>VZSE01013026.1:45144-73385 GCA_013398275.1 Promerops cafer
GGGCGGCTGCTATTTGTGAGAGTTGAAAATCACAAGAAAACCTTTTTTTTTCTTGTGGAAAGTCTCCATGACAATTTGCAAGAGGGACTTCTCTCCCCAGGTAGATTGATGAAAGACTATTTTAAAGGTGGTAAACTGACTGAAAATATTAAGTTTTGTTTCTTTACATTGACAGTGGGAAAGAAAAAAGTTGTGCGGAGGGGAAGGTTCTGAAGGGTTTTGTTTGTTTGTTTGTTCTTTTTTTTTTTCCTCATTTTTTCTTCCTTTGGTTACTGTCAATAAACCTCTCTTTATACCCTTTTAAGTTTTGAGCCTGTTTTGCCTTTCTCCTAATCCCATCTCACAGCAAAAGATGAGTAAGTGCACCCTAGTGAGTGCACCTGTGATTGGCCAGCACAAAAACCACTACACAAATTGGTGTTTCCATCCGGTTTCGAACTGAAACCACTACAGTGTTGTAGCTTAGTAAAAAATCTGTAGTCCATTACTAGCATAGGTGATCTTATATTTGCTAGGAAACTGGGCTATGTTAAAGAGATTTAAATTGTGCATCACATTAATACTCATGGAAGAAAATAAAGCCAGAGCAGATTTTGTATCTAAAGGCAGCTGAATTGAAAGATCTTTGTAGCAACAGGAATATAAAGGTATGGAAATTACTTTAGTAGGAAGAAAAAATTATTTACACATCAAAAGCCTAAGAGTAGGACATGACTTCAGCACTGGAAATTGTGCACGTTCCTCGTAAATAAACTGAGGACAAAGATAGTTAGCAATCATACACATGCTTCTATGATTGCTGCAAAAATATCGTCTGATCTGTCAACATTAGATGTTGTGGTAGTGTGATCAATGCCAACAACATATGCATGTGAGATCTTTAATAAGGTTTTAAGAAGCAAAAGATCAGCATCTCTTTCACTGTGAGAGACGTTAAAAATTGTTTATGGAGGAGATAAGAATTTTTAGTATTTTTAATGAAATGTATATAAATCTCCAATCAGCTTAAAATAAAAATTTGAAACTGTGACCTATAGCAATCAACAAGATAAATTTATTTCTAGGGAGAAAGGTTGGTATTGACCACTTCATAACACATCTTAGTAAGCAAAGCAAATCTGAAGCAATACTTTTAGGGTATAGAATTTACCAGTATGACAAGAAAGAGAAAAATAGTTTTGTCTGCTTCATAAATTAATTATATACATGAGGAAATATGTCAGGAATGCTGTGGGCTGGTTAGCCTGTAGCTGATATGAGCAACCATTAATATAAATAATTCATAATTGAACCTTGCTAACAAAATAAAAACTAGCCATTTTTTAATTTGAAACTCCCTATGTATTATGGAAGAAACTTGAGAAAAATGTCCTTAGATATAAAAATGAAATCTTACCCAGGGGCAGCAGCTTGAAAACAACAGGTAGAGACAATGAAGTCACAAATAAAGAACTGGAGAACTGACTTGAAAAGAACAAAAAATGGACAAAAATTTGGATGTGTGAACAATGTGTACTTTGTACTTGAAGATACTGAAACTACCAATGAGCACTGCAGTACACTGTCTCCAAGCTCTCAACATTCCCAGGATGTTTGGTGAGTAGACTAGGTATCTTAGGCATCCCTTTCTGTTTTTCCATAAATTGTAGATAAATAAAGCAAAGCTTTTTGTTAGACAGTTGTTTTCTTGGGTTTTGACTGTTCATCTAATCAATTCAGAGATGTTTCATGAAAAATACATTATGTACGAAGGATAAATAATCCAACAGTAATAATCTACAGGTATTAAAGCCACAGAAGGAAAAGTGGAGAAGAATTATGGGAATATGTACTCAGACAAAGGAATTACAGGCAAGCTGACTGAAAAGGTAGGAAAAGATGATGTAGACATACAGGTTATCAAGTCAACATTATTATTGGTATTATTATTTTTTTTTTAAACTTAAAATTTAAGCTATATGTTGCTTCAGTTAAGTCCCTTTTTAGATCAGTCTGTCAGTCAGTTGGTCTAACTATATATCTAATTATTTTAGTAGGCATTATTTTGTCTGCCAAATTAATGTGAATAGTCACACTACACAAAGCCCAAGAAAGAACTTGACTCTTTGGACTGCCTGTATTGAAGAACAGTGATCATGGTAGTGCTCCAGCTATAGTCTGTAACAAATAGAAATCGAGCTTCAGTGAGACTGGATAATAATGTAAAGGACACTCACTATGATTTCCAGCAATAGCCAGAAAACTTACTTAAGCTAGAAAAAACTCCATTCTTAAGGACAGAGAGTTATAATGCAGCTCAGTAATATCTGATAATACATTTCTTATGCTATTAAAATAACTGTCTTGGGACTTATTTTTCCTTAATCGGGCTTCTAAAAGATAGTCACTCTTCATTTCATTTGTAATCATTGAAATAGTTCAGATGAAACATTCTTTGAGGGGATTTGTTTGTGTTTGTTAACTATAAACAAAGCCTAGAATTATTAGATGAAAATTGAACATCAGATTTTGAGATGTCCACAGTTCATTTCATCCATACACTGGAAGAAAGTATATAACACAATTTTATTTAGCTAATCTTCTCTGCAGTAACAAAATACGATAGAGCTGTCTTTATACAGAACTGGACAGAAGGCAGAATGGAAATCATCCCCTTTCCTTGTACATTTTTATTCAATGATATTCAATTTGACATAATTTTCTAATGAATAATGTTCTTAGCATACAGGATGGTATTCATCTCACCTAATTTACTATATCTGAGCTTGTCATGCTAGGCCTCTGGACTGTATCCACCTTAGTCACTGTATCCACCTCTTAGGATGGAAACAGTCTGGTATATTTCATATAAATGCATATATATTCACTTATGATGATGTGCCTAAAAATTTCTATTACTCCGTATGAGCTATTAAATGAGATCATAGTAGCAACTTGGAAATGTGTTATATGCATGCATCTAAATAGGTTTAAGATTTCAAACCCAGCTCAAATTAGAATTTTTTTTACTTATTAATTACTGAACTCATTTTGTCAGATTTAACCAAACATGTAGCAACTACTCTTATTTAAAAATCTCCTAAATAGCAAAAAAAACCCCCTACAACCTCCCACAACCAACAACAAAACATTTGTCGTATAATCTCTACTTGTCTTTAGTCATTTGAAAATATTCCCATTGAAGATATGGAGAAATCTCTCTTGACTTTGGGAGGATTATTTGGCCCAAGTTATTATAGACAGATTGAAAAGTCTTCAATGAAAAAAGAGGAAACCATAAATCCAAGTGAAAGATCTGTGTACAGAATAAAATGACACAAAAACAGCTCATTAAGACTGACTTTGCTCCTAGTTTTCATGCAGTATGTCAAGTGAAATGTAAGGCAAAAATTACTCAGTTCTGTTTGCAGTTGCTTGCCAAAATGTAGATAGTTAGTTAAAGGAACAGCTGTTGTTGCTGTAGACAAGCTGGTCTGTAGAAATTAATTATGATTATTAAGAATAATCCTGACCTGGGTCACAGATGCAATGACATAAGTTCCATTGTAGACAGTGATCAGAAAAGTAATTTCTTCTTGTAAAATCAAGAAGCCTCCTCAGTTTGATGAAAACCTTAGTGATGTTTTTTTCATGATAAAGCTGTTTAAGAGAGATGTTTGTTTGTAGTTTATGTGCTAGCGAGTGGGTTTTGACCTGTATCATCAATGTAGGAGAGAGTTTAAATGCTTTTCAAAGCAGAATGACATTGCTTCAGGACAAATTCTAGGTGTAGCCCAGTATATTTCCAATCATATATAGAAAAAAAAAAAAAATTGTTTTGACAAAATATCTTTGGAAATTGCTGAGTATTTCAGACAAAAATTATACATTCTGAGGTGTTTTCTTATCTGGTTGAGGGGGATAGGTAACAATTGTGTAGCTATGTCCAAGTTAATTGCTAGGTTAAATATATATTTATATATATATGTCTACATTGATATCTATATCTGTGTAGATTTGGGCAGTTTGAATAAATTTTGAAACAGAAAATATTTCTAAGGTTTAAGAAGATAGAACCACTTCAAACTTCAATACTCATATTAACATAGAGATATCAAGAGAATTTCTTTGTGAACTGCTAACAGAATAAATGCCAATGTCAGGTTTTAGCACATTTTCTGGCCTGTAACAGCTTGGAAATTAATTTCTGTAAGACTAGTTTCATCATTACCTGATTTTGTTTTATTTACTCTTTTTTTCAGAGTGATCACCATCAGCCTAAGAGGTCAAGTCTTGACACAAACTTTAAAGATACAGAACACTGGTTTTATCCTTATAAAATTACCAGGCACAAAACAAACAAACAAACAAACAAAAAAACAAAACAAAAAAAACCCACCAAAAAACCCCAAGAGTGACTTCAGCTGGAATTTGCTAGTGGGATCACTTCAAGACATGAGAGTAGTAGAAAATATCCTTTATGTTAGATAAAAGAGAAAAAGCATTAGATATTTCTCTTTAACTTTACATATGTCTCTCAGATTTCATGTTTCCTGAGTGGCTCTTTCTTTACTGTTATTTCTTATTTCTTTTTCTCTAGTTTTCCTATTCTTTTGCCAATTTGTCAATTTGGAGCAAATTTTGATAAGTTTTTCCCATGGATTCAATTTAAAAAAAACAACTTAATAAACCTTGCTAAATAAGAATCAATTAAAATAAGAAACCCTGTGAAAGATTCTCTTGTAACCTTTAAGGTGATGAAAGTGTCTGCTGCTCTCAAATTCCCCTGTTTTAATGATCCGGCAGTTCTACATATTTTCTCAAACCAGCTTCAGTTGCATAGTTTCTGAGCACTTTTCAGAAGTGCTTTAAAAAATGTGATGAGCATTTAGGATATGTGGATACCTTTTTCTCTGGCCCCTTACTCAGATGAGTCCTGCTGAACACATTTGGTAGAAATTCCTCTGCCTCTCAGATGGCTGTATTACATTTCTTAATCTCACAAAACTTTTTTTTCTTTTAATTTGAGATTTTTTTTTTTTTTTTTTCTGAGCAAAAATAGAGTCAGGTTAAAGGAATCACAGCTTAGTGGTCAGAGAGCTGATTCATTTGAATATAACTTCCACTGAATGGCTCTTTAAAACTGCCAGTACTGGAGATGTTCTTACCTGGTACAGAAACATGGTAATTTCTTTTGGGCTATATAATCAACAGCTACAACTCTTTCAGAAATGTCTGAGTGTTTCTAAACAAAAGAGTGTTTCCAGAGATTTTATGAGCTCTAAAATTGCTTCTGATTCATTAACAGTGATAACAAATATAATTCAACACTGTATTGTACAGTGGAACACAAAACAGTTTTATGTTGTATATTCACAAGCAAATAGAAATTTGTCTTCAGATAGACTGGCAAGAAGATTAAACTTCATTTTAGTTTTTTGGCCATAAGATATCACCCTCCTCGGTTAAGGCCACTGTCTTTCAGCTTACTTGTACAGTGTGCATTATATTTGGGTTGGTTGGTTTGTGGTTTGATGAGAAGTGGGGGATAACTTTTAGTTTAATACATAATTCACATCTCATTTTAAATAAACCACTGTAGAGTTAGATGTCATTAAGATCTTGCTGTGAGTAGACAGATAATCCACAGTACTCATCAAAGAAATATTCTCTAACAGGCTGACACCTTTATCGAAGGACAAAAACAAGAAGGGTAACATTTGCTTGAGTATGATTTCATATCAGTTCTCAAGGTTAAGCAAAAAATGGTTTCATCTGGATTTGTACAAAGGAATATGAGAACAGTGATAAAGCAATAATGCATTTCAGCTTAACACTAAAAAAATATGCTGAAATGACTAGTTATTCTGAAATATCAGACTCACTTATCCATGGATATAATTGGAAATCATTGACTAAACTATTCAAATGTTCACAGGTGCTCCTAAATTCTGGGCTGCATGACTGCACAAATAACAGTCATACTTTGCAATTCTGTGACATTTCTTCTGTGCCTTTAAATCCCCCTGAAGTAGTAATAAATCTTATCTATAGGTTTGAGACAGTTACAAGTTAATTCAACCTTCTTTAAGTGAAATAAAGGGAATTGTTTAACTGACAATGCCAGCAGAAAGTGAGAATAGCAACAGCAAAGGGCTTTATATCTATATATCTGCATCTATCTATCTATCTATCTATCCATCTATCTATCTATCTATCTATTGCACCTAAGGATGCATCAGGATATATCAGTCAATGGCTCAAGATCCAAGTGGAAACCAGTGGTGAGTGGTGTCCCTCAAGGGTCTGTGCTGGGACCGGTACTATTTAGTGTCTTCATTAATGACATAGATGTATTGAGCACACCCTCAGCAAGTTTGAGGATAAAACCAAACTGAGTGGTGCAGTTAATTCATGGTAGGGAAGCGATGCTATCCAGATCAGACCTTGACAGTCTTGAGGATTGAGTGCATGTGAACCTCATGAACATCAAAAGAGGGGTGACCAGCAGGTTGAGAGAGGTGATTTTGTCCCTCTGCTCTGGTGAGACCCCATTTGGAGTGCTGTGTTCAGCTCTGGGACTCCTAGCACAAGAAAGACATGAAGCCTTTAGAATAGGTTTTATAGGTGACTCTTTAGAGTAGGCTTCCAGGTGAGGTCCAAGGAAGTGCTCAGGGGTCTGGAGCACCTCTCTTATGAAGACAGACTGAGAGAGTTGGGATTGTCCCGCCTGAAGAAGTATCCAGGGAGACTGTTTTGCAGTCTTTCAACATATAAAGTAGACTTATAAAAAAGTAAACCCACATGGTAGTAACAGAAGTACCATTGGTTAGTTGAGAGGGATAGAACAGTGTAGTATCTTTGTTTTCCCCCAGTTTTTATAGTTTCATTTCATTAACAGTTTTCTGGAGAGGACTGCAAAACTAGACAAGAGACAGTATATTCTTGCAAGAGTGGTGGATGTCAGGATGTTATATTAAAAGCATAGAGTAAGACCAAGCACATTAGACAGTCACAGGGACACAGTTAAATTTACAGTCTCTCAGATTAAGGCCATGATTATGATCTGACTGAGAAATTTGTATCATTTTTCAGTGGAAGGGGAATTAGGACCACTGAATTCAGTGAAGTTGCTCTTGATCTTCAACAATGCAACTCTAGAATAGAAGTTCTAAGTTTGTATTAGAAATGTTTTTTTTTTTTAAATTCTCAATCCTCAATGACACAGTTTTCATGTGGATTTTCACAACATAAATGGATTAAGCAGGGGCAGAGAGAAGTCTCATTCTCCTGCACTGAAAGGGGAGTTATAGGGACAAGCTGAAAGAAAATACATATGATTCAAATTAACCTACTTTGAGAAGCAAAGTTTTTAAATCTCAGTTGTATATCCATTTTTGCCACCACATAGCCCAGTCAGAGGTCTATGTCACTTGACAGAAAGAGGTGTAGCACAGTTCCTGTATCCAAATTCCAACAGGATCTCCCACCCCTGATTAATTCCATGCACTTCTTTGTATCTCAGCTGCTCCATAATCAGTAGACATATTTCATGTGTGTATGTTAATCTGCAAGAGCTACTGCAAAATATCTTCACTTAGCAAGTATTTCAAGTGTCTTGTTAATTGGCCACTCTGTGTATACAGAATCACTGCTATCAGAAATAACTGCAAAGCTGTTAACTATGGACACTAAAAACTGCTGCTTTGTTGACTGGAAAAACATTGAACATATAAATTATAAATACTTCAAATTTCAAGTCTTAAGAAAAAAAGCTCTAAATAATAATTAGAATTTCAACTTCATACTTGAAGAAGAAAGAAAGTAGCCATCTTAGAAAGAACTGTGATGGCTGTAAAATAAAAACTATGTATTGGACCAATTAGAAAATCAAACTAATCTGCTAAGTTCATAAAATCATAGAATCACAGAATATGCTGATTTGGGAGGGGTGCATCAGGATCATTGAGTCCAACCCTGCTTCTGCACAGGATATCCCAAGGGTCACACCATGAGCCTGAGAGCATTCCGCAAACACTTTTTGACCCAGACAGGGTTGACACTGCGACTGCTTCCCTGGGGAGCTTTTTTTAGTGCTCAGACACCCTCTGAGTGAAAAACCTACTCCTGACAGCAAACTTGAATCTCCCCTGACTCAGCTTCATTCTGTGTCCTTGACTGCTATCACTAATCTCAAGAGTGAAGAGATGGGTACCTGCCCCTCCACTTCTCATAATAAGGGTGTTGAAGACAGCGATGAGATCTCCCTTCAGACTCCTCTAGGCCGTGATCTGCCGAACACTGCCAAACACCACAAATAGCTCAATTCCAAACAGAGTAATCTAACATGAATATCTGGAAATCCATTTAGAATCCATATAGAATCATACACGTGCTGAGTGAATTTCCTAAAAATGTTACTATGTGCACAACTTCAGTCACTGGACTTGTTTGTAGAAGAGTTCTCAAGTGTTCTATATTTGTCTAGGCAGATATGAAGGAATGGTGTTAACAGATTTGCCAGTGCTCCAAGTCCAATTCATCTTACTAAGTTCAGCAGAACTTGCCATCCTTGGTTTGTTGCCTCAGAACACTTAAGTAATTTTACCCCTCTTTGTGATTTTTGAGGGAAAGATGCCTAACTTGCTATCTATCTCTAAAATTCATGAATACGATACCTAAATATCCGGACAGATTCTTGAATTTTCTCCTAGGCACTGTTGTGACAATGTGAAAGTGATGAAAAGAGACCCTTTGCTCCTTTATAGTGATTAATCTAGAAACATATAATAGGAAGCACAAAACCAATTGGATTGACTTTTCCACGTTTTATTTTTGGTTTTGGATCCTTCTTATTCCTACCTGATACACAATATTTTGAGGAGTGTATGTGCTTGATATTGATTACAGCTCATCATAGGCAACACTAATCTGCTTAGATCACAAAGCCAGAAGAGAACCTGACCACAAGAGGCAATCCTGGTGTGACTGAAAAAGTGTGTACAACTAAAACTGGGACAGATGGGGGAATGAACAGAACAAGAATTTTGTATATCTTTTGGTCCTCCTCTACAAATTCTTCATACTTTATGTCAGTGACGTGATGTTTTATGTTCTGATGATTGTTGTTGAAATAACTAAATAGCATTAACATCTTACATTATTTTATTTTCAGATGAATGTATTATAATTATTAATTATTAAATAAAACAGCTTTAATAATATTTGGTCTACATTTGTCATCAGGAGACTGTTAAAATATGCTTTCTGTTGGATAATCTGTATCCAGAGAAGTTAGGCACAGTCCTTCTCTGGAATACAAGAAATCCAAAGCATGAAATCTTTTTTGTGAAACTTGCCTTTCTTATATCCAGTCAGTATATGAAACTCTTGCCAACAATGTAAATGTCAAATGTCAATATTCTTATCATCATGGGGATATCCAATCTCAGTGTTGTCCATTAGGTTATCTATGGCCTGGGGAGGAAGGAAGTGAAAAGCTCTTAATTTCTCTTGCGACCATAGCACTGAAAAAATAAGAACCCTGTAATAGGAAACCAATCAAGCATAAGTAAATATAAACCTGTACCTCTGCAATTGCAGTGTTTTCTCAGTCACGCTTGAGTCCTGTAGCAACCTGGTGGGACTACATTTACATTTTTTTTTCTTAATTCATTGAAAATTATACTGAAAATTATACTGAAAAATTATAATGAAGAGGGGGAAATCCAATACGTTTCAAGACAGTGTTCCTCCTAGGTGTGCTAGAGAAATGGTCCCCTATACATGTTCCTTTTGGCTCCATAACTTCTGCATCCCTAATTGCTTAGGGGTAACAAAGGAAAATAGAATAACATTTGTGTTTTTACCTTATTACATTTCGCAGTTTCTGCTTTAGTCAGAATCCCAAGCTGGCTTCTCCTTTCACACACCAGATTATCAAATCCATTCAACTCCCTTTCTTTTCAATGTCAGGGTAGAAATACTTTCCTTGTACAACTTTCTTCTTTGACATTCCTAATGTATGCTTGTGGCCATCTTCGGTCCATCTAGTGTCTGTAGCATGATTCAGCACAGGAGCTGAAGCTGACTCAGACTGACAGCACTTGATTGATGATACATTGCTAAGTATGCAGAAGCAGCTTGATGGAAATTACTTTAATGAGTGATTTGAATATGCCTGATGCTGGTAGACTGCATAAACGTGAGATACTGAACTTCTTGAATCAAGAAAAATTAAACAGAGTTGGTGGCTGAGGTAGAATAAGGAAAAACAGCTGATTTAGCTTGTACTGAACCATGTGCTTTTATAATTTGTAGCTGTTCTAGTAATATTTTTGCTCCTCTTGCGTAACAAATGAAGAGACAGATAAGGAAAAATGGTCGATGTATCTATATATAGATATAGAGGCTGAGATCTCTACTCTATGGCCTGTCCTTTTTCATCAGTCTTGTCTTTAGATCTCCTATGTTCTTTATCATAATTCACCTTAAAGTCCTCCAAACAGTAAAACAAACAAACAAAAAAAAGAACAATACTTCCAGAAGCAATTTACCTTGTAAATAAGTTCAAATTAAAACCCCTACCCTCAAATTGGCAGCACGTTGTGAGCTAATGAACCAACACAGAGCCCCACTGTTTTGAGACAGAATAACATTCAGGCCCCAGTTTTAAACAGTTTGCCTGTGGGCAAACTGTTACAACCATATGGAGCTCCACTGACTTCACATAGGGTAAAGCTGAGAGCCTAATCCTGCTCAGCGTTGTTGTACAATACTGTCAATCCCAACTGCCAAATCCAAGGTCCGGATTTGTCCCCCCAAGCTTTAGGGATATGAAGCAATAGATTTATAATAGATTTATGAGTAGCCTCCCCTTAGGCTACAAAGACTCTCTAGAGAAGAAATAAGACTTGAGGTCCCCACTGGTTGTAGGACAAGACAATAGCTCCACAGATACTAAATCAAAAGCATAAATTTCAATGAAACCAAATTAGGCTCTGCTTTGTAAACTTCTTCTGGGGAACAACCATAATTTGATTTGTGTGATGCATTTGATGAACTTTTAAATGGAATAAATGCATATGGATACAAATGCCTGGATTTCCAAAACATTCAGAGTAGCCACTCTGACTAGTGTTATTCTTTTACTCCAAAAGCTTCTCCACAACCTATTTCTGTGAGCATAGGTGTAAACATGTCACTGATGTTGTTCATTGTATCATCATGATTATTTTTTGCAAATATAGAAAGTACCTTATAGATATATATAGATATAGAAATATACAAATATAGAAAGGCCACTGAAATCTAAACAGTGATTATGCAAGTTACTATGGTGACATAATTGTAAAAAACAAAAAAAAAATCAAAATTTCTTTTGATCTAAATAGCCTGATCTAAATAGATAATGTTGCAACATAAGAAAACTCTAAGGCATCCATAACTCCTTCTTTCCTCCTTTTGACAACACAAAAAACCCTGCTGTGGTGAGAAGATTTTCACAAAAATATGCAGCATTTTCTGATTAAAAAGTATCTTTTTTGTTTAGGTAAAACTCTTCCAACAACAATAATTTTCAAGAGGGTCTTTTGTTCATTTGTTTGAAAACAAGATGGAGAAACAAAATGTGATTAATGTGCCTATAATGAATAGATAATGTAGATCAAAGTGATGGGACCAAATGACCAGCTGGATGAGACACGTTCAAGAGTATACTTCAGCCACTCAAAAAAAAAAAAAAAAAAAAAAAAAAAAAAAAAAATTAGGAGAGATTCCTTTCCTGCCCTATATAGCATGTGAGATAGTCCTTCTGATTTAGGAAGATACAATTTCTTTCACATAAATACATAATTGAGATGGAGAGAATCTTTTAAGAGTGAGGGATATATGCTGGCATTATTTAATTTTATTCTTGTCACTGAATAGCTATTCTATTCAGAATAGCTGAATTTCCATTAGAAATTGCAATTCTTCCTTCCTCACCAAATATCAATTAATGCAAAACCAGCACACATGGAAAGAGGAAAAACTATATTTTTAATAGACAACATACATTGTTCACAATCTATCTTGAGCCCAAATTTTAAAGTAATAAAAAAGATTCAAACTATACTATTTTGACAGCACCCACAGTCCTATACAATAGAAATACTTGTTATGGTAGCATAGTTTTTGGAGTTAAACTGCCAGGAAACACAGCGTTGCTGGATGAGGGCCAGCAGAGAGGATCAACACATCCAGATGGACAGATCAGGCTTTCATCTGATTCCCAGATATCTCCTTGGACGTCAAGGGATGCATAGGCTCTTTCAAAAGTCTTTCAGTCAAAACCTAATAAACACACAGTGAAAAATTTATACTGTATAGTCAAAGACAACCCCACAGAATGCATCAGAGGCATGCAAGCACATAACGTCAGCCTTTCACCCCTAAACTTTGATGAGCAACAGCTAGAAGAAAAGAGACAAATAATTTATTCTGAAATCTGTGGGTTGGGTTGGGGTATATACGTTAATTCTTCTGAAAGCCAAACTCTTTCTGGATGTTATTGTTTGTGGTCCATATGTTCACAGTGTTAGAAGGATCTGTCAGTCTCAGTGTGGACAGTCTTCAGGAAGTTACAAAGATCAGTGCATTAAGTCAGACTCTCAACAACACAAAGACCGCTTTACATCAGTCTTGCTACTTTAAAAATATTTAAGGGAAATTAATGTAATTAACCCCAACTTGATTGCCCTTCTCTACTGCCAAGAATTTGCAAAATACACACACACAAAAAAAATCTATGACTGAAATAATTCATCAAATCAATAGACAGAGGAAGTATAATGAAATCCAGACTTAAAAAGAAAAAATGAGTGAGCAGTTTTAGACCAGTTAAAAGAAAGACTTTTTCCTGTCCTATTTCTGTTCATATGAAATTGGTACAGTATTAAAAATTATAAATAGAAGAGGATCTACACCAATAATTTGTTTTCACTCTTAACCATGGTTTTCTTTAATTCATCTATAACATATAATTAGAGATTGCTGTAAGGAAGCAATTTATCTCACAAACACCTGACATTTCTAAATTTTTGTGAGTTGTGGTGATCAGTGAACCCCTTAAATGAATAACTGCCTTAAAACCACCTCTCTATTTCAAGGAACAACCTTACCAATGCAGAAACCTCTGCTTCTTGGCAACTGTGGTAGCATTTGAAATGTCTGTGTCTCTGGGCACTTTAAACTAATATTTCATTAGCTGTTAAAACAGGGTAAGGTCTATGCTCTCTATTGATTGCCAAATAAATTGTTGTGAGACATTATTTTTCCCCTCTAGTACACAACTTTTTCTTGTTTGCTTGTTTTCTGTCTCTGCTTCTGGAATATGTACAAGGGGTTTGCTTTATCAGAGATTAGTAATACTATTGCTATATATAATTTTGTTTTTTGATTTTTTTTATTTGAAGTTTTTTTTTTTACATGTATTGAGATTTGATTTTTAATGCTGCCTTTAGCTGGGTCATTAGTCAATCTTGACTAGATATAACTCTCCTTGACAATAAAACCTAAGGTTAGAATTTTGGAAATACAACTGCTATGTTAACATTCATAAAAGGCAGTTTGTTGAATTACAAGTTAGTAATAAGAGCATGCTGAAGAGTTGTGAAAACATCCCAAATTCTCATTGCATCCTGATCTTCATAACCTTTATTCCCAGATAAAGGTTGTTCATGATACTACATCAGTCATTCACATGGTAAATGAGACAGACTTCCAAGGGTGAACAAAATTCTGGGCAGTAAACACTGGACCTGCAGCATTTTTTTTCTATTCTTCAGCTCAGTTTCATTAACAATTGCAGAGATCAATCTCCTTTACCTAGTGCATTTCTAATCACATTTGTGCTAGATGAGAATTCATTAGGATCTGTAAATTGCACAGAAAAAGCACTGAGACCTAGCCACTGCTACTTTTATATTAAGCAGCTTTAAAAGGAAGTCATACACATTATTTCTACTATCCTTTAGAATTAGGTAATCCAAGACAGAGAAATCTGGTACAAAGAAATGGTGGTTTCATATTTCTAAAACTCAGGGGATTGTTCACAGAGACAGGAACACATTTGATGAATTTAGCTTTCATTTTGCTAAAGAGTTACTTATGAATAGCTCTCATTTTGAAATATATGAACAATTTATAAAAATGTAATGTGCATATATTTTAGTATGACAGCAGTCTTGAACCATTCCATTTACTGACATCCATGACAATGTGTTATATATTCTCGACTTGATGAACACAAGTTTCATGGCTATGGATATAGAAGGAAGAGAAATTTAATTCATTGAGCTAAGTGCTTACTCTTGCAGAGACACATTATTATGAAATTTTTGTTTCTAATAAGTATTCTTACAAGCATATAAATGCTCATAAGCATAAGATATTCTTTATATAAATAATATCTCATAAACTATTCTGAATTCTAGCAAAAAATACCCTAAATTGTATGAGTTGCCACATATATCACAATATTTTTTATTATATAAACTTGAATGTTTTTTAAAGTACACACTTCGGGATATACATATATATGTATATGGATATACTTACATATGTATGTAGTTATATCTGTACTGGGTCTGGCTGGAATGGAGTTAATTTTTTTCTTAAAAGTTCATTGTCATGGAATTTTGCATGAAAGTTTCACTGATCAGAAAACTAATTGTGAGAAATTCCCTAAGTTTATTCTGACTGATTAAAGCATAATTATTCCTGTCTCTGCTCTTAGGACTAGTGTGGCTTTTATTACACAGGGGATAATCTCATATCAGAAGAATACTTTCAAGTGGGTGATAGTAGTGGGAGATTTGACTATTAGATATAGACAGGTGGGTTTGTAATGTCTCAGAAAACAGGATGTTAATTCACCTGCTGAGTGCAAATGCAGTGAACTTCACAAGACATTCAGAAAAGCAGCCAGGGATCATGGTCTGTGGTCCTTATTGTTAATGATATAGGAGGGCATAGGAAAAACATTCTAGGGGCTAAACTCGGACTCCAACCCAGGAGATCAACATCCTTACCTCCACCATAGGGTTCCATGAAATAATTCCAGTCCCACATGAGAGGCCCAGGAGGCAGAGAAGAGGAATCAAATGTCTCAATGAGTGAATGAGATTGTGTTAGAGAGATTAGGCATTTAGAATGTTAGGAAGGGAAACAAAATAGCCTACACAGGAAGAAAAACTTTCCCCTTAATCAAAGTGGAACAAGGCTGCTTGCATTAAAAACTAAAAGATAACAGGACTGTTTGTAATAAAACCCAGGCAGACAGCTAGGTGTTGGGGGATTTCCATGCCTGAGACTTGTTAATGTGTAACCAGGACTGCCTGACATTCACCACAGAGTTTTGAAGGAACCCAAGTGTGAAGGTGTAGAAGCAGAAGCCAAAATGTGTAAGACATCATCACAAACTGCAGCTGTGCCAGAGGACTGGCAGGTCACCAATGTAACACACAAGTATGGACAGGGCTCTGAGGGGAATCCTAGGAACTGCAGACATGTGAACCTGGCTTCTTTCCTGAGTACCCATCTGGCAGAGTCAGTAATAAAAGTTACAACCACTGAAATAACGAAAACATGGAAAAACATAGTCTGATAGGAAAGAATCTGAAAGGATTCTTTTCTGTTTGGAAAGGATCTGAAATAGGAAATCACCCCCAAAACCACTACTATTATTTGAGGAGGTTTGGAAGAGCAAATGGATAAGAGCGATAGGATGGTTAAAAAATACTTGGAATTTGAAAAATTCTCTGAATAAAATTCAGTAACAAAATAAGTTAAAACAGGAAAAGCTGTTTTTCTGATTTGAAATGAGGTTAAAGAGGGCAAAGCAAGTTCACTTTCTGGGTGGAAAAGTATCACCAATAGATTCTCCATAAGTCAGTGTCAGCATTAGTTTCATTCAACATTTTCATCATTGACTTGGAGTAGAAGATTGCAGTGAAATCTTCAAGTTTTCAGGTAACCCCAAATCCTTGAGTTTAAATGTAAATAAATGTAGGATGATATGTCATGGGAAAAGTTTTCTAAATCACATCTGCTGAACTCCGAATTGGAGGTCACAACCTAGAATAGAAATATTTAAGTCAAAGTCACTGTTTTCCAGAAACATCAGGTCATTATACAAAGAATTTAAAAAAAAAAAATTCTTTAGCACCATGACAAACAATGTAGAAGATGGTATCTTAGAAAATAATAGAATTATTTAAGTTGATCAAAACATCTAAGATCACCAACTCCAATCATTAACCCAGGACTTCCAAGACCTCCACTAATCCATGTCCTTAAGCATCACATCTACATGTATTTAAATGCCTACAAAACTGAAAACAGTGCTTGAGGTGTGGCCTCATCAGTGCTGAGAACGGTCACAGTGCTGAGGGGCAATCACTTCCCTAGTCCTGCTGTCCACTCCTTTTCTGATACAGGCCAGGATGCCACTGGCCCTCTTGGCCACCTTGGGCACAGCTGGCTCATGTTCAGCTGCTGTTGACCAGCACCCTCAGATCCTTTTCCACCAGCCGGTTTCCAGCCACCCTGTCCCCAGCCTGTAGCACTGCACAGGGTTGTTGTGACCCAAGGGCAGGACCCAGAACTTGGCTTTATTCAACCTTGTACCACTGAGCTCAGCCTATCAATATAGACTGTCCAGGGCCCTGTGTAGAGACTTCCTGACCTCCAATAGATCAACATTCCTGCCCAACTTGTTGTCATCTGTGAACTTACTGAGGGTACTCTCAATCACCTCATCCAAACAACTGATAAAGATATTTAATAGACCTGGCCCTAGTACTGAGCCCTGGGGAACACCACTTGTGACTGGGCGCCAAATGGATTTAATTCCATTCACCACCGTTCCTTTGACAGACCATGCAGGCAGTTTTTATGCAGTGAACAGTCACTTGCCCAAACCATGAGCAGCCAGTTTCTCCAGGAGAAGGTGTCAAAGACTTTACTGAAGCCTAGAGAGACAATATTCACAACCTTTCCCTGATCCACTAAATGTGTTACCCTGTAATAGAAGGAGATCAGGCTGGTCAAGCTGACTTGCCTTTCATAAACCCATTCTGGCTGTGCCTGATCCTCTCATTGTCCTTTACGTGCCACATGATGGCATTGAAGATGATCTGCTCGTGTAGAATATCTTGGAGTGTACACATCTTAGTGCCCAGCTGTGTTTTCTCTACGTTTCGAAGAGACAGAGTGGAGTTAGAAAGGGCACAGAAAAGGGCAACTGCAGCAATTACGGAGCTCCAATAGAAGCAATTCTGCCTTTTAAAATACCTTTTCTCAATAAAAAGAGTAAGACTGAGTGTATCCTAGGTGGGTACATCCCTAGAAGCCTGACTCCTTAGTCATTTGATGAAGTGTTTAAGTCAAAGGCATTTTTAAGATATTTAGTATTTCAAAGAAATTTTTTGATATCTTGACTGGGAATTTAAATTTAATTCAGGACCATATCTTTGGGGCCAGAAACCTGAAAACAGTATTATCTCTAGCAAAACTGAGTTAGTTTTCAGATTCAGAAACCAAGGACTTGAATTACTTGCCTAAACAAGATCAAAGTAAGGTCTTTGCACCACTAAGACTTTTAGAGTGTCAGATACATCTGTACAGGGACTGTGCGTGTAACACCACATCTTTTGGAGCAGCAGATGGACGCCAAAACAGAAAAATCAGAGCCTTTTGCAGTTATGTACAGGAAATTAAACTGCACACACTATATCCTATCTGCAATTAAAAAACAAAGCAAAGCAAAACAAAACAAAACAAAACAAAATACAAAAACAAAACAAACAAAAAAACCGCACAAAACCCAAAAAAGCACACAAAAAAAAAAACCCACACAAAAAAGCCAGACAAAAGAAAAATCACCTGAAAAATATAGCAGTAAATAAAAATAGGAGACCTAAATGTTATGTCTGTGGTTTCACTCATGTAATAGCAAATAGCAGCTTTCTCAGTTCTTAGTGATGTGGAAATGTTGATGGATTTGGAATGAAACAGATAAATGCAAGTTCTACTCAGCCCAAATATGTAGATTATTACCTACATTTTCTCTTATGCCATCTGCACAATATCCACTTTAGATATCTCTAATGCCATCTTTAGACAATATCCACTTTTGCCCTTGGAATTTCTTGCTGGCTGCAGGTCTAAGGCTTTATACAATGAAGTATAATTTACCTGACAGTTAGCTGACAAATATAAATAGATAATATCTTGAGCAGTATCAAACTTACTTTAAATGTCCAGTTCACCAATTTCTACTGAAGAAATTCAAATGAAATATTTGAATTTACTCTAGTAATATGGCTTTTAGTCAGTATGATTTCACTTTAAAATGTTACTTTCTCTCCCTTAAAAAAATAAGACAACTGAATGTGTGTTAAAATTAAATTAAAAATTATTATAGTAATAAAAGTAAGGGATAGCTAGGTAAGAAACTTCTCTTGGCTACCAGATAGTTGAGTCCTCATTGGAGTTTCTGTTATGCAACACCATTCCACAGATTTTTCTTAAATGTTGGCAGAGTGCACCTGCATAATTCAGGCTGAGAATACATCTCCTCTCTAGGCAACTGAGGAGGAGGGAAAAAGGGAAAGAAAAGGAAATAAAAAGGCAAGACTTTGGGACAATGCCCGAGGCTTTGTAAAATTATGTTGATTGTGTTGATTGTGTTTTCTTTCTAAAAAAAATGCACACAAGAAAAGAAAGGTGAAAATCTTCATCACTGACTGAATGTGATAGGTTTTGATATTACTTTTGATGAAAGTTTTGATTTTTATTTCCAATTTTCTTTGCAGTTAGACTACTCTTTGTTAAAGTAAAATTAGACAAATTGTCAATACTGAGAAAGAATCATGTTGACATGAAATGTTTTTACTATGATTTTGAACTTTAATTTCATGGAATATTCAAGTTTGTTTCAAATTTAGAATGAAATCAAACATTGATATACTTCAGTAACAGAATCCATGCAACTCTTCCCCAATTCAAACAGTACAGCTAAGTAGATTTAAATAAGGATGTGAGGAAAGGTAAACTTATTAAAACATTGATGAGAAAAAAATGTCCTCCAAAATATTTATTGAATCAGTGATAGTAGGAATACGTTTAATAGTTCTCATGCATTTCATAAATTGTGAATGTGAATCTTATCATCGGTGTTTGATGATGAGGTCTCATATCTTTACATGTTTTTTTGATATTGTTTGGATAGCTGTATGCTATGTATATTTTAGCCTTCACTTCAGTGGACTGTAACTGACTTCATTTGGGGAACTAAAATATCTGACTAAGAATTTAGATAGCAAGCAGTATTCACCCATCAGTTCAGGATGCCTGTTACATACAAGTAATAAAATTTATTTTTGCATGAATATTTAGTAGTCTTCCTTCATTTTTCTGAATTATAATGATTATTATTGCATAAGAATAATAAAATGTTTCTTAAATGAAACTATAACACATTTAATAATAAACCCAGCCATTTTGATTGCTCATTTCCCAATTAAATTATTCAATTCACTTTCACAAAATACTACAAAAGAAGGGAAATTGGAAATTTTTTTAAAATTGATATATCTCTACATTTTCAGATAGAGAAAGAGATGAATAGTGTTTGTATGGATGTATACTGGTCTAACCCATAGTTTGTCCAAAGAAAATTTAAAATTTTATGTTTGTTTAGAAATTTATAAAGTGACGAATGAAGAGGTAACCTTTAAATGAACATGGAAAATGAATGAATGAATGAATGAATGAATGAATGAATGAATGAATGAATGAATGAATGAACTTCTGAGTAGAACACTGTAATTGGTGGATTACTTGTCTCCCACTAAATGTTTTGATACTGGCTGTGGTAGAAAAGCAAAACACTTACAGTAGTTCCCATGCTACTGCAACCAACAGAACTAAACCTGATACCATAATTCTTGGAGAAGAGGTAAAAGAGGTTCTTAGATTACTAGAGACATATTTTGATCTCAAATGGGAAAAAGCCACCCATAAAATTCACACAAAACTTAATGTGTTCCTCCCAGATATTTCTATCACATATTTCATCTTTCTCCGCTTTTTCACCCTTATTTAATTTTGAAACCAGTTGTGATCAGTTCTACAACTACACTAGAAGATACAAAGCCAACATTTCCACCTTTCTAATATAAGTATTATATAAAAAAACGAGTGACCTGTTACTTATCAGTTTCAACTACAGTTGGACCGAAGAAAAACACAAAGGACTTAATATTTTGCTACTCTGGGAACATGTGCTGATACAGGGAATGCTGAATCATTTTCCAATTTCTCTTTTCTCTTCTTTATAATGTTTGTTTTCCACAAATAATGTTGAGAATTTCTGCAAACAAACAGAATGAGAAATCCCAGATACATTACAAAACACTTTTTAGGGGAGAAGGACTGTTTTTCAGTTTTGTTCTTTCTTAGACTTTTAGAACTATGATTCTTAAGTTTTATTTCTTTTCACTTTGCAAGTGTGTCTTTTGACACACTTTGTGTTGACAATAGATGACATTGTAGTTTCTGCCAAGGATTCAGGGGAAAAATAATTACGTTTACATTTTGTGTTACTACTTTGGGGTTTTCTTTATGAACTTTTGAAGCGGCACACCATTTTTAGAAAGAAGAATTTTACCCTCTAAAAAAATTGTTAGAGTGTGAACTTTTGTATTAAAGGTCATTTTTGAAAAAGTAAATTATGGACTCTCCTTAAGACTGTATGGCATTTAATATAAAACCAAACATGATGATTACTAATTAGCTGAAGTTCTGTATATGAGTGACTGTTCCTCACTTTAGAATATTCTAGGTGCAGAAGAGTGAATCAGGCATAAATAAAGGGGAGATGTAAAGCAAAGTGACAGAAAATTCCAACACAGATCATGTATTATATGGTGGGGTATTTGTTAAATGTGACGAAATATGCAGCTCCACACAAGGCAAAAAGCCACATCTAAATGGCAAAAAGACATCTTACCTAACCTAATGATTATATCCAAGGCCATTTAGAGTGATTGCATAGGCCTGATTCATTTTGCCATTGAATAATGTATTGGAACAGCTCTGCAATATTTTAATTAATTGATGAGTATGTAGTTTCCTTATCCATATTTTAGCATTAGATAACCAATTGTTTTCTTCCAGTCAATTAGTCAATTAATCTTACCATAATTTTTGTTTCTCAGTGCTAGCGATTTCCTACTGTTAGATGTGACTCAATGTAAAGAATTTTACAACATTTGTAATATTTGTATTTCAGCCATTAAGCTGATGAAAATATCCAGTAAATAATTCACTAGTTTATTTAAAAATCAAGTGATATTTGAAATGAAGGAGAAAAGAAAGATACAGGGATAAGGTTTCATTAATTTTTAATACTTACTTTGGGGTTTTTTGCTTATAACTGGAATCAGTCAAACATCATGACATAGGGATTATTTAGAAAAGCTATATCTCTGTGATAGAGTGAACAGTAGTTCCCTCTCACTTTCCTCAATAAATTCTGTATTTCAGGAGCCTTTGACTAAGTCTTTCTTTTATACTAAGCCACAGAAATATTGGTAAAAGGATTTTGAAAACGGTTTATTGTGGTTGTTCGACGAGATACAGTGGCCTTATATGAGAAAGCTATGCAGTTATATGTATCTGAAAAGGCTGAAAAGATATTTTCCTTCACAATGCAGGCAAACACACCACTTGATGCAGTGATTTAACACTGTACAGGCAGGTGTTTAAAACATGGAGAGTATGTGAGAACTGATTTTTGATGCACTAAAAACATAACACTAAATATTACAGATTTTTTTTTATTTTTGTAAAAAAAATCACCCACATGGTAGCCCATAACCATTTTTCCACAAAGGAAGTAAAAGCTATCATATCATTAAAAGAAGAAAACAATCTGTTTTATTTAAGCATCAACTCTTTTCTCTCATCTCAGAAGGCTACTCAGCAATAAATTTCAGTTCTGTTTCTTACCCTAATTGTCTCACCTTTCTGAAACACAGAAAACAGATGTCCTCCTTCCAGCTAGGTCAGATAATTGCTATGCTTTCAGACATTGGCTTTGGTATGGAGGAAGGGTTATAACCATGCTGTACCAGACTCTAGAACTTTCAATCACTTTTTCCTGGTTTCCTTAAATACTTCTCTTAACTCCGCTTAAAATGTCAGTGTTTCAAGGTGTTTCCTCCTGCTCTGATAACAGGTTCTGTAGAGGGCAACTGGCACATGAAATCAGCAGCAACTAATTTACTTAATTCTTCCTCATTATTTTCTCACTAGTTTATTAATCTAAAAATGTCTCTTGAATCAGCATGGACAGAAAATATCTTTTTCCTTGGTAAAGAAATTGTACACTACTGCCTAGAAATAATCCTATTTCTCAAAAATTATGTTTCCTGGTTATGCTAAAAAAAACTTTATCAGCCAAGCAGACAATAGAAGTGGCACTGAAATAATTGTTATAGTAAATCTATTCCCATCTGTCTTCATTACATTAACATATAGAACTAGCTGTTGATGTGCCAATTTCTTTCTGAGGTTGTTCCAGATTTCTTCCTTGTTCAAATGATCCACAAATTTTGTTTTGAATGTAGGTGTAAGTACTTAATATTTACTTGCATATGACTGATATTGCTGGACAAACATACCTTGTTACCAACAGCTGAAATATTTTTCTACATTACTTGGGCACAGAGGAAGAAAGCATTTTTCCATACCTTGCTAGGTAGAGGTGACACATATGCTTCAGCTGTTACTGTCTTGATGATTCACTTTATTCCAAAGGTTAATACAGTTTCTGAATGTCATTGACTCTATAGCATGCATGAATTTATGATAAAATTACAGGTCAATATATTACGCCTTTCCATTTTTCACTTTATGCTGAATTTAATGATAACACAGGTGAACTACTTAGGATACTAATTAATAGAAGATATTGTATTATACAAATTATTGGAAATTTTTTTCTTGAACCTAATTTTCATTAAAAAAAATATTGCTCAAATATCATGAAAGTGTGTCAGCTATTAACAGAGGACAATTCTATGAAGACCCCACCCTGAAGTGACTCTCATAAAACAAATTCAAAAAAAACCCTAAACTTCACAAGCTCTCTTGCAATTAGCTGAGCGACAGACTCTCACATTTTCCCTCTTCACTGACCACTTAATTTGTAGTATTCATTCATATTTACTTATGCCAGCCTCTTTTTTTCCCTACATTTCTGTAAGTAAAAGAAACAGTGCAAATCAAACCTACACATCTCCTGCCTTCCTTTCCTCTGAGTTTAACTCACTTGTATTATTCTTAGTACTTGGTCCAACCAATACTAAATAAATGGCAGAAGGAGGATTAATAAAGTATTATTCCAAGTGTTCTTTAAAATCTTTCTGCTTCCCATCTTCTTGCTTTATTTGATTGTCCCAAGAATGTATAGCATCCTGTTATGTGTTCAAAATGCAATTAAAACAATTTTTAAATTAGAGGCAATATACCCAAAAATGCAGGAAAAACCTGTATGTCTTCAGGGTAGAAATCAGAGTATATGATAGTATGACATCAAATATAAAAAATTCTTTATGGGACAAGGACTTAGGACATTATCATTACTTAAGCAATTAAGATTTTGAGGAAAGAACTAAGTGTGATATCTACTTGATTCTATTCTGAGACCTGCCAAATTTGAATAATCCTTTAGGACATTCCCTTTGCTCTTGACCATGGATGCAATTCTGAGTGTTTCTTGTGCTGTGACACATTTTTTCTACTGAATTATAATACTCTTTTCACATGGTGACAGCAAGCTAACAGGAATTCTGTCTATAGCTGGACTCTAAAATGCATGTTTCAATATAGAGAATAGTATATCTTAGCCATTTCTAATAATATAGGTCTGAGATTTCTGCAATAAAGATATCTATGTGGACAATATATTTGTTTTAGGAATGGAACAGCATACAAAATTCTTGTGTTTAGTAAATTGGCATATGAAAGTGATCATAGCAATCTACAGATCCACTGTAATCTCCTGCATACAGATGACTTAAAAAAGATCACCTTGGTGGAGTTTATTATATGAAGTGGTCAACTGAATAAAGAAACTGTCAAGAATTCTACTACTCTTCTTCAATCAATAAGAATGGGTGATTAATATTAGCATGATTTTGCAAATAATCCAGTTCGATTTCTTTTTAGTTTGCTGTTATACCATGATGGGAGCTGATTATTACAGTAAGTAGTAATTTTGCTTCCCATCATGATTTAGCATTAATCTTATGATTATATACTTGGTTTCCATTATTAGCCACAAAGGAAGCCAATAATATATTATTTATGGTAATGGACATCAATTTGGATTTCAGGTGTGTTTTGCTTTTGGTAGCATTACTGTGATAGAAATTAAAAATATGTCCTCTTTGGCCAAGAATTCAAATTCATGGAATGACTAAATTTGTCCTAAATAATTGAATGCTGGCTACTACAATTGAACAAATAAGCCAGGAAAACCATTATTACTTTTCATCAGTATAGTGGGAAAACCATCTACAAATAAGAAGAGTAAAGTCCCATTTTGAAACTTTTAATGTATGTAAAACAAGAATATACCCAATCATATTGGCTAGCTGTTAAATACTCTGTTACTGATTTTTACTTGTCTGAGTAAGACAAAAAGAAATTCCAGGGCAGTGAAATATAAATATGCTGAATAAGGATTTTCAGTGACATGTCTACTAGACACTGGCAAGTGGAATATAATATAAAAGACACTCAGCAAGACTAAAAAGAAGTCAGTTTAAGATACACAAGAAAATGTGAGCATTTGTAGGATCATTGTGTTCATACTTCTCTCAGTGCACAGAACAATATGAAAATTTGCATTACAGAGTGAATGGAGGAAGCTGAACACAGTAATGAATATGATAACTGTATTGGATCATTATAGGTGTAGGAAGGTTATGCCCATTTGAAACCTATTGAATAAAACATTTTACAGAAGTTACTAATCAAAATATTCTAATAGTATTATACACCTTCTATTTTTAGTTTGTTTAAGTGCAGATAGATCATGTATGCTCTGATTATACTTGGTGATAGCTGCACAATTTCAGTGTGACCCTGACCTTGTTGTACACAAAAGTTACCCGCGACCAAATTTAATCTGGAAAAGATGGGTGATGTAGGGAGATAAACATTACTCAAGACTTGATCTTCTCTGATAAAAAATTTCACCAGCAGAGGAACTGTCACCAAAAGAAAAAAGAAAAAAAATCCAACATTTGTTATGGTTGGAGAAAGGAAGAATTTAAAGTAAATGGGGTTTAGGTGATACGGTGAAACTTATCTCCAGGGAGAGAAAATTATCTATAAGAAGGAACCCCATGAAGTCCAGGCAAACACACCCTAGAACTCTAGATATCTGGATTGGCACTGGAGCCAGAACTGATGATCTTTCTTTCTTTCTTTCTCCCTTTCTTCCTCTCTTTCTCTCTCCCTTTCTAATTTCCTTCTCTTTCTTACCTTTCACCCTGCCCATTATTCAAAACCCACTACCATGGGGTGCTTGTGCTAGAAGATAAGGGACTAACTGGTACCAATTTCCACACAATAATAAAAGGCTTTAGGCTTCTTTTGTGGACCCTTTGACTTTTTTCATTCTTTTTCAAACACAAGCATCTGTGAATCTTGAGTGCTCCCTTCCTCTTGAGTGCAGTCTGTATTAATAGGAGCTTTGCAGCATTATTGCTTCTCTCTTACCACTTCCGTAACATGTAGCTTAAAGTTTCTTTCTCTCTTTCAAAGCTGATTTGTATGTTTTCATTTTGTTTTGCCTCTGTCAATCACTGTCCTTCATTATTACAAAAATGAACACAGTTACCTTGTTGAGATTTCATTATTGTTGCTAGTGTTTAAATGTCACTTCATAAAAGCATCATTAAGTGCTTTGAAAACAACAAAAAAATAACCTCAACCCAAAATACAGTATCGCCTGAAAGAAATAGGTGGAAGAGCAAGTCAGTTTTCTCACCTGTATAGTCATGATAGCTAACAGCCTCACTCATGAGGGTTCAGCAATATGGATGTGAAGAGAGAATTGGAGCACAGCAACATTTAGGAAGATGGTAATGCAGATGAGTAGGGAAAGAAATCAGACACCAGCTCATCACTTTTATTTACTAGTCAACCAGTGACAGAGAAAGGCAAAAGACAACTTTATCAGAGGGGGAAAAAACAAAGAACAAGTTGCTAGTTTTACTGGAATAAGAAGACAAGCAATCTTTTCAATCACTGACATAATTTATCCTTGTGCTTGCAGGTGTTGGGAAAGTTGCATAATTATTTGAAGTATACATATCAAATTATATTTTTAAGCTATTTTGAAAAGCAGCTCCAATGTAAGTTTTCACCAATTTTACTCAGTGTGTAGGCCAGTTGTTTCCATTTAAAAGAGAACAAGAGCCATTTTTTCCCTTGTTTACGAAGACAAGAAAGGACAAGAACAATATTATTCTATGGGAAAAAAACAGTTTTCCCTTCTTTGTCCCTTCCACCCCAACAGAAAGTAGAAGGACTCTGTAGCAAAGAGTGGAGGACTAGATCATAGCTCTTAGCAATGTCATTGGCTCGTTATTGCTTCGCATTTATGTCCCAGTACCATCTAATTAGCTTGCTTTGTGATTTACTGACCTAGCTTCATTTGGCATTTTACAGCACAGAGAAATAGAGGCCCCAGTGCTATTCTGCAATTGGGGACAGCAGTCTGCCATCTACACAGGCTTTATTACAGAGTAAGGCAGAACCTTCCATGCATCAGAGGACATTATTAGAGGGGTTGGTTATTTGAAAGCCGTCTCCATTGTAACAGATATTATCACCCCTGAGGAAAAAAAAAAAAAAAAGAAAAGAAAGAAAGATAGAATTAAAAAACTAAATCAGCCAGTGCTGCAGGTGGGGAAGCTTAGCTAATACACTGTCCATACACTCTTCTGGTTCATAGGTTACAGCTGAGACTTTGTCCATTTGTTTTAAATTATGAAATCACAGCAGTGAAATCATCACAGTAAACTATAAATCCATGGAAGTTTCCACATGAAAAAGAGCAATGTAAGGAAATATGTAAGAAGCATATAAACTATAAAGTAATCAGCAACCACACTTTTTGTTTCTTTCATTTGCATCAGCTGTGGTCTCATCCTAGCAAAACCAATCATCACAAAATCGCAGAATCAACTGTGTTGGAAGCAGATCTTGATGAGCATCTAGTTCTAACTCTCTGCCATGGCAAGGGGCACCTTCAACTAGACCAGGTTGCTCAGAGCCCCATCCAACCTGCCCTTAAACACTTCCAGGGATGGGGAACCCACAACTTTTCTGGGCAACCTCTTCCTGTGTCTCACCATCCTCACAGTAAATAATTTTTTCCTAATATCTAAACTAAACATATTCTCATTCAGTACAAGAAAAGAAACTCGGTTGATCACCCTGTGGAAATATCCAAAAATACCCTACCGCTCCCCCCGCCACCCTACTCCAGCCAGGAAGTGAGCCCTCCCTTTGTCCCTAGAAAATTATGACAGGTGATACAGAATAACCTCTGTGTCCTGGCCGTGCTCATCCTTGCTACTAAAAAAATTAACTCCAGAACTGGGACACCACTTAAACCAAAATTCCAGGTCAAGTGTTCTGAATGTGGTACTTCTCTGTAACAGGCCTTTAATCCTCTAATATAAGATATAAGAATTTACAAAAAAAAGAAAGGAAGCTGGGTCACAATGGGATAGTTATAAAGAGTGTGATAAGCAAAGAGGACAGACTGCTGGGGGTAAAATTTTGACCTTATTGAAGTCATTGAAAAAGCTCTCATTAACTTCTGCAGACTGAGGATTTCCCTCCAGCTGTTTAACCATTACAGTGTTTTGTAGTCATCATCACATCCGTGTAATCATTTCCAAAATAAGTCTGTTCCAAGCTATACTAACTTTGGGTGATGGGATCTGTAAAATTTAAGGGATTTTGCTTTAATTAAGGTGCAAATTGTATAAGAAAAAATGCAGCAAGGGACATGTTTGTTTACAATTTTTTTAGACCTATATGAACAGAGAAAATAAACGTGCACTGAAGGAAAGAGAAGATTCATTGTTATCCTATATTATATTCTTTTGAGAGAAAAAAAAAAAAAA
>VZSE01013026.1:74778-507545 GCA_013398275.1 Promerops cafer
TGCTCATCCTTGCTACTAAAAAAATTAACTCCAGAACTGGGACACCACTTAAACCAAAATTCCAGGTCAAGTGTTCTGAATGTGGTACTTCTCTGTAACAGGCCTTTAATCCTCTAATATAAGATATAAGAATTTACAAAAAAAAAGAAAGGAAGCTGGGTCACAATGGGATAGTTATAAAGAGTGTGATAAGCAAAGAGGACAGACTGCTGGGGGTAAAATTTTGACCTTATTGAAGTCAGTGAAAAAGCTCTCATTAACTTCTGCAGACTGAGGATTTCCCTCCAGCTGTTTAACCATTACAGTGTTTTGTAGTCATCATCACATCCGTGTAATCATTTCCAAAATAAGTCTGTTCCAAGCTATACTAACTTTGGGTGATGGGATCTGTAAAATTTAAGGGATTTTGCTTTAATTAAGGTGCAAATTGTATAAGAAAAAATGCAGCAAGGGACATGTTTGTTTACAATTTTTTTAGACCTATAAGAACAGAGAAAATAAACGTGCACTGAAGGAAAGAGAAGATTCATTGTTATCCTATATTATATTCTTTTGAGAGAAAAAAAAAAAAAAACACAAAACCTGTTTTCCTCCTCTCTTACATGGTGACAATTCTCCATCCATTCTCTTTTCCCTGATATTGGTATCAGATGTCCTGATTTCCATATAATCCTAACTGGGAGCTTCATCTGTGGAACTATAAGACCTCAATTGCAGCATATGGTCCGAGATTTCTCTAATCTGGAATGTAATAGAGAGGAGTTTTTCTACATCCTGGCCTTCCTTGCACATGGGGACATGTCCCATTTGAGTACACGTACAGGCCTTCTTCCCATTGAAATTAAGACATTAGAAAAAATGTCCGGCTTGTAATCAAGTGTTGGCCAATGTCAGCTTAATAGAGGGTCATCAAATGGCTGAGAGATACTCTATTCAACCAAGGCACAGTCTTTTTCATTTCGTTACACAGAAAATAAATTGTTTATATGATCTGCCATGCTGGTAAATAATAATCTTAGAAAATTTTATTCTTAAACCATTCTCCTAAGGAAATTAGTACTATTTCTCTTTCTGTGTCCTCTCACTTGCAAAAACCTTTATTATAATAGGGCAGTTCCGAGCAAATTTCATAAAGGAATACAGATATGAAAGAGATCATGTTTCAATGAATTTTTGAGAAAAAATTAGGAGATGGGTAAAGATAGAGAATCTATTAATGTCTTCCCTAAGGGACAGCTGGGAATTGACCAGATGCACTCTTTGCTAGCCAGACACAACAGCTGTAGCTCTTAACCAGATGTTAATGTGCTTTTATTTGCCCAATTAGCAGCAGACACAAAAAGAAACTCAGGATACTGTTTGAAGGCTTATGAGACCTCATATGAAAAGAGATTGGACTATTGTAATGCATGCCAGAGACATGAAATGGAAAGGAATGCATTTTGGGTTTGGCGCAGCTAGGAAGCCAGAGGAGACCATAATAAGTTTTCTTTCAAATGAATTAACAAAGGGTATGTCAGAAGTGGAGTAAAAATCTTTACAGAGACAGGACACAGGTCCTCAAGGAAAAAGGTTTCATTGGTCATTTTGAGAAAACCACTTTGAATGATGGTAGCTACCAGAGCTTGCTTGTTTAGATACTGTACAAGGCAAACAAAAAAGATGCCTTTGCTTCAACCAGACTGTACATGTCAAATGGTTTGAAATGGAATATTAGCAGAATATTAGCAAATTTTTCCTACATCTATTTAATGGCAAATGTTATTGATAGATTTAAAAGTGATTATCTCAAATGATAATTTGTCTCAAGTTATTGAGCACTGACCACTTAGCCCTTATTGCAGGAAAAGGAGAGACATAGTTCAGTGTTTGTGCATCTTCATTCCATGGAATTTTTAATCAATGATTCATTTTAGTGTGACCAGTTATCTCAGTTATTACCTGATCGTTCACTTTATCAGTGGGATTCTTATGAGAAGTCTGTTGCTTATGCTTTAGGGTGACTCTAATAGGTTACAAACTAATGTGAAGATGACAGGGTACGAATGAAGACAAGAAAAGTGTGGAAAATGTTTACAAACAGCTGTAGTGAGGCAAAATGAATCTTTAATGATCGATTTCAAATGGAAATGCTAAATGGCTGATTGCTAAATAGTACTGAAACATTCAAGTAACTTTGTCTGTAGACTAATAAAATGCACTTTTTAGAAAATCATATTGATTTTATGATGAAAAAAACACTTAGTGTGTTGGATAATTTATATGAAAGTAAAATCATGCTTAAATTGGAAATCTATTGGATGCTGGTCATAAGAAATCCAGCTCTATTTGATTGCAACTGTTACTATTTATGCTAGCTAAAAACTGATTTCAGAAATATATTATATACATGTTTTTTAATTTTCCTATCTACAGGAGGAACTATACCTGCTGAAACTGTTAACTTATGAAGATATTTAACAATTTTTCTATTTCATCAACCAACAGTTTTCAGACTACATAAGAAGTGAGCCTCTATCCCTTTACAATAAAAGGTTTACTAGAGACATATGCAAATCAAAATGTAGCAGCCATCTCCTTTGTACTACAGAGCATATTAAGGCATTTTCACATTGTTCACAGGATGTTCAGAAGATATCTATTTTTCCTAGTACAGACTATTTAACTCCTAGAGGTAACCTCCCGTGAGGCTTTTCTATGAGCATTTTAACTCAGACTGACAACATTTTATGCACATTTAAATCTTTTAATTACCAGATGTCATTTTATTCAACATAATGGTAAATATCAGGTAGTTTAAAATGTAATGCAAAGGTAAGGGTTGTTTCAATATATATTACAAAATCTAGCTTCAAGGAGAATGATCATGTTATTTTCAAGACAACTTGCAGAGCACAGTTTGGAAAAAATATTTTAACAATACATCTACTCTTAAAACAATTTTAAACAGAAGATCACTAAAGGGAAAAGAATGTACAAATATGTAGAGAAATTAATACATACATAAAGTAAAATATTCAGGATAGTATACTGATGCTTGTAGAAATTTATTTCTATGAATAAATTAAAGGGAATGCTTAAGTAATCTTCATGCCTCTCTTATGTGTATCCAAGAATGTAAACAAATCTAAAACATGTAGGAGGCACTTTGAACTAAACTGAAGCACAGTGGGAAATTAAACTGAGGATGTTTAAAGCAGATGAGAATAAAACAGAAGAGGGTATTGTAGCTTTCTAAGAAAAAAGACATTTACAGGAAATCAAACAAACAAACATCAAGTCTTAAAATACGATAACTAAGGGTATGATCCTTCAGAGCTCATCATACTATATTTCAAAACTCAGGCTTTCAGAAGTAGTTTCTCATAGCAAATATAATGTGACTTCCCTCTAATATACTAAGAACAGAGAAGTCCTTTTATCAGGTTGAGGGTCTAGTGGGAGGATAAGATCTTCTATTAGATGTTGTCCCTGCAAAGGGCCAGAATTGTCTAAAGGGATATGAATACCTCAGGTTCAAACTGACTTTAAGCACTTGTAAATGTCTTCCCCAGCTCTCTTCTCAAATGCAGGTGTTGGAAGTTTGTCCAGAATGGCCTGAGATCCTTCAGAGAGGACAGCAAGAAGCAAGAAAGTTATTATCCTCAGTCGTGTGTTTCCCTCCTGGGATTACAGTAACAAAAGGAGTTTTAAAGGCCGATTTCATGTTGGTAAATGAATGACAGCTGTCTCTGTTAGGAGTACTCCACACAGATGCCTCTAAGACAAATCAGTGTTAAAGGCTCTAGTCTTAAGGATGAAGCATAATAACAGTCAGTGACATTTTTCTCCTAGGCCAGGGATCAGTTTCTCTTTCTTATTTAGCAGCTAGAGTAATTTAATATTAGAAGCATGACTGGATCAATAGTCTTATTCACTATGAATTGTTGCCTGGAATCACCATATGCATGCTAACTAATCCATATGCGCAGATGTCCCAGAAGAAATCAAAAGAGTTGATCTTACTCTAAAAATCCTATAGAGAAGCCTGCTTAGAGCTTGATCACAAGCTTATGGAAGCCAAAGGTAAAAATATTCAACTGTGTATAGAATAAAATGTATTAAGTGCTTCTGTAGGTGGAGAAATAGAAATTCCTTGTTATCTAAAGAACAGGATCATTATGCAGCAACATGAGTATAAGCAGCAGCTGCAGGCTCTAAAAGTGAAGCCAGAAAGGAAAATACTTGAGGACTAATGCAGAAATAAGTGAGTGCAAACTGAAAAGGAAGCTCAAGCAAAGCCTAGATGTCACATCTATGTGACTGAGCCCTCAGGGCAGCTGGGCAATCAAGATATTTGCTCAAAATGGCTCCTTCCTGGAAGCACCTACTGTCAAGGTGAAGATGACACTCAGGCAAGGTTTTGCCAACTGTTACCAAATCTATCAATAATTTATGACTAGTCCCAGAGCCTATCACTGAAGAGTCTTGTTACACAAGCAAAGTGACCATACAATATTGGTGCCCAAGGATACTACTGAATTCGAGACACAGTTGAGAGTCCAGGGAATTAAAGGAAGTTGCCTAGGAAAAATAGATGGATAAAACAATAAATAACCCCCCTGCAATAAGTATTCCTTTTTAATTTAAAGTCTGAAGTTCAAAATAAATAAATAAATCTATCAATCACAGCATTCTTTAGCGAAAACATAGTGAGTTTAATATATATTGCTTCAAATATAAAAAGCCAGCTTATTAAAACTGTGGCTAGATAAATAGTTTATAAGAAAAATATTTTTATTCTCAAATATTTATATTTTATTTTAAAGACCATTCAAATGTTAGCAACATAGGGATGAAACCTTGTCTAATTTCCTTAATTCAAGGACTCTATTCCAGTGATGTTCTCAGTATGTCTCCAGATGGGTACTTTGGCATAAATACAAGTTCTGCGACAGGGGAACAAAATCTTCATATAAACTTCAATGATTATCGTATTGGTTATATAATGTCATATTATATAACCATATAACAATAGGACATTCTAATTATAAAGTTATTCTAATTTGTGGATGGGAAACATATACTCTTCAGTCATGTTATTCTATTAAAGTTAAGCTGTCTGATGTATAACTAAGCTGGTCTGTTGACCTCTGTCTGGCTCATTTCTCATCTGTGACTCTTGTAACATGTCCCAGTTACTTAACCGTAACTAAAGTCAATCTGTTCTCATATTTTCTATCATTTTTATTATGCTTTGCTATGCTGCTATCTGTATTGATATAAAGTTATTTTTAAGGTTACCTTACACTAAGTGATGTGCTGAGACCTACCAGATGAGCCATAACTATATGATAGATCTTTAGGGTACCACGCATTGTGGTCCATCTAAGGATAGAAGCTGAACACAAGAATCAAGAGGAAAAGAGTATTCCTTCATGTTCTGAAACTTTACCGTTCCTGATTGTCACATGAAAGGGAGGTTTTCTTGAACCCTTTTTGTTTGATCAATCTGTCAACACCCCAGGAAAGCTGACACCCTTATGCCCAAGCAGTCTGTCACTGTCCCATTACTGGGACTCCCCTGATCTGTTGTATTGGAGTGCAGTTCAACTAACTTGTTCTGGGACATGTGCCAACAGCACATCTGAGTCAAATTCTTTAAAGAGGAGCCCCCTCCTGGATCTCTTCAATTTTAGTTGAGTATGTCATCTGCTACTGCTGAGTGCTGTCACCCTTGAAACACCCAGACTTAACAGTTAAGGGAATAACATGCTTTATTAATAAACACACTAATAACAGAAAAGTGTGACAGTTTAAGGTTCGTAGACTGCAGATCATTACATCTGACTGCAAAAGTATAATTGAAATAATATATAGACAAGCTCTAACCACCAATGAAATCTATCTCAAGACAATCCTTCAGCACACATAGAGTATGGTTTTTAATTAATAGGCATCACTATGAGGGAGAAGACAAGTTCAGTCCTGATGCCTTAAGTTTTCAGCTTTTATATTTTTCAGATCCTGTACTGCATTATTGTTTAACTCTGAACTCCATTGACTGTCCAAGGTGTACCTATTGAAGGTCTTTAATGAATACTCACTTTACCCTCTTAACTCTGTCTAGCCTCTGTTCTAGGTAGCCATTCCAAGGCATCAAACTAATTCCAGAAGTTACAATGGAGTCTTCCCCAAATTTTCCCTGTCTCTAACTCATTTTTGTACTATTTATTTAAATTAAAGTGGAGCTTGAGTGACTTTAGTCATATATACTTTTATTACTGGTTGGTGTAAAATTCTCTTGCTCCTCTCTTAAAGATATAGTTGATAAAATATTATCACTCTTGTTCAGTTAGGGGTGGTCATAACTTGGAAGCTGGTAACTTTGGGTTGGTGGTGTGTGTTAGTATTATAATCAGATTATAGTGAACCAAATTCATCAACAGTTGCTGGCTTGGCAGCAAGACATTTTCTTCTATCTCCATTAGCTGGCAGCTGCTGTGAGGTGTATCAGCCACAGGATACCATTGAGTTCCCATTCCTGCAAAGATTTCAAAATAGCCTGGCCACAGAATGTTCACTCTGGTCTACCCTCCATTTAGCCCCGCTTAACATGTACTTAAGGCTGCAGGCTGTGTGTGGAGAATCATCGTGAAATAGATTCTCTGCATGCCAGCCATGTTCCATCCAGGAAGCAGCAACTGCATTTCACCCTGTATTTTCTGTACAGTTATAACCTCTGTTATAATGTGAATAAAGCTTTCCTATTTTCTCTAATTTTACTGCCAGTCATCTTCCCACACTGTTGCAGTCTTGCAGCAAAATATGTACCAAGGATGCTGAAAGATACCTCACTCCCTGGCATTTGGCAGAAGATGTCTGATAAATGCATGTTGGGCTCAAGTATTCACAAGCAACCATGGAGAAGAAAATATTCAAATGAAATCTTGAAATAATAAGAATGGTTGCAAAGTTGTCAGGACAAATATTTCTCTAGTGAACAAGGAGCTACAAGGCCACTGCCCAGAGTTAGGATCCTTAAACCAAATCTCTTTTCAAGTACAGAGGCAGCACATATTTTTTACAAAAAATGCTCCAGCACATTGCCAAGCAAAGGAAATCAGCCTCTTCAAAATTTTGGCAAGAGTAGATTCCTTTAGCTACTAGTCTGTTAGCCAAGAGGGGAGACAAATACTGAGATTCCTCTTCTAACAACTTGCAATCTGAGGGAAATTTCATCACCTCCCTTTTCCTCCCCACAGTCACTTCTTCTCCCTTGGATGCAGCTGTGTGATCAAAGACAGCCTCACAAAAAGTGACCTTATCCTCCACAGTCACTGCTGGGTGCAAGGCCCTTGTTGTGTTGTGTGAGCCAGTGCGACCAAGAAGTAAAGTAACTGCCAGTCCCAAACTCAGAACATAAATCTTCTTTAAACACTATGGGAAAAGCTTGGCTTTGGGCAGCTCAGAAGCTAAATGCTGGGGTGTTGCCTGAAATCACAATATCTCCTCCCACATGAAAGGACAAGAACAGCCTGCACTATACTCCCACTCAACACTAGCTCCAGAAACGATGCCAGAAGAAAACCAATTATCAGAGACACACGCTGGTTAAAGGCAGTGAACTGCAAGGCGTAAGACTGCAGATGAGGCTGTGAGGGAAATGTAATCATCAGTTATGTATTTATAAAAACCGGCTCAGTGATTTTGCTCAATATATGCCTGATCACTGAGTAGCATAGCAAAAAAATCTGTCACAACCAAAGGGTGCAGTGCTGCAGTACAATGTATGTGAAACCATTGCCTGCAACAGCATTGCTTAATGTTAACAATAAGAGTCTTGGCTGTAATGTTGTAAATCAAATGCTACTGAAGCTTTGTAATATATCAAGTTCAAGCAGCATAACAAAATAAAAAAAAAAAAAACAGCATTTTTTCATCTTAGGGAAAGGCATTCTTTGTTATCAAATAATGTCATGGTTTAGCTATTTGGTGCATGGGTTAATGGAGAAAGGGGCAAGTGTATACCACATCCAGTAGGTGAGAACACTATCAGTTATCAGTCTTGATCACAGAAGAATTTCAGCACACTCCCAGCACTGTAGTGATAACACAGTAAATGCAGACTTTAGCAGCTAAGTGTCAGCATTCACCACGCATATGTCATAACAATTACTTAGGGTTCAGGGGCAGAAAAGTCAAACAGCAAATATCAAGCACAACACTAAGAGATACATAGTAATTCAGGGTTAAAGCACAGGCAATGGATTAATGAACTTTTATTTCTTTCTGTCACTTCTTCCATAATCTCCAATTGCCAAAAGTGTGATCTCTCTCAAGTAGTAGGGGGAAAACTATGGTCCTATAAACCCCTCCCCTATCTACTTCTTTTCCTAAGTCTACAGCCAGTCCTGCTCTGTCACTTAATCTATGGATGAGTTCTTATACACGGTCCATGTACTCCCTTTGGAGAAACGACCAAAAAACACACCATCACCACTCTCCCCAACAGCTAGCATATTTTGTCATGAATCAATGAGAGAGGAAGTTTTCATAATTATAAAGCTGAATGTGGGAGATCTCTCTCATTGCACTAAGCACAAAACATGGCCTACAGGCCATAAAACCATGCATATCCAGCCAGCATAATGGGTTGTACTAATAAAATTGAACACCTCTAGCACTACCAATTGGTAGCACATTGGATATCCTTCAAGATTCTCCCATGCAAACTGGGATTTCAAGTTTTTAAAAAATTCCTGAGAGAGGATTTTGATGCTCCTTTTTTCCACTCTGTGGATAAAATATCACAAGTGTGCTGCCACATGCTCTAACCACATCTTCTGGCAGCTGTGTTGGCAAATTTTTAAACACATGGAAAATAACATCTTTCTTCAAATTACATGCTGTGGGAAGTAATATCAGGGCAGCCTGTGAAATATGAAGCACAAAAATGAAGCCATCCACACTCGTGTTCAGTGTCAAATCCCTAAAAGTATGCTGTGTGTCTCATTACAGAAATAAAATATGTCTTGTGTCCTCAAGAGGTTGTAATCCAAATTATAAATTAGTCACTAGACTAAAAGAATAAAAAATAAGCGTAAAGCATACAAGACATCTGTATCTCTGTGACAATTGTTATGTATGTCTGTATATTCGTGTAAAAAATAATTTCAGTTATTAGCTTCCTCTCCACCTCCCTCACTTGTTTTATTTTTTAGTTATCTTCTGTAAACCTTGGCATTCTGCAGAAATTAGTTTTCAGAATTTATTTATATAAGCCATTTAGGTTTTATCTGTTGATATATAAATATATAGAAGTTATGTGCATATGTCTTTTATAAGCTTACATATAATACAAGGTTAAAACAGAGAATGACCTTAGTTTAGAGCCAATTATTAGATATGAAAATATATAGAAAAAAATAGGGACATGCAAGTATTTCAGTATTTGATTTATTTAGAGATTAATATTAATGGATATGAATATTTAGTCTTCAAAATATGAATAGACAGATCAGGGGAAGAAAACAACTGTAGGTAAAGCTAAGTAGAATAAATATTTAGATGGAAAGAGTGATAGAACTGGAGAGGAAAAAAAATGGGTCTTGGGGAAAAATGGGAAGAGTTTGGAGACTAAACTGATGTATTCACTAGAATTACATAACGATCTGTGCCTAAAGTGGGCCTCTATCAATATTTTCAATTAAGACATTTTATTTGTTTCAATAAAGAAAGCATCTTTCCCTTATTTATTCTGGAAATTTTCTAAGTCCTAGAAGTGAAATTAAAGGCCTTTCATCAACATTATGTGTTGTTTTGCTATAATTAAAACTGTAAAGAATAATTATATGACAGCTTTGGATATAGACAAAAATAGAGTAAGATGTTAATAGATGACATGCAGAAATAGACTATATGCCTAGTCATTACCAGTCAGGGGGAAAAATCTTAATATCAACTGGTCATTTAGAAATGTTATTGAAAACATTTTTTATACTGTTGTGAGCAAAGGACTCAAAAAAGAAAAGGAGCAAAAGTGCCTTCATTTGCCTGTTTCCAACAGTGAAGACAAGCTGCAGTATAAAAATACCTCTTGTTACCAGCATGAAAATGCTGTGTCATCCTGGACTCAGCCGTCCTTGATTATACTAGTTAGGTGCTGAAGACTCATTGGATTTCAATAGCAACTGACAAAATCAAATAACATCACCTGCTCCTTCAGCACTAGCAATTGCAATGTTCTCTCAACTGAATCTAGAACTTCAGTTTAATCTCCTTTGCTATTTAGAGTGATCAGAAAGCAGGTATATATTTGAAACTAGGGGCCACTTATATATATGAGGATAGATTTCACTCATCCTTTCAGTCTGAAGGGGGAAAAAGTGTAGGCAAACAGAAGGCCAATTGAGAGGTCCTGTGTTTTATGTTGGATAAACCAAGTTGGCTTTTTAATTAGAAAGGAGCAGAAAGGAAAGTCTTTCTAAATTCTGAAGTCGGAACCTGCCTACTGCTGCTAAGATTTTAATTGCCAATGACTGGTGCTTTCTACTGATCCCATTACGTGATTAATGGTTATTATTATTATTTGTTACTTGCAAAGAGCCTGAGGTGCTGAAGGTACTTCAAAGAGAAAATAAATGATGTGGTCCCTTCCCCAAGGAGCCTACAGTTTTGCAATATGAAAGATGACACAATAAGTGAGAGCAATAAAGAGCAGCAGCAGTAGAGTGAGAATAATTACATGGTTACTTAGGTTCATTTTATACACAACTTGATGGTACTGCTGTTTGCTTGATTTGTTTCTGCTTTTTTGAGTGGAAAGGAGTATATGGGTATAAGAGCATAGGGGAAATAAAACAGATTAGACAAGCAAGTTCTTTTGATTCTCTGTGTGTGCATTATGTGCATGAACATGTGTGAACATATGTCTCTGTGTGTAGAGGGGGAGGGGTACAGTAAAACAGAAATGAATTAGATTGTAGCAGCTACAGAGAGAAAACAGGTGAGATAAATCATGAGAATGAAGACTGAAATAAAAGAACATGAAGAAATAACAAAATGGAGATCATTGTCTTCTCAAGGTATCTTCAGTGAGTGCTCATATTGCATGACCAAATGAATTCAACAAAAAGTCAGGATGAAGTCCTGCCTCTGATCTGGAAAAGAGGCTTTTGGATAAGATGAAAGGTAGGCATAACATCCATTAGGAGATTTAAGGCTGGTTAAGATGCAAGTAACAGTTCCTCTAATGAACAGCGAAGGAGCACCAGAATTCATTACCTTCTGCTTACAGTTCTTTCCTTTTTTTTGTGAAGATTCAGCATGGTGTTAGTTACTATAGGACAGGTAGCTTATTCAGCTGGATGCTGTATCTACTCCATTATACTTACTGATTTTCAAGTTAATTTCTTTCTTGAATTTTTCAGTCAGTTTTGGCTTCTTGCCTCCTGTACCAGTAAATTTCATATCGTATACCTGTGTTGCAAAGAAAATTTTATTTTTAAACATTGCTGATGTAGTAAGCTTTGAGTCAATCACAGTGCTTCTCTCAGGCTCAGCGCTGGTGCTCCAGCTAGGTATCATAGAATCACAGAATCATAAAGTTTGGAAAAGAGCCCTAATATCACTGAGTACAGGCATTAACCAGCACCAAAATTTTCACCACTAAATCATATCCCCAAATGCCACATCCACACATCTTTTAAATACTTCCATCTAATGCCATTTGAAATGCCTCAGCTTATTCCACATAGCTGCTGCTCCACATCTTGTGTCCGATGTCCTAGAGTTTCTTAAATTGCACTGCTCTTATGTGTAGGTTAGGAGTGGCACTTCTAAAGGCTTTGGCCTTAAAAGCTCTCTAAGATCCATTCACTGTACTGACTGAATCTCTATAGATCTCCATGGCAACTTAGACAACTAGCTTATGTACAGAAATTTACATATAAACACCTAAGTATAGGTGTTCTGAACTTGAAGGCTATCTTGCAAGGCTCCTTTACTGCCTAAATTTAGGTCTTCAAAGTATGGCACAAGATCCCACTTTGCATAGCTTGCTTTTAAAAGGCAAGTTTCAGTAAAGAAAATTTTAACCTGCTGTACCAGCTCTCAATATTACTAATTATTATGTATAATTTATGTTTGTAATTAAATTACAGTATGAAATAAAAAGCTATTAAAACATAACTTGAAAATCCTATTTATTAGGAAGTATATTCAATATTTACTAATTAGTATTTTAACTTAGGGTAAAAAATAATTAAACAATTCATGTGAAAATAATTTTTCATTATAAAATATAGTAATAATGTTTTTTTAATTAGAAGTGGGACTGAATCATAAAGCTTCACTTCCACTTTTCTTTTAGAATGTGAATGCTCCCAAAATTTGATAACATATTAGGTTTTATCTAATTTGTAGCCAATTTTGTAACATTTTCTCTACTTAAGACCATGCTTCTTGAGGCACTATTGTTTGCAAAAGTATTTTTACACATTGTCTCTGCAGGCACTGATTTCTACTTGCTGAAATATTTCACAAAACAATAGTTTCCTTTATACAATATCAGAGACTTTAACAGGATTGGATTTCTTGGACTATCAAGTCAAGTGTATTTACTATAATCCATTTCATAAACTGAAAAAGTTTCACATATGAATTTTTCCTGATCTAACTATTCTTCCGGTCATGGATGTCCTGTTCAGAGGATTTCAGATAAAATCTCATCCATGTATTTGATAAGCTCAATATTGCTGTTTCTTTTAATTCTCTGTGTGTGTGCATTATTCACACTGCCTTATTCAATACATCCTAACTTTTCATTTGCTATTTTTATTGTCACATGGTGGCATGTTGTAGTCAACTAAGGTAGTACTCCCTTGACTGCAAGAAGACTGCTTTTTTTTTTTTTTTAAGTTTAGTTAGAGGTTTATTCTTCCTTCATAGAGGGAAGAGAGTTTCAGGGTGCAATTCATCTCATCCCAAGGCAGATGCTTAAAACTGGTTAAAGTCCTCACTTCCTCAAAGTGCCTGTTTCCCTCTACTGATTGAAAAAGGAGTTTGGGATGATCAATTCTGGTTTAAATGTCTAAAATGTGCTATCCAAGAGTTGAACTAAATTTCACTCTGTACTAAGAGATGAGTAGCTTGAGTCTTTTCTCCTCTTCTTTTTCAATTGAAAATCTCTTAATTTGTAAGTGAAATACAATTTTCAGATAATTTTGAGTTTGTGTTCTTAAATTTAATCTGATTTACTCCTCAAGATTATTCATGTTTTTCTGGTGCATTTAATTAGTCATCTGTTTTCACAATGGTTTCTCAACTTAGAATTGTCAAGTGATGTAATTCAATAAAAGGTAAAAATAAAAAATTAAACCCCCCCCACATATAAAAGCATTAAATATTAGCTGTCTGTCTTCCTCATGTCAACTATTCCAAAGTTAGCTTCATTCAGTTCTGAGAGTTTCCTCTCTGTCATTACACATGGAGAAAAACATCTCAAACAGTTCTTTAAATAATCAATTATCCTAGTACAAATCTTAATTTTCTTCACATAGGCTGATAATTTCCATCTGGTACTATTTCTATTGAAGTCCAGATACTTGAATCCTAATACAATTCTCTTGTCTAGAAAATAATTTATCAAGAAGAATGAGCTATCTTATTCTATTGCTTTAACATTTTTCAACAAACTTTAGCAAATCCATGCTGCATTCAATCCCATTTTTAGTCTTCTTTTTTATTTCAAAGACTACAGAAACATAAAATCGGTAAGAACCCTCACAGGCTAAAGTGAAACTAGGCAATATAATGAGAGTTTTATTATCAGAGATAGATAATTTTTCTTTAATTTTCCAAATAGGTTATTCCCTTTGGAGCTCAACACTGCTCTTACCTGGTATTTTCAGCTAGAAATATAGTATCATTACTCTTTGGTATTAAAGAGCAAAGGAAATCATGTTTCAATCTTTCATACTTTTCTTCTTGGTGTTACTATTCTATCAGCTTTGATATTTTTCTAACCTTTGTATTATTTTTGACCATGCATTAGTTCATGGATTTGTCTCTCTCATCACTACATGGCTTATCTACTTTCATGACTATATACCTGCTGAAAACTTAAACAATACCTTTATCACAAATCCTTTTTAACTTTGCAGCTGCTTTCTTTATAGCCTTCTATAATTTCATGACATCGAGATTTCAGAACATACACATACTTATGTGAGCATTATGGTCAACTCTATGGGTTGCCCATTTGTTTTAAAATCAATTAAAATGTCTCCTCTTTTCAATTGTGTATATGAAATTCCTAACAGATCTGAATTCAGTGTCACATGCTCCCTCACTTATTCTTCAGGATTTATTCACATTTTAATAGTACTCAATCATTCTAGCTCTATTCAAAAAATAACTTAGTCTTGAAACAAATCTATTGCATAATCAAATTCTGTTGTGACTTTGATCAGCAAAGAGTAGCCACAACTTTTTTCCACCACCCAGGATTTTACTGACAAGGTACAGTTTGAAGTCTGTGTTCAGATCAGAAGAGTCCACATCTCATTCCTTCTTAGCTGCCACTATGGTTGTTGACAGAGACTCCTTTGATGTGGCAGTAGTTAACTCTCATATTTTCAGACTATTACTTTCAGTAAGATTTCAAATTATTTCCTGTAATCTCCATACTCTTTATCCACCAACAAGGATTGCTTTGTTTGTGCTTTCATTAGATTATAAGTGATAAAAAAGAAATGACTTAGACATCACAAGCCCAGTCTTATATGCATTAGGGTTCCTAGAGCAGAAAATATTTTTAGTAATTTTATCTATGTCCCATTTGCCTGACTGCTGTATTAATATAATATCATCGGGTGTCATTAATCTACCCTACCTTAGGATTCCACAACATGTCTAAATACCACTGCAGATGAGGCACATTCATTTAGTCAGAGTTCAATAGTCCAGTACCAGATACCTGATTCTCTATTATCACTGCAGATTGTATGAACCTGTTCCTGAGGAAAACACACTTTGACTGGTATCCATATTGAGAAACCAGCTCATAACAAACATTCCTGGAAGAGGCTGCAATATGTTCTTCAAGCACAATCCAGATAGGGCTAGTGTCTGTATTACACCTTGACTACTCTCATAGTTTTGGATGAGCAGTTGTTACCTGGATTGTGAGGAGGATGATCACATGCAGAGACAGTTTGACAGAGATTTTACATCTGACTGAGGAAAACAGACATCAGGGAAGAATTCAGTGCAAAGGCTGGAACTGGGACTGAACTACATATCCTATGCACAGAACTTAACATCTCATCTCCAAATTTGATCTGAAAAGTAAAACAATCACTCCAGATGGCAAACATTGTCATGGCATATGTGAGAAATGTGCTGTGGTATATTTAGGAAATTCTGAAGGATGTGCTTATATGACCTACAGTATCCTGTGATATTCAAGTCCTTAGAAGAACATGTGCGAACGCCAACTTCTAGTGACCTGGTATGTGGGCAAGACGATAAACTAACAACAGTATTTGCCAAGGATGTTGATGAATTTCATAGAACTCCTCAAGGATAAGAATTATCTGATAGTAATGAAGAAATATCCCCATACCACTGGCCAATGATCCTACTTGGGGGATCACATGCATCTCCAGACATACACCAGGGAGTGAGTACAGGATAGAGGATATCACAAAGCTGGTACATTTCCTACTCTGAGACTCTCATGTGAGACACAAACATGAATTGCATCTATGTGGCATCTTGTCTATGTCCTCTTGAACCTGTCCTGTAGCTTCTAATAGATTCAATTGTATCCTGAGTGAATATCAGCAGAAGTCTGGTAAATGCAGAGGCAAGCAAGAGAAATTGAAGAGAATAACTTAGCTTCTGAAAAGACTTGGATGATCACCTCAGGACAGATTTGTATTAATTTTTTTCTGCAATAAGTGAAAATAATCTTAAATCCACTGAAGTAAATGGAGCAACATTTTGAAAAGTTTGAACTCTTCTGACCCCAGATGTTTAATATTTTGTAGTTGTATCTAGCGTAGCTCTAAAGATTGGTCTTTATCTAACATAATTCCATTTAGATGCATAAAAATATACAAAAATCACAAGAAACCTGATAGGTTTCTTGTGATAGGAGGAAACATGCAATTAGTCTGGCCAATGTATTTTTTTGTATTTTTGAAATGTAGAGAAATGTTCTGATGTGTTTAGTTGGCCAAGATCTGGAGTAATTTGTAGTAGTAGGTGTCTCATCTTATTGACATTCTCCATTCTGACATTCTTACATTGCTTATGCAAATTTCAAACATGTATGTTGTTAGTGGTTTAGAGTTCTGACTGTTACCACCAATTAAAAGTTAGTTGCCTCAAATCAAAAGGCAATTTATGAGATTTTGTAGTTGTAAAATTTATCAACTTCCCTCTATCCCGCTGAGGCTGGCTTTGTACAATCGTGACTTCAACATGATTGGTTAAAAAATTCCAACAACACTCTGTGGCATTTTAGTTAATTTCTCTATTAGGGAAAGTTCTTTTTTTTTCCCGTCCCTAATGATTGGTTGACATTCAGTTATGATGTGACTACCTGTACCAGGAGAATTATTAATGAACATTTCATAAGAGTTGCTTGGTATTATTTTGTTGGTGTTTAATTAGTCCAAAGTTAAATGATAAAATGAAGTTTAGAAATTGAAGACTCTTTCTGAATTTGTAAAATTTCTACATAATCTATAATGATAATTAAAATGTTTCTCCTATATGTGTGTTTTTATGTCTGACAACTTAAGCCTGACAAAGTCTACAATGGTTTTGGCACCTAAATCCTTCTTTCCTCCTAGAAAACCTTCCCTGTTGATGCTCATGCTATGTATTGTTTACAAATTAACAGCAAATAGCACTTTCATCTGGTGTTCAATACTTCTGCAACATAATGTCTGCATGCTAATGGCAGGCTGTGGTTGTCAACGGCAACAACAGCTTCTGCATTGAAAAGCAAGTACCATTTAGTGAGAGCAGACATACAGATCCCAGTTTGCTGGACTACACCATAAATTTTACTATGGCAGGAGCTGAATAAACAATACCTCTTCTGCTGGATGCCATAAGCAGACAGTAGTCAAACAGATCACATGTAGAACTCAAGTGTCAGGGGCTTTGCTCCTTGGAACTAAGCAGAGGGCTGAGGAGGGGTCATCAGAACCGTTTGTCTCAGAATTAGCTTTCACTGCATTGAGACAGGCACCTGAAATCCTTGAGGTAGTAAGAGAAAAAAGAGGGTCATTCAGTTAATATTCACAAACAAAAAAGCAAACAAATGAAAAAACCCTTGTCCAATCACCAATTTTTTCTGAAGCCCATATAATTTCAGTCGTTTCTCCTTTGCTAGGAAACCATAGCAACTTTAGGCTCTGGTTTTGTCCTGCAGTGCAAATGCACAATTGGATTTAAAGTGTTGGGATTAAATGTTGTTTAATGAAGAAGTAAGAAAATATTTCAGTCCAGAGTCTGTTGTATTGAATGTTCAGCTCCATTTTGTGATACACTGATAGCACTTATTTATTTATTTATTTATTTGGTTTAAGCTATGTTTGCAAGGAAATTAACTCTATTTGGGATTCACCCATAAAAGTCAAAGGAGCTGGTTATGTCATTGCAAGGCCACTCTCATTTATGAAAGGCCATGGTGATAGGGTGAGATTCCTAAGGACTAGGAGAAAGCAAATATCATTGCTATTTTCATGAAGAGGAAGAAGGAAGATCTGGGGAACCACAAACCAGTCGGCTTCACCTGAATCCTTGGGTAGATGATAGAGCAAATAAACTGGAAAACCTTTCTAGACACACAAGGGACATGACAGTGATTGGAAACAATAAGCATGGGTTTACAAAGGGACAATCATGCCTGAGCAGCCTGATAATATTCCATGATGAAATTATAAGCTTGGTGGATGAATGCAGCGCAATGCAAGCCAGAGCAGATGGGCTGTCCTGCCCCCGGCTTGTGGAGATCTGGGATAGGATGAGATGGGCCAGCCAAGGCACAGAAGGCTCTGGGATGGGTGGGGACAGCACAGGTGTACCCAGGGTGGAGGTCTCATTGCACAGTCAGTGGGACTGTTTCTGCCCTGACTCCTGAGTACTGCCTGGCAATGCAAGGGATACTGCGCTGGGGAAAGACCAGGAGGGAGGCTTGGGCCTGCTGCTTTCCCCTCCAGAGCCAGTGAGGCCCTGGCTGGAGGATGAGGACATCTGAATGGGCAGTGAGGCGCCCTGGCCTTGGGGGAACCATGCCTGGGCTGTGCAGTGTTGGGGGCTCAAGCAGGGCCTCTGGCACTCCCATGGGAAGGGTAGGGTGTGAGCCTGGTGAGAGGCAGGAAGAGCTGCCATTCCTGGCCTCTGGGGTCCTGTATGCTGCGACCCTGCAGAGGACAAAGGGACAGAAAGGTAGGGGAACACAAGGCTTGGTGCCATGGTACACGTCACAGAATCTGGTCTGAGCTGGAAGGGACCTGGAAGGATCAGTCTCCAGCAGCCCTTGGAGTGCTCTGGAAGGCTCTCCACAGTTTTGGCAGTTGCCACAGCAGTTGCTCCTGTAGTCGAAGGCTGCACTTCCAGCCTGGCACCTGTGCTCTGGCTCTTAAGGTAGCTAAACTTCTTGTTCCATTCTTCCTACCCACACCAGCTGTACTGGTGAGGCCAGGGTTTGACCACAAACCAGGGACCTGGGGAGGTGACGTGGCTGTACCTGGCCCAGTACTGGCAGCTGAAGAAAAAGCCAAACAGGGAATAATGCAAAGCTTCCAAATCCCGGAGATGCTTGGAGGAGCGCTTACCTTAGTAGGATTAACCACAGCTGGAAGGATGAGGCTGAGATCTTATTGACTAGAAATCAGCTTTGCAAGAATGACTTACAAGTCCTGGTCTATAACAAGCTGATGGAGCAAAAAGCCAAGAAGATTTAAAAAAAAAAATAAGGATTGGTATTGGACTGGATTTTTAACTGTGGTGTTGGATTTAACAACTGGGCATTCAGATTGGATTTTTTACTTATAAATTTCTAGGCTGTTGGGTTTTTTTGAGATATGGGAACATACCAATATGGAAAAGGTACTTTCTTAGAATGAACTATAATAGAGTTAGGTATACCACAGTGAAATACAGAGCTATATCAATTAATGGTTGGTTATGCTTTTGCCTTTCTTTTTGTTCTCTTACTGGTGTTATATTTTGTTTCATTGCTTTCTGATTTGCTGCTTTCAAGTGATCACCAATCTGTCAATCAGAAACATTATATTAAATGCTATACTGCATACTAGGCTATGCTAGCCTAGATCCCAGAGGCCTTATGATGCCTATGATAATTGCTCTCAATATGGATTTTTGAACATTTCTGATAAACAGAAGTAGAGACGTCTTATGTTGTTGTATGAAATATGGATACCTCTAAGCGAGGTAGGATAGAAGGTATAGCTATTCGGTGTTTATATAATTGCCTGTAATTTTGTCTGAACTTTGTAGCCTAGTACAGAGCCATTTGCCTCCTTTCTTTTCCTTAACTAACTTACACTATTGCTAGAATTTGCGAAGATGTGATTTTCAGGTAGAAATTAAGTCACCTGGAATGAAGTACAACACTGTTGACTTCATGCATGGTATGACTACCACTAGAGAAGGAAATAAAATAGAAAATATTTCTTGTTTTGTTTACATTTGCTTCTCACACAAATCTCACAAGTAGTGTGTCAATGAAAAGGAAAAATTAATGTAAATTTTATATATGTCTACCTACATGTATATAAATGCACACTTGATTCTGGTTCACAATAATTTTGCTCCTATAAAAATTCAGAATTAATAAAATAAAAATACTAGATATAGAAGTAATTTACTTTGGAGAATAAAGCCAATCTAATTGTGTGATCCTTGCCATCTAATTTTCCCATCAAAAACCTATTCCATCATGTAATGTAGAGCACAATTCACCAGACCTATTGGGGTTCTCCACACCAGTCTATGTGAGTTGAACAGGCTGGTGAGAATGTCTGTCCTGGTTTCAGCTGGGAAAAAGTTAATATCTTCTCAGTTCTGTTACAGTGTTATGTTTTGGATTTGGAATGAGAGTGGTGTTGATGACATCATAATGGTTTTTTTTTCTTTTTTGCTATGTTGTGTTTATCTTAAGTCAAGGGTGTTTTTCCATTGTCTCATGCTCTGACAGTGAGAAGGGATGCAAAAGAAACTGGGAGGGAGCACAGCTGGGACAGGTGACCCGAACTGACCAAAGGGCTATTCCACACCACAGAACATCCTGCCCAGTATGTAGACTGTGGGAAGTTACCCAGAAGGGCATTCTATCTGGGTTCGGGAAAGGGGCTCTGACATTGGTCAGCAGGTGGTGAGCAATTGCATTCTGCATCATTTGGTTTTCCCTTTTTATTAACATTTACCATGATTATGGTATTTTTATTTAATTTTAAGTTATTAATCTGTTCTTATCTCAACATACAATTTTTACTTTCATTCTCCTCCCCATTCCCCTGGGGTAAGCAGGGAGAGAGCAAGCGAGGAGTTGAGCAAGCAGCTGTGTGGTGCTTAATTCTCAGCTGGGTTTAAAAGCATGGTAGTGTCACGGAGGGTTTAGTGGTTTAGTGGCCCACTGATTTACAGTTTATAGGGAATTGCTTTTAGGTCCAAGTCTGGGTAGGTCTGTCAGCCAGGGAAAAGTACAAAAATGTCACTCAGGTGGATTACAAGTGTTCCAGAGACCACAACAAGGCTGTACTAAGATTACATTTATAGGATAGGTATAGAATATACTTACAGATATATTCTATTTTGTGGTTTTTGCCCATAAAAAATTACTTTCAAACACCTTTGCTTCTCTAGGTTACTGTAGAAAATTCAGTCTAGGTAAGAATATATGGCTTTTGAAATATACCTTGTCTTTCAAAGAATGGAATTTTTTTGAAGATACTCTATATCCAAAGACTTGAAGATACTTGAAGGTACTCTATATCCAAACAGGTAAATTTTTAGTATTTCTGAAAATAACAAACTTTTGACTTTTGAACATCAAATATGATTTCAGGTGTTTGCTGTGAAATTTGAGATTTCATAAACTACAGTCCCATTTCACTATACTTTCTATGAAAGACCAGATCAGATGGGTTTTTACCACCTGGTATTCCAGTAATATGAAAGTCAGTTTGTCTGTTTAAGCATGTAAAGATTAATGGAGATCAAGAGAGAATGACTCTCTATATTAGTTTTATAAGCATTTAAAAAGAGCAGGTTAAAACATCAAATGTTTTAAACTGCAGCAGTGTGAAGACCTTGACTGCAGGTGATAATGCTATAAACCTTTGTACAGTGTGCAGAAGAGGTGCCAAAGCTGATTCTCACATTTATTCAGAGGCATAAGATTTGGCATAGGAATCAAATTTTACAGTTTAATTGAGTAAAATAAAGTGTGAATTTTTGTGAGAAAGAAAATTTAAATCTCAATAGCAAGATGAAAATCTGGAAAATATTTTGTCTTTAAATGTAAGTTGCAGATGAGGTTTATGTTACTTCTTTATACACAGGAAGATACAAAAAAGTAATGAAGTTGCATCTGTACACTCACTTTTGAGTATGTATTAGATTCATCATGGCAGACATTTAGAAATGTAATTTTTTGCGAACTCTGAGTACTGATCAGCTGGCTATTCAACAAAGCTGCTGCATAACATTCATACTATTTCTTTAAAAAAAATAAATGGTTACCATACTTTCCACAATTTTCACAGATTTATTTCCATTAGTTTTTGCTTATTTCTATTAATAAAAACAGTTCCTTATTTATAACTGTAACAAAACTGCTTATCTATATTATATGCAGGACTACAGACCACATCGTAAAGACCTGTTTCCTTCTCAACAGCATGTCCAGGATCCATGACCAGGAATTAATATAAAAATTGTTAATCTTTTTATGTCTAAGGAATATTTTGAGATTTTTTTTTTTTCTCATAGAGGATCATGGCCAAAATATCATTCTTAATCTTTATATAGAGAAAAAAAAAATATATACCAATATACAGGTATATATATATATATATTCCAGTAATGACAAATTCTGTAAAATTTCTATTTTTTTAGCCACTTCATGAAAAGTCTTCTTCACTGTCATTTTGTGGAACAGAAAAAAATGTCAGTAATTTATTTATATAATTGGTATTATAAACATTCCATTCCACTATCTGATTTTTCCATTTGGTTGTTGCAAGAGATGTCTGAATTTTCATAGTGAAGAGGACAGTAAAGTTCCCAGGGGAAAGAGCCTTCAGTCCATCCCTCTCCTACCAGTTTGATGCCAGGGCCAAGAAGAGATGAGGAGAGACTGGGGAGAAGTTGAAAGTCAGCAGGAGAGCATCTGAAGAGAAGCACAAAGGAATTCCAGCCACTCCAGCCAGCAGGGAGAGGCCCAGCTTGCCTCTAGGCAAACATCATGGGGAATAAACATGAGGAATTAGAGGCACGAGCATGCCTGTAGGGCTATGATCTTATTGACATCACAAAGATATGGTGGAATGATCCCTGTGACTAGATTGTTGGAATGAAAGGATACAGGTTCTTTAGGAAAGACAGATAGGGAAGACAAGCTGAAGGTGATACCTCCAAATAAATTGCATCACCAGCAATGTCTTGCTGAACTGAATTACTGCCCTTTGCAAGCAGATCTTGACAAAATTTCTCCTATTTCAAAACACCTTCAAAAGAACAGTGGTGTCCTAATATAACCTCAGTCAATAATCAAAGTTTCAGTTTAAACTTTTGCAATATTTGTTTTTTCAAACTATACTTATAACATTCCTTAATAAAACCAGAACTCAATGTGCTATGGATGGATGCAGATTATTAGCTTCATCTTTCCCTGGGTCATGGAATATCAAAACCCTTATAACTAGAGATAATATCTGTAGGTTTACAAAAGATCTACTTCTAGTGGACGGGCAATAATATGTTAGATTAATCTACTTTTGTTTTTGTTTTTTTTTCATCTGATTCACTGAGCAAATGCATTTGCATATCATTTATATATAATGGTCCATTTAAAATAATTTTTTTTTTTATCTATCTGTGTATCTATCTATCATCATTGTAATTCAACCAAACAGTTTGCTGTTATTGGATATTATTCTGGTAAGAGAAAAAAAAAAAAAAAGCACTCAAAAGCCCCTACACGAACACAACTCAGCACTTTCAAGACTGATTGCAGAATCACTGAGATTAGCTAGTTGACACTATAACCTCGAAAGGGAGGCACAATGAATATTAAAAAAAAATATGTAATGTCAAGCCAATAGACTTTTTTCTCAGAATGCAAGAGCAACAATATAATGAATATTTAGAGAGTTTGCCCTTGACTGAATCTTTGCTTGAGTGTTTACTTGGAGTACTGCATTTGGGAAATATAATTTTTTCAATGAATTTCTTGAGGTATCTAACAGTAAGTTAGAAAAGGAAGAAATGGACTATTCAATACAGTCTATAATTAATCTTTAGTGCTCATCTTTTTGACTGCACTCATTAAACATTATTGAGTTTGTATGTGTCATCTTGAAAAATCAGGTAGCATAAAGTAGGCACTCAAAAAGTGACTGTTATATCATGAATCACTTCATACAGACAGACCATGAATGCATTTAGGATCATTATTAAAAGAATGCTTTTAACATGAAACTAGTAAGGTTCTGGAACTGTCTTTAACTAGAGTGTTGACAGCCAGAAACCTAAAAAAATCATGTGTGCATAAGTCTCATGTGAGTTCAAAGACCCTACATGCTGTAGTACAAGGAGTGGCACATCCTACGTATTTAGGAACAATTTTGCCAGATGATTTAATGGCACATAAATATCAGGCATGGCAATGTATCCTATTTTGATTCTCAGTTGGGCTTTGTTACTTATATATACACCCTTCTAAATATCTAAGAAACTATTAGTCTTTGCAATTGAGTTTGTGTGCAAGGTTTTGGTGGCAGGGAAGCTTCAGGGGTGACTGTGAAAACATGTCAGAAGTTGCCACCATGTGTGACAGACCTAATGAAGGCCAGATCCAAAACAGACCCACTGACAGCCAAAGCTGACCTCCCTGATGGTGGAGTGAAAACTGCTGTGTAACAGAAAATGTGAGAGAAGACTGAGAATATGTGACAGAAACAACCCCGCAGAACAAAGATCAGTGAAGAAGGCAGGGAAGGAGGTACTCCAGGCACTGGAGAAGATGTCCACCTGCAGCCCATGGAGGACCCCTTTTCAGAGCAGGTGGATGTGCCCTGAAAGAAGTTGTGACCTTTTGGAGAGCCCAGACCAGAACGGGCTCCTATTTAATGGTTTGACCTATACAGCTAAATAGAAGAGGACCAATTTGAGTTCAAGAACTGGCTTCCTGATCATTCAGTATCTCACTGGGAGTTTACTACTCACCTCATGTTCTGATGGCTCCAGAGTGTTCTGACTGAAACAGATCGCATTTCCTTTGGTGCATTTAAGTAATGACGGGAATTGTTCCGTGCTGCCTGGTTTGGAAGCAAGGTGTTCTCCCTGCACCCCTTTAAGCAATGTAGACATATCAAGCAATTATTTACAGCATTGGTAGGAACTAAGATACTCCTATACTATTCAGTATATTCAGTTACTAACAGGTATAAGGTTTCTTAACCTTTTGATTAAAAATGAAACTGTTGATATGATATCACATAATGCAATTTCTCTGTTTGTACTTTGCTATCAATAAATACAAAGTAAAACCATGAAATACTAGCAAATTACAAAATTGAGGTTGTTTCCATTGGTTGGAAATGTTGGAAGCTAGGCAAGATCTGAGATAAAGAATTTTCAAATATCAATGGCATTTCTAAGATTTTTTTTTAACAGATTGATAGATAAGGTAGTGAATATTGATTTGATATTCCTACTTTTGCAGAATAATGTATAATGTGAAATTAACCATTTACACAAACTTTTCACAAATGCTTTTTAATCTCTTGGTGAATGACTGACTTCAAACTATGGCAAGTACTCATGAAAGGGTCTGTAGATAAAAGAACAAAAAAAAAAACAATGTACAGAACAACATTTTGAGCTTTCAGATTAAAGCTGGAAAATGTTGTCCATCAAATGTTTAAGTCAATCTGAACTGAATCAAATCTTTTTAGTCTTGTTTTTCTACCTGAACCCCCCCCCCAAAAAAAAAAAAAAAAAAAATAGTTCCTTATAGGCTAAAGAAAGGAAATATATATATGAATGTTTAATACTTGTGTCATGTCTGCTTCTTGTCATTGGCCAACACCTGGTCCAAATACCAGGCAAGCAAAGTAGCTTGTAGATTTAGTGTGTACTACCCTATTCTGTTAGTCTCTCTTTTCCTTTCCTTCTTTCAGTCAGAAGAGACAGAACAACTGTTTTGTAAGCCATTGATTCTCTCTTTTCAACTGGAAAAATATAGTTCATTAAGTATCTAGTCAGTTTAATTTAATTTCCTTGTGTTTCTGTTAGAACACTTGAGCTGAATTTTTAGTAATTGAACATAAGTCTTTATGCTGCCAGTCAAGGCCTGGCAGAGATATTACTCATATTACTGGCTTAACAGTCTTACCAGTTCTGGGATCACTTTGTGGTCATTTTTAGGCACAGTGTTTTTGCCTTTTCACTCATATTTTATCACTTGAGGCTTGGCAAACTTACTCAATTTTGTATCACAACTGAAATGGGATTCTCCAGTAACTTCTGAGTTGTGGGACAGAGTTTGTCCCCTTCTTTTTACTTGGGTGAGTTCTTCTCTACATTTACCTCTATCTGGGCAGATAGAATTCCATATACATGTCTTCATTTTTGTTTTACGTGTTTTGGTTTACTTCTTTAGCAGAAAATTAAAAGCAAATTATAGGAGCAAATTATAGCGAATGCTGTTAAGCCACAATAAACTCGTTTAGCCTCATTCCAGTTTTCACAAGTGACAGGTTCCACTTCTGCTTTCCTTTTTCAGTTTCAATGTCTGAAGAAAATGAGCAGTTTCTTTTAATTTAATTAGCAATGTTTAGTACTGGAAATTTTGTCTTTCTTACTTCATTCCTTTACATTCTGATCTGACTTCACCTTCAGGAAGGTTAGCTTCCTAAGCAAGTGAGAGGATTTTCCATTTTTTCACTATTTGCCACTGCAACTTTCTAAGTCTTTGCATCTCTTGGAGGTTTTATTTTACATTTTCCAGAGATTGCAAAAAATTTTAAATTCCTATAAGTTTCAAGAATAAAATTTTTAATGTCCTCACATCAGGTAACTTGGCAACATAAACTCACAATTTATTCAATTTCTAAATATCTACTAAGGAATACGTATGGATAATTTATTCTACGTCAAAAATGCAACTCAAAACTTCCTTACTGGTATTTTTACTTCTGTGTTTCTCTTCTGCTGTCTGTCCTCTTGTTTAAAGTGTTTATTCAGAAAGCTGATATGAACCCTTGCCTTTTAAACACTTTGTCTGGGTTAAAAAACACCAGATTATTTTTCACATCTTTTAGTTAAAAACCTTCCAAGATTTTTCTACATATCCTTTCATTGTTTTAAGTCTAATTGGCTTAACAGACTGCTTCCTTTGCTTTCCAAAGTATGCCCTTTGTCAACTGGATATTTGTTTTTTCCTCACTTTAATTAAAACTGCTGAACCTTGATTAGTGGCATCATTTTGTTTTATGCACCAGACTATGCCTTCACAACTTTGACAAACCAATACCAAAATAATTTAATTTCCTATTGGTAAGGTGATTATCTGGTGGGGAGCCAGTGTAGCTATCACATCCAGAACATAAGCTGTTATATTTGGCATCTTCCACTTTTAATAATTTCTTCCCAGGATTGAATAACCATGCACACATCTCTAGAAAAGGGACCTGCACCTGAAATGACCATATGTTCCAGCAATTTAATCTCTCCCTGAGCAGCCATGACAGTGAATGAAAATATGGCCTATGTTTTGGGCCATACACAATGAATCAAGCCCTCGATCTGCCAGTTCTGCTCTGGCCTGCTCTACCTTTGCAAGTCTCCAGTGTGTCTCATTTGTTCACTTTGACATCATACACAGCTTCTGCCTCAGTGTTTATGGTGCATATACACATCCAGAGGTGAGTTTTTCCTACTTGTCCAGTTATTAAGCCTCTGCCTACAATTTTTAAGATGTTTTATATTACTTTCATGTTTTTGTCTGAACTGCATCATCATTTCCACTTGTGTTTGAAATCGTCCCATAAATTTCAAAAAGCAGCAATTCACATTGAATTAGCTTCTTTCCAAAACATGTCTGAGACTAAGATGCAGCCATGGGTTGCACATCCTCTCTTTTTTTTCTGTTTCTTCTGTTTTGGAGAACAAATGACTCTGAAATCTTCCTCTAAATTTTAACCTGTTCTCTTTCTGTGTTATTATCATTATAGTATGCTGGTTGTTTATATTTTAAACTCCATTTTTTTTAATGCCAACCAAATGAATGGGAAGTGCTCCTAAATTACAGGTCCCTGAGAGACAGTTTTGCCAAGTTATGAGCAAATAACTACACAAGCTTAAGATCTATGCAACTTTCTACCTTTTATGCTTTCAAGGTGTCATGGTTTACGAATGCTGTTCTTCAATGTAGTACTCCAGCTAAAACCATGTGTAGCATTCTCTTCCTCACCGTCCAACTGGGGGCAAAAATGTGAAGATCATGCATTGAGATAAGAAAAATTATTGGAAACAGCCATGAATAAGAAAAAAACAGTAACAACAATATTAATAACAAAATGTATAAGAAAAGGAAACTATTTACACAGAAAGTCCCCTACAATAAACAAATATTGGACTATTCTGTCCACCAAGTTTTTTTGATCCTTCTCCCCACTAGCGTTGACGTGAAGTGGTACAGAATTACACCAAGACCATTGCCAAAACCCTTCCCAGCTACTGCAAAAAATTAACCCTGCCCTGGCCAAAACCATGACACAAGGTAACAGTAGTTTTTTGTTATTGTTGCTGTATTTAGATTAAGAAAAAATCTCCAGAAAGTGAGATAGTTTTACCCTTTTTAAAGAAATAACTCTTAAACTTCTTCATTAAAAAAATATTTCCCAATTTACTGAAATTTATGAATGATATGGAGTGTGAATTCTACCTTTATGAAACCTATTTTGCACACACAAAATATTAATATAAAACTGCTCATCTGAAATATATTTGTGAATGCTATCACAAGAAGTTAGACACTATTTGACTAATTGTAGTGTGATCAAAAATAAATACTTTGTACTGTACTGTAAATACTGGTGTTTTGTACATGCAATTATATTTTTCCATTATCTGGGATATATCTTGTGTAGTTAAATTGTTATTTTTCTTATGGAGCATTTTTTTCCTGAGGTTTAATAAAACCTTGTCTTTCCAATTATGATGTTCAGCACATTCTAGCCATTCGATTTTTTAGCATGTGATATGTACTGACAGGAAACTTCAGCCCAGCCTATCTGCCTCCTTACTAACACATGCCAATAATTGCTAGTGACCATTTATAGCTCTGAATAATCTGGCTTTCCAAGACTGTTAATCATTTGTCATTGATATTCATTTCTTTGTCTCAGTTTTTGCTTTCAACACATCACAAGTTGAAGTCAAATATTATCACGCTCCAAAAAAGGCAGTCAGCTATGATCTGTTTTCCTAAGCCTTTCTATTAAAACTGGTTGGTAAGCCTTCACAAGGTCATCTGCAGAACAGCAATGCCACATTTGCTTAAAAGCACCCCACAGTTTCACAATTTCTTTCTAAGCACGTGACTGGAAGGGCTGATTTTGATGTCCTCAAAAGGAAATAGAAGCCATAAAGATAACACAGCATGTGGATAGTTGAACAAAGCCACTTGGTTCATTCACGTACAGTGGTTCACTCAGACTACAGGTTCAAGGCAACTAGCATGGCTTCAGCAAGGGAATATCCTGTCTGACCAACCTAGTGGCTTTTTATGATGGAGCAACTGTATCAGTTGATGATGTAAAAGCTACAGATTTAATTTACCTGGGCTTCTGGATAGCCTTTGATTAAGAAAAAAAATATTTACGGTGAGGGTGGTAAGGCACTGGAACAGGTTATCCAGGGAAGCTGGATGCCTAATCCCTGGAAGTGTTCAAGGCCAGGTTCAATGGGGCTCTGAGTAAGCTGGTTGGGGGTAGATGTTCTTGTCCATGGCAGGGGGATTGGAAGTAGATGGTCTTCAAGGTCCCTTTCCAACCTAAACTATTCTATGCTTGCATGGTTATTGACATGCAAAAGTTGTTTCACTTTTATACTTCTTTAGACTGACACCCTTAAGTGGCATGCAATTGCATTTCTTTCTCAAAAAAATTAAAATCTTCCAAATGTCATCATTTTAATAAGATATTTAACAACTCTTATTTTCACATTTATTTTTGGAACAGAAGCCTACACATTTGCTGAAAACAGAGCTTAGGCTTGAAGTCCTCATTAGTCTTAGGTAAATATTTCAAAAATGCTGTTGTTTTTAGGCAAGAGTGTGTTAGGAGCTGATGAGTAAGCCAGTCATAAAATAATTTTTAAAGAGCTGTGATCATGAATACATTAGTAACAGGCTGGGGATAATAAAATTATCATAAGGTGGAATTTATGGCTCCTTTTAAAGACGGTTTGATTCTTCAAAATGTAATTGAGTGCTTAGCTGAACTTGTGTTATACATCAGGGATTGCTTCAGTTGGAAGACTTGAGTGTTTCCTAAAGGAAGGTTTTGGAACATGTCAAGAGTGTGGGGAAAAAGAACCCCAAGCTAACCAGAAAAAAAAAAAGAAAGAGTTCATAGTAGAATTCAGAAATTAAGTCCTATGAATTTTAGTTTGTATTTCTCAGACAGTCTTTCTCAATAGTTTGAGCTGCATCTCTGAATCAGTATCTCAATATCATCTCTTTGTGATGAAAATAATGTATCATGAAATATTTGGCAAGCTGTGCAAGATAAAAAACAGTTTGGGTGAGGATCCTAATCCATGGAAGAGACTGGTGTATGATCTCTGATTATGTTTTTCCAAATAACAATATTTTCCCTCAAATAAATCTCTTTCTTCTCTATAAACTGGGATTATCCTAGGGAAAATAGGTATTTTTAATTAAAATGCTATATTGTAACTAAATCTTTCCAGGACTGAAAAATTATTTGAGCAGAATTTTTTCAGCTAGATCCAATCATTACTTCAAGGACAGGGCATATTACAAAAAAATATTAAGAAGAATGTCTGTGAAATTACATTTTAACATAAATTTTATGCAAGAAATGCACTAATTTCCCAAAAACTTCAGATTTTAGGTACTTAAGAGAAAAGAAGTTGTGAAACTTCTTTTCAGAAGCTGCATAAGATTAGTAGCCTGTATACCTGCCAGGATAGGGTTTTATGCAAATATAAACTGCACATTTGTTTACTTACAAATGCATATTAGGTCTTGTGTTGAACATTATAACTAAAGTTAACCAGAATTATTTCCCTCATAAAAATCTCAGATTTATGAGGAAAAAAACAACTCATATCCCAAATAATTTTGCATCTGAAGTGCAATCAGAGTGCTTTATGGAAATGGTACTTCACAGATAAATAATTCTTTAAAAAAAGGGAAAACCAAATTATGTCTGACAAACGTGAATATTGCTAATATGATTACAAACCAACCAACCAACCAAAACCCACCCAATGGTTCCATTTAACCTAAGCATATACTAACCCCACCTGAATTTATGGAAATAGTCACAGGACTTAAATGATAACTAAGTAATAAGGACAGAAAACAGGTTCATTATTTAGTTCAAATTACAGGATAATGTAGTATCAGGGCTGCAACTATGTGCACATGCAGGCACACTTCAGTTATTAATTCTCTGTATGATCCAGCAACTCCCCAGTCAGTCATTTACACAGCAGATGCAACTATCTTGAGATACGAGGTCTTTCACTGAATCTTCACAATTAAATATTTGACGATTACAGGAAGCTCCTGGTTGGGAATTTTAGACAGTTCCATTAGCTCCCCGTTGCACATTTTTATGTTTATATTAGTGGATGAACATCCTGAGCAAAGCATCCAAGACACCTAACTGATTCCTGTTGCAGAATTGACCAAATTGTGCACAGATATAAGGGGCCACTTTTGCAAGTGGTCAGTAGAAACTGTAGAAAAGGCCACTTAGAATGTCAGTAAGATATTAAAGAGATGTTTCATATCTAGAAAGATATAAAGCCAGCAGAACAATAGCATTAAATGCTGCATGTGCTTACATGGTCATCTGGGAACTGAGCAAAACAGTGGTTTTGTCAACTTTCCCCAGCTCACCTAAAAATGCCTTTGCAATGACTCTTACGCCAGTGACTCCAACTGCTACCAGCTAGTGAATGACCACCTACTTTTAGAGATTTGATTCCCCTAATGAGCATTACCCTCTGCTAAAATCCTAATCCATTAGTGCTTGTTTGATTTTTTTTTCTCTTCCCCCTTTCAGCAAGCATTCTGTCCTGAGTAACTGCACAATAACCTTAAACTTCAGAGTTCAGAAACATATTGCAATCTTCATGCATATGGAAAAAGGTAATTTGAGGACAAGGTTATCTTGCAGAGTTCTTACAATAAAATCATTGTTTAACCATTAGGATGCTGGTTGCAATTTTTGCATCCTTCAGATGCATTGTCTCAAGATCTGCAAGGTTTTGCAAATATAAAGCAGCAAACCCATGGTGACAGGTAAGACTTGCTAGAAGTTGCCGTTAGCTTTGATTATTTGTCTTTCAGTTTTTGTCCATCCTGACCAAGTGTGTCCATATTTTATCCAAGATAATTTGTATTCTTAACTTCGTTTCCATGTTCTTTCCTTAAAACTGTTTCTCAAAACCCTTGTTTCTCAGCTGTACCACATGTAACCTCTTATTTTGGTTTCCTACCATCTCTCTTCGATCTTTTATCTCTGCCAAAAGTTTGGCACACACTTCCTAGCCACATGTAAAGGCTTTGAGACACAAAAAGTTTTGGGTCCTCATCTCTTTCCTGAATGGTTCCCATCTTATTTTCAGGTTTAAATAATTTATTATCCTTAGTTGATTAATAATAATAGATAATTATTTTTCTCTTGAACTTAAGGTGATATTCAACCTGAACTACATGAGTCATGTTAAATACCCTCATTATGTGTGGCAGTCTATATATCAGACTACTTGGTTTATTTGCATTTAGTGAGGAGAAGAAGAAAGACAAAAGACATAGAGTCACCTATCCCCACAATTTTTAAAATTTCACAATTGCAAGTTTTATTGATTTGTTTTGTTGTTTTTTTCATTAATATTAAGGGAAGACAGACTTATTATGATAAAAATCTGATGATAATTTCATTTTCAATGCAGTAAAATTCCAGGTTAGGACAGGCAGGTGAAGTGGTGGTGTTAGTGCTGCTGCTGCTACATTTGCCACCTATGAACCTGCATCTGAAGAACTGTCCTCCATACACAAACGGCACTAAGAAACTGGAACGAGTGCATCCCATGGAGAGTGACCAGGATGGGTAACTGGCTGGAGAAGCTGATGCTCAAGGCTGGAAGACCTTGGTTTGATTAGCATAAAGACTGGAAAGCTAAGGGAAAATTTTAATTTCTGTCTTCAGCCTTCTGCACAGACAGAGGAAGATTCTTCCCAAAGGTGCATGGTGAAAGGATGAGACACAGCAATCAGAAGTTGCAAGTAAGAGCAGTTCCAGCTCAATATAAGAGAAGAAATATTTCTCAGTGAGAGTAACTAAGTGTAAGAACAAGCTGCCCAGAGAGGCTGTCCAGTCTGGGAGCTCAGAGGTTTTAAAAACATGCTTTGACAAGGCCCTGAGCAACATGACCTAACTATGAGACTAGTTCTGCTTTGAACGAGTGATTGGATTACATCATTTCTAAAGGTCGTTCCCAAGCAAAATTATTCCATGCTTCACTGGACAGAAACAATTCATTCTGAAAATTACAAACTGCCTATCTAATTTTTCCTGTAGTCATGGAGTTAATTGACCATTCCAGTACAGATGGTTTCAAAAAGCAGTATATGCATCTCTAAACAAATGAAATTATCAATTTATATTTTGGAAACAAATTAATTTAATTAGTATATTAATGTTAAATAAGTGGTGGAATGAGAGGATGGATGTGGAGGGGGAGATGTAAAAAAAGTTTAAGGAGAGAAGATGAATTATACTGGGGGAAAAAAAAATAATAATATTAGGTCTAAATGTAATACGTAATAGCAAAAAAAAAAAAAAAGATAAATATCTGGAAGGGAAGTGAGTTCTACAAGTCACTGCAGGAAGTGAACTTTTCAGTTTAAATTAATTACAGTATAAATAGATCAAGAACATGTTTTTCATTTCTGTTTTTTTGTTGTTGTTGCTGTTTTTAACATAAAGAAATACTGTAGCTGCTTTGTCAGTTTTGGATTAATGTCTTTTTTTTGGTCTGCCTAATAACCAGTTAACCAGATGCCTTTACCTCAAAAATACCCCCAGCCAAGAATTAGTGTGTAAAGAGACCTTGATAAGTGTCAAAAAAGCTCCAAATTGTTATTTATACTAAGTATAATGAGATACAAGTTCCAGTGGCAAGGGCTATCTTGAGAACTAGTATCATACTGTACAGCAGAGAAAGAATCTCTCAGTAACTGGTGACTGACAAGGAGAGTTATCCATCATATTTCAAGTAAGAGAAGATGGAAATTTGAGACCTTTGAGACACCTGAGACATGAACATCCTGTTGAAATTTGTGAAGGGATTTTTATACACCACATACTGTATGCACAGCCTTTGCCAGATAAATTCCTCACCTGTGTACTATTATTGAGCTATTTGCTCCTTTGGCAAATTAATTTCAAATTACTGGAAATACCCACAAATACCAGCTATACTTTCTTTAAAGTTCAGATTAATAATGCCAGGCTATGAAGCTTAAAATAAGCCTTAACTGCTAAAAGCTATGGCAAAAATGAAGAATGTGGAAATTACAGCATGTACTCAGATGTGATGATCATTTTACAAGCCAGTTGACTTTGGGAGAAGAAAATTTAGTCCAAAACCATGATACTTCATATAGGTCACCCATCCACTCAGACTAAAATACGTAGTGCTTCACCAAACAACATAGCATAGAATTATCAAAGTACCTAACTATATTTTGTCTATTTTACTACAAAGAGCTTCATATAATATGTGTGAACAAATGCACAAGTATGCTTATATGAAAATGTGATATATATGTATAAATGTATTTGTATATTTGTTTTCGGTTGCTGGTGCTTTATCTATGGGGTTTTTTTTTGTTGTTGTTTATTTTTTGTTTTCTGTTTCCTGTGGAAAACCAGCATACTTCCAGTTCCTGGATGGCCTAGGCCTTTTGTGGGGTTCTTAGGTGTCAACTGGAAATCCATACTGCTAATTTGATATTTGATATTTGATGCTATTAAATACAGGTGCTTTCTGGAGCTATAAACAAAATGCAGTGGGCGAGAACATAGCTTTAGTACCTGCTTTATTGTTGGCACTTGATAGAATAACTGTATTTAAAGACAGCTGTACTGGTTACACACTATGTTTTGAAATCATTAGTAAATAACAGTTTATAATGCTTACAGATGAAAACTTAAAAACTTGAAAAGTTAGTGTTATGTTTTCAACCTAAACAGCAAGACTGAAAATATCAGTCTGAATTATTCTAAAATGTCAAGTCTGTGACTAATAGAATAAGCTATGAAGACAACTGTTACTTATTAATATGTTGTAACACATTTAGAATAAATGTTCCAGAGATAAAATCCTGATAAATCTGTAAACCCATTCCTAGTCAGAAGAGGCAATCTGTTAATAACTATCCAAAACATGAAGAAATGTTCAGAATTCTTTCTTTGCATAGGATAAAAAAATTAGAGATATAGATATAGATGATATAAATATATATAGATACATATATATATTATAGGTATAGGTATGGATAAATAACTCACACGGAAATAATGAAATATTTCCAGTTTTAAGGGAATAATTAAACAGCATCTTTGTAGAAACAATATTAAGACAGAAAACATCAAACAAATTTCACCTTATCCTCAAATCAGGACTGGGATGAGGGGATTGTAAGATATTAAATTTAATATTTGAATATACGTTCTAGAAAAAATATTAGTGCTGTTCTAGTGTTTAGAAAGAAAAAGTGGCATGATCAATAATCTTGTTAGCATGACAAAAGTTTTGAGCAAGTAATAGAAAATGTCTGAGATGGTGTTCATATTTATATTTGTACTAGAGTCTAGAAAACTAATGAATCTGACAATTTAAGTGTTTTTTATAGAAAAATGCAATTTCTCTGATTCCATTACAATTTTTCTGAGGAATTTTTCAAGGTATTGTATGTTAAAAATATCGTATACCATCTGGCAAAATGTATTTGTTCTATTTTCTACATGCTAAATAGACTTTTAAAAATTGTTAAGTCCTGGATAAGCCCTAGTTTTACTTCATGTATTTCAACAAAATTAAAGGCTGATTAAGCCATAGCAAGTTCTGAGTTAGTCTTAGAGGTTCCTTCCTCTCTCATACATCTACAGGGGAATCTGGGTGATATGGTCTACACCCACATTAGTGACCACTGCAGTCCAGTGTGAGTGCATTTGGACAGTGAAAGCGTCAGGGCTGAGGGCTGCCCGCCCACACTCTACAGGCTTTGGGGGAAAAAATGACTTTTTGAAGAGTTTTATTTCCTCCATGGTTAAACAATTCTGGATAGAAAGCACATCAAGAGCAAATCAGAAATGGAAGTGGTTCTCCAAACTCAGAAGGCTCAAATTAAAGGCTAGAAACTTTGTGATGTAAAAAATACACCTTGGTACTCCAAAGTTAAAAACATTTGTATCTGGGTAGAATATAATTGTCATCATCATATACAGCAAACTATGTCAATTGACAAAAAATGCTTGTTGATCTGGATCTCAATGAAGAATAAGTCCCCATTTTTATTAGTTCCTGCACAAAATAATAATTTGAAAATCTAATAGAAATTTCAGTTAAGATTTATAACAAGATGCTGCAGGTGGAAAAGTGCAGAAAATAAGTAAGTGCAGCAAATCAAGATAAGTTTATTTTGCATATGAAATCATTATCACAGCACACCACTTGTATGGCAATACTGGATTGCAAATGTCTTTCTCAGACAATAAACTTTACATCACTTATAGTAACAATAATAAAAAGCATGCCACTGTTATATAGATTTTCAAACACCTGTCATCTCTGAAAAGAAATGAATTAGTATGATTGCATACTGACTTACTTCTCTGGAGGAGGATGGAAGAGTCAAAAATAATCTTTTCTGAAGAACAGTATCATTTTTTGAAAGACAGCTTAATATTCAGGGGTCTAGACACTCAACTAACTAAAAAAAAATATTATAAAAGATGAAGCTTGAAAATCCACTAATCCTTAATGAGTATTAATCTTTTAACTACTTTTAAAAAGAGTGTTTTATACTCATGGGGAAATCCTGCATAAGAAATTATGTCCTGAGCATGTGCTGTTCAACATTAAAGTATCACTGGAATTAGTTTCAATTAAGAAAATTAATCTGAAATTGATTAGTGAGCATTCTGACACTGTTGAAATTTGATTTTAATATACTAAACAGTTCATATACTTTTTTTATATGCAAACATTGAAGATGTGTTTCTATTCTTATCTAATATAAGATGATTATTGTCATCAGATTTGGGAAATTGTTTTTTCTTCATTTTTATGCTGACATGAAAATAAGAATCATGTTTTTTCTCCATTTGTAAAATTACTGCACTTATTTTTTTCTGTTTTTTTCCACTATGAAAGAAAAAGATCTGTAGTCTTTCGTAATATATCTCATTTCTATGCACATCACAGAAATTCTTGTAAAGCATGTACTTGAGAATCCTCCCGTTCCATCAAAATCTTCTTCACTTGCATGACCAGTAGTAAAACAAGGACAATAAATAGCAGACGTCCAACTGCTTTAGGATCAATAAATTATGTAAATGGACCATGCCACAGTTTAAACTCGGTAAAGTTTTTCTTGTAGAACAAGTAGCATCAAAGATAACATCGGAGGAGCCTTTGTGACTTTGTTTTCAATATTAGGATTTTTCATGGATGCCTGAATAAAAGAAGTAAAGTGTTTAGGATCTAAAAAATATATTAATATCAATTTGGCTAAAAGTATAAATAAGTTTATATAAAAAGTGTGTTTACTGTGTAGGTTTGTGTGTGTTAGTGTATATAATGCACCATTGATGTCACAACTACAGTTGATATCAGAAGTCATTACTATGCCTATAGTAAATGATTGTGTCATTCCTGGCTCACCCTTTAAAGTCTCATAGTCTTTAAGAAACTTTATCAAGCTGACATGTCTGTGCTGGGTTTGTGTGACAGGGTTATGAAAATGGAGGGGTTACAGGGGTGGCTTCTGTGAGAAGCTGACAGAAGCTTCCCCCTTGTCCAACAGACCCACCTCCAGCTGGTTCCAAGAGGGACCCTCCTCCTGCCAAGTCTGAACCCATCACTGACAGTGCCAGAATCTCTGTGATAGCAAAGTTAAGAAGGAAAAAAATTATTGTGCAGGAGCAAATTGAAGCCAAAGGAGAGAGGACTGAAAATATGTGAGAGGAACAGCCCTGCAGTCACCAAGACCAGTGCAGTAGGAGGCAGAGGAGGTCTCCAGGTGACAGAGATTCCCCTGCAGCCTGTGGTGGAGACTGTGATGAAGGCAGGCTGTCCCCCCTGCAGCCCATGGAGTTCCACAGTGGAGCAGATGTCCATATGCAGTCCCTGGAGGGCCTGATGCCAGAGCAGGTGGATCCGCCTGATGGAAGCTATGACCCTGTTGGAAACCCATGCTGGACAAGGCTCCTCACAGGAGCTGTGGCCTTGTGAGGGATCCACACTGGAGCAGTCTGTTCCTGAAGGACTTTACCCTGTAGAAGTGACCCAGGCTGAAGCAGCTCAGGAAGAAATGCAGCCTGTGGGAAAGACTGATACAGGAGAAGATCATGGAGGACTGTCTCCCATGGGAGGGAACTCCCATGCTGGAGCAGAGGAAGTGTGTGGAGTCCTCGTCTGAGGATGAAGGAGCAGCAGAGGAAATGTGTGATGAACTGACCACAACCCCCATTTCTGTCCCCCTGTGCCACTGGGAGGGAGGAGGTAGAGAATCAGGAATAAATCCAAGCCTGGGAATTATGGACAGGTGGAGGAAAGGTGCTTTTATATTTAAATTCACTTTTCTTTATTCTGTTCTGATTTGATTGGCAATAGATTCAATTATTTTTCCCCAGGCTGACTCAGTTTTGCTCATGAGGGTAATTGCTGAGGCATCTCTCCATGGTCTTACATTGACCCATGAGCCTTTAGCCATATTTTTTCTCCTTTGTCCTGCTGAGGAGGAGAGTAATGGAGCTTTAGTGGGCACCTGGCATCGAGTCAGGATCAACCCACCACAATATCTTTTTGTCTTCGTTTCTGTGTTCCTGATTTAGTAATTGTAAACCCCGTGGCAGACTGAAAGCAGATGGTTTTGAGCTAATGAGCAGCTTTTGGGTGTATTGGGAGGGCAGAAAGACCAGGGTAAAGATTAACATATATTCTAGGAGTCTCACACATTTGGACTCAATGTCCTATTTCTGGCAGCTTATGCTTATGAAGTATTCTAGAAAAACAAGACACATTCCTGTAGCTTAGTCACACAGAAGGAAAGTTAGAAAAGAGATATATAAAGAAATAGGTCCAGACATCCTGATGGTTGTCAAGATTCTTCCAAAATTTTGTGAAGTTGTTTTCTAGGAGATTCTAGTCTTGATTTTCTGAAGTAAAGATTTTGCTTGTTTCAAGGGCAAAAAATACCTGTAAATCAGAGTAAATATTCTGACCTTCTCTGTTCTGTTCCTGTATCTCAGTATATAAGAAACTGAGAGAAAAAAAAAGTATGATTTATTATTTGTGCAATTAAATCCACTTGAGCCATGCACTTTCCTGGCAGTTTAAACCTTTATGCATGCTCCTAATATAGGACTACTAATGATAAGTAATAGAGCACCCCAGTAAGCCTTTTAATGTGATAACTGGCAAACGTGACCTCCAAGTATTTCAGTCAACATCTTGGGAACCACAACATTTGTATTGGTTTGTATTCTAATTTTGCTGATTAATTTGATTCCCCTCAGCTGTTAAAACCAGATAATTTGATCTGAAAATGATGTGACACTTCCATTAAGTTCTGAGCGTTACTCACATACTGTACAGTACAACATAAAAAATAGACCTGTCTTGCACAGGTTTGCAATACACAATGACAATAGAGGAATGAAATAGGAAATCAACTTGCTGTAATGCAATGAGCATGTAATGAACATAAAAGAGCAATATTATAGGAGTGTTAATAACTGTTTATTAAATATGAATGTTTACGATTTTCATCAGACAAATCTATTTCATTTATCACAGTGTACTTTGGTGACAATGAAGGCACAAAGATGAAGACAATTTATTTTACTTCATTATCTAAACTACTGTGCTTTAATACCCCTGCTGTTCTAGCTTTCCTAACGTATCCTCTCAAGAATACCATTATGTGCCTGCTATTTTTCTGGAGATTTTTTTTTGTTTCTTTTTTTATTGTTGGGTTTGCGTATTAATAAACCACTGGCAATATCCAAACAATTTCTTAATTTACCTTCCACATATTCATCTCAACACTTACAATTATATAACTGGGCAAGGACAAAGTAGGTCTGTTCTTTACAGATATTCACTGCTACTTTTATTATTATATTTGTTTATGAAGCAAAAGTCACAAAATATATTTGGATTCAGAGAATGAAACATGAAGGTTCCTATAAAGTTAAAAAATAGCCACGTAGAAAAGGTATAATATTTCTGTGGATATAAGGATGGTGATGCATTATGGAAAAAAAAACGTGAGTAGGAGAAGGTAAGAAAACCTAAGATAAAATGCAGAAGTTTTATTCTCTTTGTTCTAGGTCTTTCAGATTCTTTTACACTCATTTCTTTTCCATGTACAATGTCCTCCTACTGTTCCCTGATAACTGCTGAATTATCATTTACAGCAATTATTTTCATTGCCTTAGAATGACTCTGCTCCATGCTTGTCAGGATGCCTCTGGAATACTGTGTCCAATTCTGGTTGCCACTATTCAAGAAGAATCTGGATAGACTGGAGATGGTCCAAAGGAGGGCTGCTAGGAAAGGCTGAGGGAGTCAGTTCTTTTCTCCCTGGAGAAGAGAAAGCTCAGAGGGCACCTCATCACTGTATTCCAGTGCTCAAAGGGCGGCCATACAGAGGACTGAGGCTCTCTCTTCAGAAGGAGCAACTGCAGAAGACAGGGGAGAAACACTGCAAGTTGCACTGGGACAGGTTTCATTTCAATGTAAGAAAGAAATTTTTTGCAGTGAATACGATAATTTGCTGGAACAACCTCCCCATGGATGTGGTAGGATGTGGCAGGATGTGGCACACCTAAGGTGGTCACCTTAGGACTATCAGCAGAAAGTCCATGTGGCAAATAAATAAAGAGACAGGCACGATTTAGTGACCCGAAAATAAAGGAGAGTTTTAATCAGTAAAACAACAAACTGCACATGGCAAACAAGGTATGGGGTGCACTAAAAAGGTGAGGGCCAGGGCAGAAACAGTAACTTATACAGAGCTGGATAAAGGTGGAGTCTGAGAGACAGGGTACCAGTCATAAACAGGAGTTAGGAATATTAAAATCAATGCAGCAAATATGAACCAATAACAATAGGAAGAACAGGGAACTTTCTAGAAATCATTAACATATGAACTCCCAGAGGGCAATGGGGGTGAGTTCTTGCTCACCCTAGCTAAGGGGAATTCTCCCATGGCTTTAGACCAAAACCTTCTTGCTGAACCCCAACAGTAGGGTGCTCACTGTTGGATGTTTTCAAGATGCAATTGGACAAGGTGCTACATAATCTCATCTGGCTCCCTTTCCCCATGAAAAGTTGAACCAGATAACGTTTTGAGACCCCTTCAAACTTTGGCTTCTCTATGATTCTGTCAAATGACCAACCTACTTTACTTGTTTTCACCTTTCTTTGTAATGACATTCGTGAAATAAATCCTTACTCTTTCTTTTAGTTGTTGTTACTCATTTTTTCCCACAGGTAATCGTTCCCTACAGGAACACACAAAGTTAAGTGCATTTTCAACTTGAAAAATTATCGTAGGAAGACTCAGCCAGAAAGTTTTTGCTCTTTATCTCTTAGAATCATTAGATTCTTGATGAAAATATTTCCCAAAAAAAATATTTTTGTGATATTTCCACAAAATAACCCCTGTGCTGTCTCATATTTTATAGACATCATAGTACTGTTCCCTCATGTTTCTTTTGCCTCCAGGCACTATTGCAGGCATCATATATTGCATTGCAATATAGTCTCTTATTTATATTTGTCTTTCCTTTTTTTTTTTTTCTTTTAAATAAGTGATTTTCTTTGAGTGCAGGGAAACTTGACACTGGAAATCTTGACAGGTATCCATAAGATAGGATTAAGATAGAAGACATGAGTACTTCAAACAGACATCAAAAGGCAACTGCTTATCTTTATGATACTTGTGTTCATCTGAAAAAATTAAACTGTAACTGCAGGTAGCATATGTTTATTCTGGCCAAAAATTACATTGTTCTAGAGAGGGGATGTCATCTTATAAAAGCCAATTTATGGCTGATAAGCAATTAGAATATTTTATCAACCTTTTTTGTGGTCAGAGCCTGTCATACTGATGCTCTTCTTAGAGAGAGACTGGTTAAATTGCAACTCACAAATACGTTTACCAAATAAGAATTTTAGATTAGGACTAGAAGCACAGAAGTTCTTGTAGGCAGAGGTTTGTATATGATACTGGCAAGAGAATGCAGATCTCCAAACAAACCTCCAAAGAATGCACCTAATGTTTTTGTGTTTATAATAAGGATAACTGTTGGGACTACAGTTAATACACCTAATATAAGAAAGCTTTGAATAGAAAGGGGGACAAAGGGATGCCTGAAGAAGGTTTAAGGGGAATGAGGTGAGGATGTCTGCACACAGACAGAGGAATGAGAAGATTTTTCACACATGAAGAGTGAGGTTCAGACTTGCTTCCAGAAACATTAAGGTACTATTAATCAGGGGAAGAAGAGTGAGTTCAAAAATACTGACATAAGGCATAACTTGGAGAATAAATACTGTGGAGCTGACAATGAAAGGGGGAGAGGAAATGTTCAAAGAGTAAAAGGTCAAAACAAAAAAACAAACTCAAAACATAAAAATGAAACACACAACAGGGTAGATACTGCAGCTAGAGAATGAATGAGGTGACTGAGCCAGTGTTCAGTGAGCAATACTAGAAGGAAGGGAAAGCTTTCCTCCTAAACAGTTTATCTGGCCAGCAGGTCAATTAGCAGCATGGTGGCAAGAATCAAAAGGTAGAAACTGGACTTTTATTTTCTATTTTCAAGTAGAAAGAAATTTACAGACACTTTCTGCTTATTTCTGTTCATTTATCTCAAGGAATACAGCCACCTAGCCCAAACCCCACATTTTAGACAAAATGATATAATTTTCTTTTAATTTGCACATGTTGGTTCATTGGAAAGCTTCTCTGCTTGTATGACTGATGAGTTAAGGAAACTTCCCACTCTGACCATCCAAGAGACTCCCTGGCAGTTACATCCCAAGGCCAGACTGCCACTGCTGGGTCACAGCCCCTTTGCAGAGGGGGGCTCAAGTGACCAACATGTCCCCCTTGGCTCCCCACACACCCACTCCACAGTCAGGCCTGGTTTCCTCACTGGTTCAGCCCCGGGTTTCCCACAGCAGAGTGTCAGATGTCACGTTCCATAAAGCCATTTATTCACAGCACAGTAACACAAAAACAGCCCGAGCTGGTGTCCCCAAGGTGCACCCCAGTCAAGGAAGCCCTAGGGTTTTATAGCCTCAAAGTCTACTCACGGGAAAGGTTCTCTCTTCCTCAGGAGTCTTCAGCTCCTCTCCCCTCTCCTTGTCCCTCCAACTGGATGGCAACATCTTATTTCCTTTGTTATCCAAAGGGTCAGTGATTCCCAGTTCCTGCTGTCCATTCCCCTGACTTATGTCACCCACCTTGGTGCCCTTTGTTATCCCAAAGGTTGGCAGTTCACAGCCTCATGTCTCTGGCTCCCACCCAGAGCTCAATTTGCATCTCACTCTGCAGCTTGCCAGCAGAGCTACCCGGACCAGAAGTATTCCTCAACAGATGCATGGCTGCATCTTATACATGAATAAATTACTCATAAGCATTTGGGACCTGCCTAGTGAATCTATCTCAACCAGTGTAACAGGCCCCACAGTTCTCTCTGTGAACATAGACCTTTCAGTGTGATCATGAAATGTAGGAGTGAACATTTCCAAGGCAATGTGAGTGGAATTGTTTTAAATGAGAACATGAGCAAAACTTTTCTCAAGTCACAAAATTAATTTTTCAGCAAAACTCAAAACTCTGAAATGTGTGATCATTTTTACAAAAGTGATTATGTTTATATAGTTTTCATAGTGAGGAATTAATTTTTCCTTTAGGAGTTTTTTTCCCATGTATGCTTACTCTGCATATGCTAATATCATTTAGAAATGAAAAGAGTTAAAAAGCCCACAGTAAATAGTGATCTTGACCCCTTAAAATAATCAAACTTCAGAAACACTAGAAAAGCTAACATACAGCTTGATTTACAAATATCTAAGTTCCATTGAATGTTCCATTTTATCTACGCACATTTTCATTGTTGGCAAAAAAAGTGAAGGCAGTTTCAAAGGAGTTGAAATTATCTGAGACTACCAAATTCAAGCTCTTTTTTTAACTAGTTAATAAGTTAATTATTTAGCTGTTCTTATGATTTTTTTTTTTAATATTTCTTTTTAACTTTTTCACCTTCTTAAACTTTAAATGCTAGACCAGTTGCCAGAGACTTTTCTGGTGAAATCAATTCATTCTTGTGAATAGGTGTGAATGATTCCCTTGGTTTTTCAAAATCCTGTAGAGAACTTTGAGGGGAAATTCCAGAGCTATTATATATACAAGTGTGATAGGCAAGTTTGCCTTCAACAGAGACAGCTGAGTATTCAGTCAAGGTATGAGTTTCTTATATGATAGTGGTGAATGAGGAAAGAAAAATTACCTCTCTAACTGATATTTAGAGGAGTAGAAAAATAATCAAAATCTCTGCCTTATAAACAGAAATTTTTGTTCCAGATCTCTACAGAACTTTGAAAATTTAAATTCAATTTTCCCTACCAAGGGCACTAATAAACATCAATGTCTAGTTCCTGTTGTGACACTTTGTATCTAGGATACTTCCACAGGGCCAGATGATGTGACTGACTTTCCAGAGAGTCACATCTAAAATTAGATGTGATGCCTTACAGAGTCTGAAATTATTCTAAATGGCAGTGCTCAGGCAACCAGATCTTCTCCACTTTGTCTAATGAGTTTTCTAAATGGATTATTTTGAGACTGTCCAAGGTCTTGTTGAAAACCCAATTTAAACACATCACACAACATTAATTTTTCTGCTCCTATCTTGGTGTGTAGAAATAATACAGACTAAACATGGTAACACTTTTCTTTCCTTCAAATGTTTTAGTGTTGGGAGTGGGTTTTTTTTTGTTTGGTTGTTTTGTTTTGTTTGTTGTTGTTGGATTTTTTTGGGTATTATTTGTGGGCTTTTCATATTTGATCTTAAAGTATTCTGAATCATTATTAACTAAATCAGAAACAAATCAATTTTCCCTTGCATACTGGCTTGAAGAAAAGTCTGCAACTGAAAATGCTCAAGGACTGCACTTGAATCTGGAGGTGAAATTTATTGCTCAAGCCCATCTCTCGTTCGGACTGTTTCTCCCTCTCTGTGATATATCCTGGTCCCTCTGAATGTAATTTGGGGAAACAAAGTTTCACAAAGTTACCATAAGGATGTCCCGACTTGGAAGCAGTGGCCAGAACTTCTTTTTGGAGTGTAAATATGAAAGATAAAGGGAAGAAATTTACAAACAGAATTGAGACAATGAAACCATGAACAATAATCTGTGTGATCTTAAAAAGAGAAAAAAATTATGCAGATAAACTTGTTCATTCTTCTGACTGGAACCACAAAACTAATGAACAAAGAGAATACACCAGATGTAATAAAGCTTTAATTTGTGAAAATATTTTACATCATATTTTACATCAAAATCTTCCCTGAAAAGTTGGTGTGGATAGAGAAGCCCCTCCAGTGTCCTCCATAATGTGTTATGATGCCACCAGGCAGAAGGACACAACCTAAAAGATGGAGGGGGAATGGAAAGGAGTGCCTTCTTGGGGTGGTAGGAGGCCCTGCTCACCTCCCTGACCTTCCCAGATGCCCTTGCACAATTAGTATGAGGCTCTGGAACTTGAGAGTCAGGCAAATGGTGTAAATAAAAAAAAAACCTCAGTCATGTATAGGTAATCTTATACAATTCCTCATATATAGTCCTTCCCTTCACTATTTTACCTGCTTAGTCAAAGCTGCTTAAAACCAGTATTGCTGTGTTAAAGTATTCTCTATGAAAAGATAAACACAAGTATGTATGCATACATAAATATACATATAATTGGAAAACAGATAGTCTGTTCTCACCTTCTACCATCAGGTACTGATATTTAAAAGGCAAATTAGAATTTTTCTGTTTCATTTTTTTCATATACTGATACAATTAATCATCTACAAAAGTATACAACTGACAGCATGATAGTTTGTCATCAGTATCACTGAATCATGATTTCACCTCCTTATTAGTGAAACCCAGCTAAGTTTATTTTTGTCTGCCCCTTCCAGACCTGAAAGATTTGTTATTAGAGAGGAAATTCTTTTATTAATCCATTCAAGGCAAAATATTAAACAAGTGAATATAAATATATTTTGGGGTTTTCTAAACTAACTAATTTAAAACTTCTAAGAAATTAATATATTCACAGATGAAGAATGACTATAACATTTAGGGATGACAAAAATAATTTTGTTCTCTTTTTTATGTTCTGAAATTTACCTGATTTTTCTAAACCTTCTGATGCTGATAATTCCTGGCCTTCAAAATTACAAGTTTCTTTCCTATATTGAGAAAAACAAACCAACAAACCATGTAGGCATGTGTAACATTCACCACACCTACGTCCTGTATTTTGAGCCCAGTCAGCTCTGCTTATGCCTATAGACACTTTGAAATTGATGTGCCTTGTCTAGAATCTGGACTTCAAAGGGAAACTGGTGTCATAAAAAACCTCACTGCTTCAGATCAGGTAAAGTTTTAAACTCTGCTCTGAAAGGGAAAAAAAAAAAAAAAAAGCACTTTGTTTTTTAACTCACTTTCCTCTTTGAAGTCTGGCTTCAATCCAATTTTAAAGAATCTGCCAGCAAAGTCAGCAAGGTTTGCACTGGAGTCTTGATTTCTGCAGGCGAGTCTGTCCTCAACTCAGCCCACAGAGATTTACTTGGATGTGGCCCATAAACACTGGATCACTGCTATTCCTCCTCCTCAGGAACAAACTCGGGGGGTCTGCTGCATAGAATGGGGAGAAACAGGAAGGAATAGAACTAAACTTGATAATTTTGTTGTAGAGACTTCTGGCATTCTTTTGTCTTCGCTTCACTCTCCTTCATCCATATTAAAAGGCAGGAGGGAAGAAAAAAAAAGGGAGATACTTTGAAATTAGAACAAGGGTCTTGTCTTCAAGAGAGGTTTGTAACCAGCACTTCGTGATAGTTCCTTGCTCTCTGCATTACCTCCCACTGCTGGGTGATTCCCAGCTCCTGGAGTTCTAGTCTGAGCACATGAGAAAATTCACTGAAAGAGCTACAGCTAAAGTCTGTGATGTGAGATTGCAAAGCTCTTACTCCTGCACCTATATAAAAAAAATTCAATGCTACGTGATAGCTGTACCAGAAATGTTTCAGATTATTTTGGTCACAGAAAGAAAGCAAAATGAGGTTTGGTTTTTTGGGGGTTTTTGGTTTTGTTTTGTTTTATTTTTTTTTTTCCTGTTGACAACATAGCAAGCTTGAAGCATAAGCTTTAAGAAATAGCAGATCATTTTATTTTGCACTGGCCTAGCTCCCATACTCTGCATAGCTCTTGTTCCTCTTACTACCTAAAGTTCAATTGCCTTAATTTTTAATTGTTTTTGGTAAACCAGACTTTTTTCATGGACTGTCTGTGACATTATGGTGGTTGAGGGAGATGGAAAGCTGCAACATGTGAGGGGGATGCAGAGCAGCCAGGCCCATAGGAGAATGGAAGTATAAAGGAGGGACTGGGCTCTCACAGGGTGCCAGATATGTCAGCATTGACCTGAATGAATGGGATTAGTAATTCAAAATGTTTTGGAGATGGATGGAAGCAAAGATTGCACCAATATTCATAATTTATATTTTCCATTATCCTCTTCTGAAGAAAAAGAAAATAATTTTAAAACATTTCTAAGAAAAGCCCTTTTTTCAGAAACGGCTATTTCTACCAAATTAAAAAATAAAAAGAAGCAACAGCAGCATTAAGGAAGAGGAATATTCAGAGCTTTATGATAACATTGAAATTTAAAGTATTCAAGGACTCCATGTAATATCTTTAAAAAAACTCTAACTTAAACATATGTTTTCAGCTTTGTCTACATGATAGACAGCTGACTTACCACACATAAGACCTTGTTAAGGTTATAAAGGTCATAATATATGTATATTATATATGTTAAGGTGTAAAGTTATAATGTGTAATAAAAACATTAGAACTTTGGGGTGAATTTCAAGCAGAACATTGTTCAAATGCTCTTTGTTGTAGAAGTGATGGATTTTAATTTTTTAATGTTTACAATTCACTACTAGATTAAGGGTAAATAAGCATTAATCAAATAAAATTGTTGGGCCAGCAGCAAAAAAGTTGTCTGAAGCTTCTTGCAATTTTCAAGGAGCCCCAACAAAATTAAACACAGGTTTTTAATATTCTTTACCTGATATTAGCTGAATATTCAGATAGAATGAAATCAAAAATATATTATTTCTGAGACAAGGAATTTAAAATAAGATGACCAGTAGTCAGGACTCATTAGTTCAAAGTGTCATAGATTTTCCCTATATAACCAATCCTTTTTGTTTTGACTTTTTAGTATTATGATGATAAATTTGGAGGAACAAGGTGTGGCATCTCATTTAAAAGTTTGGAATTAGTGCCAGTACTTCTCATTTCTATGAAAAAAGATCCTTGTTTAATTGTTACAGAACACAACATGCATAAATGTTGATTTTGCTTCTTCTACTATAGGATTCACATCTGTCTTTGTATTTTTTAGCAATCTGAATTCTTACTTTAAATTGTAGGGAAAATATCCTCCAAATTTAAAGTACAGAAGATCTCACATAATTTGCTAATATTTTCTACAAATAAAAAAAATAATTTTTTTGTTGGCTTTGAATATATCTATTTTTTCTTGGCTGGACAGAAGTATTACATAAAAATCAAAAATATTTCTGGGGTTTTCTGATAAATTTTTGTGCTTAAGACCTTTTCACAATTCTAATGCCCAAGCAGCAGTTAAATTCACTAATAGAGAGCAAGTAACTTTAAGATTCTTTTCAATTGTTCTGGGATTTTCCAGCATGCCTAAATTTAAGTACCTTCAGAATGCCTGTTCAGCACATATCTTCCACCTAAAGCCATCCTCAGTCCAGATCTAAGAACCCTGTTTCTCGCATTCCATGTAAATGCCATTTAAAGGAGTAACCAAGAAAAGCCTGAACCTGATAGAAAACCTGAGCCTCCATCCTCAGATGAATCTTGAAGATCTGAGTCTGAAGTGTAAACTCCAAGATTTTTCTTCAGTTCCCCCGGGAATTAATGATAAGGAGCTTAAAGGAAGCACCCTGGAGTGCCCTCCTGGGCTGTGCCAGTGGTAAAGGTGGTTTCTTAAATTTAAGCCAAATACAGTGGTTACCTAAGTTACAAACACACATTTCCACCTTCGGAATTTTAGGGGGGTTTTTTTTAATACATCAGGATTTTTTTTTTTTATGCAGAAATCAATGGAAATAAAAATGTTAGCAAAGTTTCATAAACAGTGTAAAACTAATAATAAGTCTTACATCTCTTCAAGTGGTTGTGGAGCTTAAACATCCAAGAAGGTTAAAAAGTAACACTGCTGGTAACCTGTACAAATCTTGCAAAGAAAAAAAAAAAAAAATAATGGTGCAGTAAGTTCTGTCCCAGCATGCTCCTTCCTGCTCATACCACAGGGTACCTTTCTGAAGGCTGTTTGCCAGGTTCAGATTGAACTGGGCTCCTGACTCAGCTGAGGGTGCATCTACAGTTCAAGTGTACAGATCTGGGAGGCAAACCAGCTATCCTAAAGTACCTCCTGCTTACTCATCTAATTCTCTTACGCTCTTCCTCCTCAACTCTCAGGAAAGAGAAGTGCTCCTGAACCTTCCCAGAGGGTGAGTCAGTCTGTCTTAATTAGGTTCCTACATTCATCGTGTGGGTTATGAACTGAAGCCTTCATCTCTATCATGCAGAAGAGAGAATATGACATCCAGCTAAATGAGATTTTAAGATTTTTTAAGGGAATGAACTACAGTTGGATTATACAGTAACCTGAAGTTCAAACAGTACATTTCAGTGCTTCAACTCTTCCAGTTTCTTGTGGTTTGTTGTTTTCAGTGGGCCTCTAAGCGTTGATTCAGCAAAGTGCTTTTGTATGCAATTGTATGACATAACTGTTCTCATAGAATACAAAATTATTATAGTGGTAATAAGTGAGCCCAGTGCCTGCCAAAAAAGGAAAAAGGGAGGATGCAATTTTTGAATTCTCTATTAAACACAAAATGCAACAGTTTCCATCTCATCATGATCCATAAGGGTAATGACAGCACAAGTTGATTTTTAAAAACTATTAATCCATTCCCACTTATTTCAGTGGAAGTTGGATACGTAAATACCTCTAAAACTTTTGTCTGCTATAGTTGTTCATCTTTGACTTACAATATTGGTTGCTTAAGTAGTTTCCAAAAAAAAAAAAAAAAAAAAAAAGGAGAAGAAAGAGTAACAAAGGAGAGGATTAAAGTTTTGACCTTCAGTAAGTTTCTAAGCATTTGCTTCTCTCTAAACATGTGAATAGTCACATGCTGTTCTTAGGACTCTGGGTGAAGCATAAAATAATATTTACTTAACACCTTACTATATGAGAATTTCTTTGCTACTTCAAAAACAAATAGTTTAGTTCTGAACTGACTTGCTAATTATGTGATTTATCACTGTAATAGTGTTTTCATAAATATATATTCTTAGCATATTAACAGACCATTTATCCTTTTGAATTAATGAAAATCAGTGAGTGAAGGATTCAGTGATAAATGTGAGGGGGGCTTTTTAGTGCAAAATGAGTTTTTTTTAAGGATTAAGGTTTTGTAATACCTTATAAATGTATAGAATTTAAAGATATTTTCTCTTCCATGTTAGAATTCAGAAATCCAAGACAGTGAAAGGAAAATGACAAGAAACAGTTCTTAAGCCTGTCAAGTCCCAGTGGATTTGAATTTTTACTGTCTCTGTTCTCAGTGCCTTACCTCAGGATGAGGAGAATGCGATAACCAGAAAATCAGAGTAATAATGCATAAATTTTATCTATGGCACTACAGTAAGGAGAAATGCACTTTAATAATGTCTATACTTTTACCTTCGCACATTTTTTGCCATCCTTGCTGGAAGTTTTCATCCTATTCTGAAGTGACAACACTAGCATTTCAGCTCTTGGAAAAAAAGCAAAGCCGAAGAGGGATGATACAGCTGAAGAAAATGATAGTTAACATCCACATGATTCCATCTTCTCTTCTTTTTACTTAAGTTAACAGTGACGTGCTTAGTATATCACTAAACTAGTGATATATGAGAATTTGCCAGAAAACTCCATTAAAAAAAGAAACATCTCTAAGAATTTTTATAACTAACAGTAAAGGGTACCTCAATGTCTATTTCAAAGCTGATTTGATGAATACAGAAAAGGTCAAACTAAAAATAACTAGACTGAATCAGTTATAAGTGTAGTAACATATGCCTCATTTAATAATGAACTCTAAATTTGCTCTGTAGTTTAAGTAGTATCATGAATGCTAATTCTGACAGTAAAGGGTTATGAACTACCTGTCTGCTTGAGTCTGGCACAAGGTCAGGCAGTTATAGAACTAATGAAAACCCTGATGTACCAAAAGGTGGATGACTGACAGGAGTGTGCTAGCTGAAGGAAGTGCTGAGGAGCTCTGGTGCATTCAAAATGACAGTGTCCTGAAACACAATTTGCAGCACTCCATTTGTTTAGCCCACCTGTAGCAATGAGCCCAGGTGCTTATTGCCTCCATAACCATGGCAAAATTCAGGGCGAATTATATTAAACTTTTACATGCCAATCATCAGAGGAATTTTTCTGGTATGGTTTGTGATGTTCAACCTAAGGCCATTATTCTCTGAATGTGTGATTATGCTAAGAAAGGCTTTTCCATATATAATTCAGAGCATCCTGAAAGGATGAAAAGGAATTATTGTTAAGTCTTTGTAAGTGAAAGAAAGCATAAAACTGTAAAACCAGCAGCTAATAATTTTACAATTGATTATTTAAAATTGTTTGAAAAGCCTGTATTCTTCTATATGCTAGAAAAACCTTTGTTCCCTTTACCTTCTGGCTGTGCATTTCTCTTCCAGATCTTTGCATACCATAGGATTAATTTTTAAGCCATTTATTTCCTATTTAGCCAAATCTACAATGCTATGAATATTTTTATTTAATTCTTAGGTTTCTGTAAGTAATGAGCTGGCTTTAGGACATGGAAATACCGGACAACAAAGCAGATAATGGATATCAGAATGGAAAGTGTCAGAAAATAATTAAACAGCAAAAGACTATGCAGAAATCTTGAGAATATCTAATAGGTAAAACAAACACCTTTTTCCCTGAAGCGCTTTTTGAAAGAATTCATTCAGCCATGTACAAATTCAGCCATACAGAAAATTTTTAAAGGATGAATCTCAGCTACAAAATTGAGATGATAAACTAGAATATAAAGATTTCATTATTTAGAGCTATTCTGAATTGGCTATTCTGAACTTTCAGATGTGCAGTAGCTCAGGAAAAAAAAATGATTCAGTTCACTTAGAATTCTGATTTTAAGAGATGTTAACAGCTGTAGTAGATAGTTGGAAAGAATTTTTTTTTCTCTATTTTTGTATATTATCTCCATATTTTGTCTCCTATCCCTCTTTACATCATCTTTCTTCCAGGTGTCTCAAAGAATTTCTACAAAACTTACTCTAAATAAACACATACTTTCTTCAGAGCTATAAAGTTCACTTTGGACAAAGCAGACCTTTCTGGACCTCCAGAAATCATCTTCAGTTACTGCATATAGAATAATATATCTAGTTTTGAATCTCCCATTTCATCAAGTGATCAACATGAAAAAGGATTAACTCACCAAATTAGGTGGCTAGAACACAGGATGCACATGGAGAGGCTGAGGGAATTGAGCTTGCCTAGCCTCAGAAAGAAGGTCTATGGACTGATGTGATGTCAGTCTTCCTCCACTACCTAATGGGGGTTAAAAAGAACACAGAAGCAGGTTCTTCTCAGAGGGTCACAGAGAAATTACATAAGGCACTGGCCACCATTTACAGCAAAGGGAATTTCAGATACAGGCACTATCATTGCACAAAGAACCATTAAATCAGTAACAAGCAGCTTGGCCAAAGGCTAGACAAAAGCTGAAGTAACCTGATATCACTTCAGCTAATACTTGAGCAGGAGGTCAGACTAAATAAAGTCCAGGAGTCCCTGGTAGCCCAATTATTCTAGGAATCTTAATGCTAATTGTGATGGAATTATTGTTCTGTAATGCTGGATAAACCATCTGTGTGACCTTTTTAATGGGCTAAAGATATAACTGAAGGTTAAGAAATAAAAATAAAAGAAGTAATAAAAAAAGTAAGTTTAAGAAAGCAAGTAAAGAGCTCTTTGTATTTTGTCTCTGTGTGGCCTTTGAGCTACAATGTATGTAATGCATACATTCTCCTGTGGTTTTCAAATTTGAGTCTGTTGCTGCTGTATGTCACCACAGTAAATCTATTATAGCAACAGGTTTTGACCATTAAATAGAAAAAGGACAATGGATTTTCACATGAAGGTGAGACACCAGGTTCACGGTGGTCATATGAACCCACAAGAACTGAAACAGAAAAATAACACATTACTGTTTCATCACGTGCAAGAATCAGACATGTACAAAGCTGCTGAATGGAGCAATTTTCACAGTGATTCAAGGCAAAGTCATTTAGCACAGATGTTTCTGTAATTGTGATAGACTCAGAAAATTCAGTGTTCAGTGGTCCTTGAACACGCATTTCCCAGCTATATGGTGTATCTTGAGTACTTAATATAATAAAATGGAAGAAGCCTAGTCTGGGTAAAGTATATCTCCCTGAAAGCAATGGGGAGCAGGGAAGAGGATGACAAGCCTTTATCTGGTGTAATTTTACTCTTGTTCACTATTAGCTTTATTCTGTGGTTTGGGATTTTGGTTTTGGTTTTTTGCTTGCTTGATTTTTAGGATAGGAATTATTTAGCATATGCTGCTTCATTCCATAACTGAATCAAAACAGCTGTGATCAACTATCTTGGAACTCTGTTTCATTCCATCATTCAGCAGTATGAAGAACACCTCAGATATGCTCAACAAAATAAGCATTGTTTACCAGACATGTAGATATTTGCAGCAGCCTGAATGGCAGAGCTGGCTTTCCATTAAAGTCTGACACTTTGTGTAATTTTCCTCTGAAATCACAAACACTGGATTTTGAGAGAATGAGGAATACATGGAATATTATTGGGAGAAGAGGATGAAGAGAAGAGAGACTCTAGGAGATCACATAAAACCTGCAATCCAGAGAAACATAATACAGGGGTTTGCACAGTACTTTAACCAACCTGTTTTAGGGGAAGGTGTTCCTGCCCATGGCTGGGGAGGATGAAAGCAGGTGATCTTTAAGGTCTCTTCCAACCAAAACCATTCTATGATTCTATGATCTATTCTACAGGGATGAATTATATCAAGTAGCAACATATGACATCGAGAAAAGACAAGATGAGGTAAACCTGGATATCAACAGGGATTATGAGACTAAGTATTCAATTTAGAACAAATAGACTGAAGCAGAAGCCAGTGGAGGAATTAGCCATTGTTGGACTATGCTACTGGTTGTAACCAAGTGAAACAAAAAAACACAACGCATTGTGTGACCAAGTACTACAAGAGGAAAGGTTATGCACAGAATCTCTACATTAATTCAATTCATGATCCCATTTCACCATTATGTACCGACATTCTTTTTCTGTCTATACCTCCAGGTACAATAGCAGGCTCCCATACTAGAACTAGCTCTGGTCTCACTCTCTGCAGAACTAGGAATTGCAATGTGCCATCATGTCTGATTTCTTGTCTTAAAAAATCAAGTTGTCTTACTTTCTCCATTTCTTTACCTGCCAAACAGTATTTTTCTGAGGATGTGTCACAGTCTTCAGTCATATACATAGCTGATACTGAAAAGGACTACACAAAAGAGAGCTCCTAAAGCTTCCTATTCTTTTCCTTTTTAGCTGTTAACAATAAAACTGAGAACAGTGATGTTGGAAGTGGAAAATCACAGATCATTTATCTCTTGCCTTTCCCGAGCTGAACTTTCCATGTGACTAAGAAGAGCAGAATCCTCATTCATGATCCAGAGAAAGCTTTCCCTAAATATATCTATTGATAAAGGTATATGAAAGAGGGCTGTTCCTTCTTCATCCCATACACTGAGGCTCGTCATGAGGTCAGAGTGACACACTCTTGTGCTGTCTCAGGGACCATTTACTCCGTAATCACTCACATGAAGTGGAACTACTCCAGCAATAGAAATGGAAACTGACCTACTGCGGATGTCCCAGAGACTGATCTTCAAATCTCTGCTGCGGGATGTATAGATGTTACACATGAAGATGCTCAAGCCCCCTAGTACTAGATAAAAGGTACAGACCTCTCTCTTCCACAGCCTGTCTATTGTGAGATGAGGCATATATAAGTATCACAATCTAAAACAGGGTTCAAAGTTCTGAACCCTGCTCAGGTACTCCCAGTAGTGCAGACTGTTCCTATGTATCTAATTAATCTTTAAACATATATGGCACAGGGAAAAGGCTTTTAGGGTATCAGTGAAGAGTTCCCCCTCATTCATACTCATGTCATTCCCAGGTAGTACTTTAAGGTTTTTCTGCCAGATAGACTTTTTGGCGTTTGATTCCCCTGAGCCAAAAACAAAATTTAGGGCAACGGTGACTCATATTCTGTGTGAAAGCTCACATTCAGCTGTAAAGTAGCCAGGAACTACTGGATAAAGAAAAGTAACTTTAAAAAGTTACTTTAAAAGTAGTGACCACTATCCTTTCTTGAAAGGGAAAGCTTTGTCACTTCCTTTGTGAAAAAGTTCATGGTTGAAAAGTTATTCAGAGGTAAAATATACCAGTTTCTCCAGTACTATCATCAACCACTGAAGCAAATAGAATATCCATTGGACAGTCTTTTCTGCAGCACCTGGCCCTCCTGAAGTGTAAGGGAATTTTGCACAGAAATCTCCTTTGAAAGACCCTACTTGCCAAACTCAGGGCACTTTCAGGGCTAGACATTGTGTCAGATGCTTTCCTCTGCATAACAGAGCATCTGTTTTTACCCTGCAGTCTTTTCAAATGCTATCCAAACTCACCCTTGAATGGTTTGCAGGGTAAAATGATGTGAGATAAAGACAGTGTTTTACAGCTCACAATAATGTCAATGTAGAATAATCCCATTGATGTGGATGTGATTTGGATGAAGTTTCACAAGTACATGGCTGTTGCAGCTGAAAGGATAGTAGGACCAGTAGTATCAGGGGTTGAATGGTGGAGCTGAGCTCAGTTTGAGCTTCCAGATGGGTGGAGTGACCTGATTACCTGCATATAATAGCAAGAGAGGTTGGAGAGGTCAATCTCACTTCCAGCATGATACGTGTTATGTCAAAATGGTTTGTGACAGCTCCCACTGGCTCAAGAATGACTCCTGCTGACTGAGAAATACTTATGACAGCTCCTACTGACCCAGCCAGTGGGAAACACCTCTTTAACTCAACTGGGATAGATGGTACTGACAAAATACAAGAGGTCCAGGTCAGATCTCAAATCTTAGTTGGTACACTGCAGTCAGAAAATAAAGTCACATAGTCTGCTCCTCTTCCAAGTAGTTAATCCAAACTGGAGTATCATAACTTGCCTAATATGCTTAGTAATGCATTGGGTAAAGATATAAGTGATTAATCTTCTTTCTGCTTTCTCTCTTGCTCAGCTTTCATTGATTATAATCCTCATTATTAATTATATTTATATATGAAAATATGTTTTCTATTTTACATATTTATATAAATACATACAAATATACACATTTTTATAAGTGTGTTACTGAAAAAAAAAAAACAGAAAAAATATTGATATAGGAAAATACTGAGGCATGAGTATTAAAATAAACCTGTGTACAACCAAATTTGACTTATTTAATCAAGGTGCTACCTGGACATATTTTAAAAGAATGCCACGGTTCTGTTCTGCCTTAAAGAATGTTGTGTCTCTACCCCATCATTCTTTGCAAAAACTCTGAACATAGAATAGGAGCCATAACATAGAGATAAAAGTTCAAGCTGTTCAAGCTGGTCGCCACTGAGAGAGCTGAAAGTGAATGATGTGCTGAAACACGAAGTTGCAGGATGAGATCAATATTTCTGCCTTTTAATTTTGCCTCCTCACCTTCTCTGCTTGCAAGCTTTAAAAATATGCTGCTCACAATGCTGACCAGTAATAATCACCATATTTATAATAGAATTCACCTCCTTTTCATCTGTTGGCATATGGCTTTCAAGATTCTCCATCCTTTTTTGTCAAGAATGTATAACTTCTTGACAAAGGGGTCAAGCACAATCATTTGCGTTTTACATCAGCAGAGTTCATTTATGTATGGAAACAATACCTAATGAGTTATGGTGAATCATGTAATAAGGGTCTCTCCTGACTTATGCAAATTTCTCACATAAATTTGATCCCAATAAGACACAAAAAAGGCTTGAACTATAAAGTGAAGTCTCCTGTTGGTGACATATACTTGATCTTTGTGTGTCTGTATCAGTAATTTCTTATAGTACTCTGTTTTAATAATTTGCATTTATCCCTGAAAGTTTTCCCTTTGAGAAGTTTATAGTTGAACAGACATTAGTATTGAAAAATTTAAATCACTTTTCTGATAGAATGCCTTGCAAGAATGGCTTATTGAAGTAAAATATTATCTATTTGCTCAGCCCTAGTTGTTATATATAATTGATTATATAAATATAAATTCATCCTGCTAGGATAGCTGAACCATGAAAGAACCAACACAGACACCTGCTTACAGCAAGAACTGAACAAACTTTTTAAAGCCAAAAATATTTTTAACATCCTTATATTTCTGCTTTATCTTGTGTGTATATCTACCTAAGCAGCAAATTGGCTTGTCTCCTATTTTCACCCAAATCAGGACCTGGAATCAAAACAAATCTGTGAATAAGATACCAGCTGGATCATCTTACTTGCATTGATCTTATGAATCATATAAAATGTCTTACCAGTCTCTGCTTCTTTCCATTCAGTGAAAATGAAGCACAAAGCATCTAGTGCAGAGAGAGCCCTCTCCAACAGCAGGTTTTTGTCTCCACAAAAATCTGACCAATTTTCTGACTCTGGGCTGAACCTGTCTGACAGCTAAGCCCCCACTCAGTCACTGACTCGCTCCACGTGGATGCAGGAGAGACCTGGAAGGGCAGATGTGAGACAAAACCAAATCAAACCGAACCAAACCACTTGTTTGAGAAAATGACACTTTCATTAAGTAAAGAAAAAATAGAAAAGAAGTAGCTGGCTCAAAGGCAGTCACTTATTACCACCTACCAACAGTACAATGAGCAAAAATTACCTTGGAAAAAATCCTGTGAGTTTTATTGCTGAGGCCAGTGTTTATGGTATGGGATACCCCTTGGGTCAGTTGTCACTGGCTGTCCTGGCTGTGCTGTATCTCCTCCAAACCTCTTGCTAAGCACAAGACCACTCTTTAGAGCAGCAGAGTGAGAAACAGAGAACAACTTAAAGCTGCAGAGCTAAAATACTGGTGAGTTTCAACACTCTTTTGGTCACAAATCCAAGCCACAGCACTATGAAATCTACTAATTAGCATATCAACTCCATAACAGCTGGACTCAGTACAGAAATGATATCCACACAGACATTCCTCAAATGTCATTTGGCCCTAGGTTTCATGGATCATGTCTATATAAGAGAGTAAAAGCAGAGTCCCAGAGTACTGCAGCTGAAGCAGTACAGAAGCTGATAAAATAGGCATGTTTTATTTGCCAGTGGGGCACCTGTAACACCATAAAACTATCAGGTGCAAGTGCTCAGGCATCAGCAGGCAAGGGCTGCAGAGGTGGCATCTCTAAGGAGAGACTGGGGCTGGTTCCCCAGCCTGCCCAGCTGGTTCCAGCCATCTCCAGCAGACCCACCACAGGACACAGCAGAGCCCCTCAGCAGAGATGGTCGCACCTCTGTGAAAACACTACTCAGAAAGGGCAAAACACTCATCACAGTGCGGAGTGAGGGCAAAAGTGCGAGGGAGAGTCCTGTGGGCACCATGCTGAGAGAAGAAAGAGGGGGAGGAGTTGCTCCAGCAGCTAGAGCAGAGATTCCCCCCAGCCTGTGAAGAGGACCAAGGTAAAGGGCACATTTCCATGCAGCCCATGGAGGACCCTGTGCTGAAACAGGTAAACATGCTTTGAAGGAAGCTGAAGCCCGTGCAGAAGAACACACTGGAACAGGGGGAAGCGTGGAGGAGAAAGAAATGGCAGTAAAGAGATGTTAGGGATTGACCCCCAACCTCACATTCCTCATCCCTTTGTGCCACCTGAAAAGCAGGGTTATGTGAGAGGAGGAAAGTTGGGCCTGGGGGAAAGTGAAGAGTGGGTGGTGGTTTAGTTTTCATTTTTCACCTAGATCTATTATAATTGTCAATAAGTTAAATTCCTTTTCCCCATGTTGAGTCTGTTTTGCTGTGATCATAACTGGTGAATGATCTCCCCATCCTTAATCTATGAAATTTTTCATTGCATTTTCTCCCCCCATCCTGTTGGAGAAGGAGAGTGAGACAGCTGCTGGGTGGTACAAGTAAAACATTAATATCCATCCTCTTTATTCAAACTTTAATTCATATCCCACAGGAAAGCCCTTGTGCTAGGGGTGAACCTACTTCCTTTTTGAAATATATAGAATTACTCAGGACCACAGTATCCTACATCTCAAGTGGGTTTACGTGTGCAACACATGCAATGAAAAGTATATGTTATCACTGAGATGCTTTTTGCCCAATGAAAGTAGAAATTGTGGTTATGCAATATGGCTGCACCAGCAGCAGCCCTACATTTCAACACAACAGAACGTAATAAGAAAAATAACATTGCAAGCTTTTAAGCAATCTTCTTTCCGGACAAATAAATACTGAAAAATAGTCTGGATCACAAGGGATGCCTAACTCAGTAAAGTCTAATATTTGGAAAGCAAACCCAAAAAGTGTTATGTTTATGTTCGAGTTCTTACTTTGTGTAAGAAAGTGAACATGTCTTTATAACAATATGTCCAAAATCTTATCTTGGGGGTTATCCTTTTGGCTCAGCCTGAAGCACATAAGCCTACTCTCATATTCAGGCTTCAACACAGAAAATGTGAACAAAACATAAGCTTAGACTCAACTGAAGGTTAGGGCCAGTACTTATAATACAGGGTAGAAATTGCTATTGATCTTCCTTTTGCCATTTAATCAAAATCCTCTCAAATTTGGTTAGGTCACATATTTTTGAAAAATAAAATCTAGCCCACTCACATGATCAGAATATGCCTTTTCAGACTTTAACTAAATGCACTGTAGAATACCTTGTACAAACATATTTTTGTTTCTTGTGTCAACACTGCCTGGCATTACTTCGTGACTACACTTTCAAGCCACAGAGGTAATTATAAGACTTTATCTGAAGATTTTAATCTGTTAAAAGAATATAAAAAGATAAAAAAGTATCTCTAATGTTTAAGACCAAAGTCTATGTAACCCAGCATCCTGTCTCTGAAGTAGTCAGTATGGGACGTTAAAGAAAATAATTTAAACACAAGTAACTAAAACAAAGCAAGACAAAACAGAAATCCATGGTGTTAAAGTGGAATAAACTGTCTCTTTGTTATGTCCTTTCAGCTTCTGGCAATATATCCTTTAAAGATTTCCTGAGCTGGAGAATCACTTCATCATGTTTAATAGCTCTTGACGCTCTTCTTTCATTAATTTGTATAATCACTTTTTAAAAGCCATTTATGCATGAGGCCTCCACAATATTTTGTGGCAATCAGTTTCACAGGGAAATGATGTGACCTGTGAAAAAATGTTTTTTTTTTTTCTGTCACTTGTAGACTTGTCACCTAATAATTTAATCATCTGCATGTAATTCTGATTGCTGGCATGGGATATATTCCCCCTTTCCATGATGGTCTTGGCTTTATATATTTTATTGTGGTCATCCTCAGTTATTCTTTTATTTTGCTTCCTTCTTTTTTTTTTTTTCTTTTATTCTTCCTCCTAAGACTCCGAGTGCATTTAAATTGTCCTTGGACATAAGCTATTCTCTACATATGATCATTGTTGTCAGCCTTCTCTGTACCTTTCTTAGTTCTCATATATCCTTTTGAAATGAGGGATTAGAAGTTTATATTGTATTCCAGATGCAAGTACCATCATAAAGTGAATTTCTATGGATTTATATGGTTATAGAGTATTTCATATTTTCTTCTAAAATCCGTCCTTAATAATTGCTAACATTCTGCTTGCCTTTGCAACCACTGTAGGGTATTGATCTGATGTTTTGTGAGAAATATCCAATGACTACAAAATCCTTTTCTTGGACTGAAGTAATGAATTTAGAGTCCATCGCAGTGTTTGAGCATTTACTGCTGTTTTAACCATGCTGATTGCTTTATACTTGTTGACATGAAATTCCATACTACATTATATCACACAGTCAGTGAGTCTCATAAGTTTTTTTCTGAAGCTCTTTGCAGTCAGCTTTAGTTTAGTGTCTCTTGAATAATTAAACAAGTAATTAATAACTGTAGCATAACATATACACGAGAGGACTGAACAAAGAGCAGACATTTCTTAACATTTCATTACTCAGCCTTGCAGGTTCAATGTTCCTTTAGCATTTTAAGGCTAAGATTTAAAAATTTAGTTATATTGTCTCAAGTGGACATCAGTAAACAATTATGTGCACGCACACGAACACATGGTGACAAGTATCATCACTAAAATAAAAAAGACTAAGGTTTATCAAAGTATTCAAAATACCAATCAGACATATAGAAATACCTTAAAGAAGAAGAAAAGAGGAGAACTTATCCATAAAAATGGAAATAAGGACACAGGGAAACACCCACTCAGTTTAAAAAGATCTTGTACTGCAATTTCTCCTAGACATTTTAGTATACAGGAAAATGTCTGAGTAGCAGTGAGTATTCTTCCATTAAACACGAGTAACAGTCGTATTGTAGTCAACACATCTTCATTTCAAGGTACATATTCAAAACCCCTGACCTTTACTGTAAAAAAAAAAAAAAAATCAAAGAAAGGAAAAGCAAGTTCTTTTATTCAGGCTTGGAGATTTGCAGTGTTGTATGATTGACACAGAAAAAATATTATGTTGTACAATTCTATGGCAGACAGGCCCAGGGCTATTCAGATGAGAGAACTAATAACCATGCTGGCAAAAAAAAATTCTTATTAAAACCTTGTTAAGGAACTACAATAATTCATTAAGGGTTATATCATTATAAAAATCCATCATTGTTATAGACTGTTTCCTGGGGCTTCAGTTTAGTAAAGTTTGACGTGCCCTTTATGCTCCAAAATTAGGTAAAGCTAAAAATTATTTATGCACCAAAAATGTTAAAGATTTTAAAAAGCACAAAAATAACTATGCACAGCTTCCTAACCTTGGCATAGTACCTCAGGGGTTCATAGCATAAGAAAAAATGTCTTTTAAAATGGACTGTTTAAAGCCTTGTGTATTCAGTGGGTCAAAACCTGCTTACATTAAAAACAGTGGGACTGCAAATGTCTTCAGTGGGAATAAGCTTTTTCACATGGAAAAAATCATTTGAGAATAATTAAAGGTAACATCAAACTGGGCTTATGAGATGAGATCAAATTAATAAAAAAATGAAGAAAAAAATAAAAAGAAAAAAAGAAAAAATACCCCCATCAAATATGAGCAATTGTGATTTAAAAATATCAGGAGCTAAGGCTCAATAGGTATTTTTCAGGATTAGTTTCTGTCCTTATTCCATGCATATTTTCACTTCTAGCTAAAATTATGGAAATCATCTCCTCAAAGCAAAACACCTGTTATATTATTTTAAATGAAATTAGGAAAACTGCATCAAATGAAAAGATTATTTAAGATTCCCTCTGAGAGGTAATGGGTAAACAACGTGTAAATTTTTGCCTGAATAACAGTTTGTGGATAACACCACGTTATCCATTGAGGTCACCAGCAGTACCATAGTGATACTGGCTGCAGATTGCAAATTCCATCCAGAAGGACAAACTGCTCTGAACAGAGCTGCAGAAGAATGTCTGTCAGTGGCATTGGTTCATGATGAGATGGGTTGTTTGGCCCTCATCTGATAGTGAGCAGTGTTACAAATGAACACTGGCCAGTCCCTCACCGGTCATCAGCCAGATGTTTATATCCAAAGTTATGCACTTTTTCATATGCATCATTGAGATCCATTTAGTTTAATTCAAAGCTCAGTTTTATTATATGCTCAAGTCACAGTACTTCCAGAATATCCATACTAGTCATTTCTGCAGTTAATGCTGAAATTAATAGAAATATATCACCCTAATCGGCATGCTTCTTGGCTGTGATGCTGGGAGGCCAAGTGATGAATGGGTTGTGGAAACTGAAATAAGCTCTCACTTTTGAGATGATCCTTGTCAACTGGAATTGAATCACACTGGAAAGAGAGCTCTGTTGCTTTAGCTGCACTATCTTTTTGGAAGATAGCTGATTTTATTCTCCACAGGCAGGACACTGACGGACATTCTTTGTAAATACTAAATTTACACATGGCCATTTTTGAATGCTCTTGATGAAAATGTAAAAGCAGTGCCATACATCTACATCTACAAAACCTTACTTTGAGCAAACATGCACATATATAAGGACAACAATTTCGTGCTAAGGTAACTGAAATCTTAACAGTAGAATCATTATTAGTCAGAGTCTAATTTTTATGGAAAAGGAAATAATAGAAATATAGTTGAAATTTCTATATGTGCACTTCCTATTTTCTAGCCCTTTTCCTTGTGGTGCTGTCACTTCCCCTCTGCTATTGGAAATCCTAAAGCTGGTGGTTTCATTCTGGTGTGTGAAGGGGCGGTTATAACACTGAATCATCTGCAGCTGGACTCTTTTTTCCAGCAGAAATGTGATCATCATGCTGATTATGTCTTTCTCCTCATTCTAGGGTCCACTTGGGGTCATTTTTCTATGTTTGGGAATATGCTTTAACACCTTTCCTCTTCCTTATTGCTCCACAGTTGGATTTACTGTCTTTGCTACCTCTAAACTCAGTTTTACATGGCTTCAGGTCTGCCTTTCTGTAACTGACTGAGTGAATTGTTTATTCTTGTGGGATCTCCTGTGCCAGTCTGTGCTCAATGCCTTATCATCCCACTCCTCTGCTGGGTGGTCCTCCACTCTGCATTCTGCATTCCTACATTTCAGGGACTCTGCTGTAGTACTGGGCCTCTTTTCCTGTTCTACAGTGTTGCATTAGAATATGTTACAGCTAAACTGAGGGACAAATGTTGCAGGCAGATCAAGACCAGTTCACAAAAAGCAGGCCTGATGAGCCTCAGTCCTGAGGTTTTTGCAAACTCACTACAAATCTTATGGTCTATTTCTTACAGTGATACAGTGATAGTGCTCTGTTACAGGGCTAGAGGGTAACAGTGCATCCTGTCTGTATTCCATGCAAAGAGCCTTCAAACATAAAAACAATTCTCAGAGGTTAGTGCTTCCTCTGTGAGGGCAAAATACATCTATAAATGGTCCCATAAACACAGAGATCCCAACCCTTTATGGTATAGTTTCAACCCCATGATTCTCTGTAATATGAGCTTAATTGGCACGTGGAAAATAGGTTTTTTTTGTTGTTGGTTTTTTNCAAAACAGCTGACATTTCAGATTTAGAGAGAAGTAGGCAATGAAACTCTTCATGTAAGAAAAACCTCCCTTCTTCCTCTGACATTTACCCTAGAAAAGATATTTGACATCAGGGTCAGGACGTATGGAAGGATGACACAGGGAACAAAAGGGAATAGGTTACCAGTCAGGTCTGAATGTAAATGAAATGTAGATACTGGGGTCTTTCTGGTTTCTTTGAAGGTTCAAATTTGATACCAGATGTAATATTCCTAACAACCCGTTCCTGACATTAGCTTCTTCTTTTCCCTGGCAGTATTTTTAAATGAAATAGGTAGTGCCACCTGCTGTGAATGTTTAAGCCTTTCTCTCTCAAACCTCTCTGAAAATGAATAGGCTCATTTATTTTAATGTAACTCCTTTTAGTATGCACTTCAGGTGTGTAATCTAAGCTACCCAACTCATCAGCAGAATGATAGGTAAAACAATGTATAGAATCATCACACATAAGGAATGCAGGAAGATTTGTCTGTCCACTTTGAAAAATACAGACTTCCTGCTTTTTCTTAATTATATGGGAATAATTCTGATTTCTGGTTAACTGCTGTTTTGCTCTCTTTGCTGGTTGCCAGCTGGTGTGGACTCGGTTCAATGTATTCAGTGTTAAATGTTAAGGCCCTGTGTGGTTGCATCCTAGTTATTTAGTTCAGTTAAGTTTCCAGATGAATAAATGCAATAAGAAGGTTGTGGCACTTCAACCTCCACAGCATGTTTTGTCTCACCTGTGCAAAATGAAGAAATAGTTAGGACATGCTGCAGTCTGTGAATTGCACTAGCACCATGGAGTGGTGTGTAAACCTGAGCAAATGCACATTTTATGCAGTTTTACACTCAAGAGACAACAATAAGCAAAAGTTAACAAAGTTTATGACTTTAGCCACTGTTGTTCCAAAAAAGGTCCACACCTTAATTCTGAGCAATGGAAAAAATGACACAGGATATTTTTCAAATGGCAGGAGTGGGAAACAGATGTTTATTGTACTCTGCTATGGCTGAACTTAATATTATGTTGATAAAATATAGATATGGCAGATATGTTAACCACTCCAATGGTGCTATCTCATAATAATATCTGCCTTAAAAGAGATGATTTTCTATTCGTTGTGGGTATTTCACTGTAAATATGGTGAACTATAACTCAGGTTGCTCAACATAATCTGTATAAGATTATTTTTCTCTAACTGACCCTTGTGTTAGACATCTTCCAAATACACTCGATACTGCTCCCCTAAACTATGTTATACTCCAAGAATATTTAGGCCAACGTTTATTTTAAATAGGTTGACTACGCTGGTGTTTTTCATATTACTGTCTCAGCCAAATACATCCACAGTCTGAACCAGACTAGCTGCTCAGGCATATGGCTGTCACCATTTCAAGTAGTCTGCATCACACGTATGCCATGATTCAGAGCTAAAAAGCCACAGGGCAGCAAATCTCAGATGCATTAGCCACCCCAGTAAATCTGTGACTCACTAAGTTGTTTCACCTTTCTGTGGTGTTGCTGGCTTCTTGAGCTCTGACTATGTGATTTGTTGTTGTTCATGACAGAAAACTGTCAAAATGAATATACAGTTAACCACCAAAGTCTAACTGACCTGAGTCACTCTTTGTCCTTACTCGCACCTCTTCCTTCCATCAATGGCTAAGTCTCTGCTTTCACTAGAGCCTGAGGAGCTCTCTTCCTTAAAGACCAAATTGTTTCCACAAACCATCTGTCACCAGCTGAATGCCTGTTTTTCCCCAGTTAACAGCAACTAGTGCTTACTCCAGCTATAAATCCCTGATGTGATTTCAGAGAATTTTGTCTTTAATTCTTTTTTCTGTTTCTATCAATTCATCATAGGAGCACATTCTTTTGAAGTCAGGAAATTTCTGTGCACTGTGAGATTAACAGATCAGATTTCCCTATTCCAATTTAAAACAAATGAACAACTTTTCACCTTCCTTTCTTCTTTGTGCTAATGATCTGAGCTGGGAGTGACTCTTGTAGGGTATCTGCAATCATAGAGTTGTCTAGTTCTACGATTCCCTTCATTTTCTCTTTCTTATTCTCTTTGGTCTTGTTTCCCTTGATTATTACCACAAGGGGTGTATTTGGCATGGGCAGGAAAGAAAGAGAAACACAACATCCTCCAGCAACACCACCTTCCTGTACTTAAGTTCTTGATTGTCTCAAAACAAAAAACACCAAAACAAGTCCAGAGGAACAGAAAATGTTTGATTTGTTTGTTAGAGCCAGAAGCTATGCTTTTTTGCAAAACAAATACACATCTGTCTTGCTGAGCCAAAAGCAAACCAAGTAGAATAGGAGGAAAGTCTAGATTGACTGATAGGACCATAACTGCTCTGCAAATATGAATTATCACAAAACCATTTAGAGCTGATTTGATATACTGACCTAATAATTGATTTGAATTCCAGGAATGGCATAAAAATCAGTCATGTCTCAAAGGGGATTCTGGCTTCCTTTTGTTTCCTGCGTCATCTTTGGGAACATGCTGTATGTACATCATACCAAAGGAAGAATGATTTTTTTTTTTTTTTCATGTCACAGGGCATTAAATACAAAAGATAGAAAGAAAGGAAACAAAACAAAAACATCTCAGACAGTGTTCATGAGTGCCTTCTTTTGTAAAATTGCCTTAAACAGGCAAGGAAAAACTCCTTGAAAAGTTGAAGTTGGACAAAAGCAAATACTATGATCATAGATAGCTGCAGACACACAGCAGGCATGTAGCAGTGGAGTTCACAGCTGCTTCTTTCTCTGGAGTAAGACATGCAGCACTAGAAACAGCAATAAGCTTTTAGCAAAGATGCCACAGATCAGCAGTTTTATCAAAGGGACAGACTAGCTGCAGAGAATTTCCCATCCCACCACCCCTTTTCAAAGAAGACACACAGAAGCATCTAGTGAATCAGAGGCTACATTCCCATAGAGCTTCTTATGACAAGTGCTGTCAAAACCACGTGGAAATATTTCCTCTTTGATTTAGCTTCATGCTGGTTTGCTGGTGTTTTTTGAAAGGTCTTTTCTTGTAGGGTTTTTTGGTGCTTGGTTGGTGGGCTACCTTTTTTTTTTTTAATTTTTTTTTTTTTTTAATAAATAACCCCTTTACTGATTAGCTTCAGTTAAAAAACTGTGGGAGTAAAGACATAGATTCCTCCAAATGTCAGCCTGTGGCTGGTACAGAAGTTGAATAACTGAAACTAGAAATAAAATACAAATGCTTTCATTTAAATTATTTGTCCTCTGACATAAACACGGAAAAAATCCAGTTAGAAAAATCAGTTCTTGAAAATAACATATAGTCTTTCATAAAAAATTTGTCCTTTCCTTTTTCCTAACAACAACAACAAAAATAAGCCTTTTGAGCATAGCTTGTAGAATTTGTCAAAATTAAAACCCAATTTGTCAAAATTAAAACCCAAAATTAAAACCAAACTACACTTTCTGCCTGGAGATGCTGCAACTAAAAAAAAAAAAAACAAAACCAAAACCAAACCAAAGAAACCCACCTCATCCCAAACCAAACCAAACCAAAAAAACCTCAACACACAAAAACTCCAAAACAAACCCAAAACCAGAATAACAAAAATAAAATGAAAGGAAGGAGATGGTTTCTCACTTTTCTGTACTGTGAAACCAGTGTCTAGAAAGACAATATTGACTTACCCTGGAATTTTTTAAAAGAACAACAGACAGTTAATCAAAGTGGCTGTCCCAGACCTGAACTGTAAAAATGCTTTGTGTGGGAGCTGCTGGCATTTCCAGCCCACAATGGGAAGGGAGCTTTGTGTAGCCTGTTTCTATCATCTACCTTTACAGGGTTTTGATGACTTCCCTTGCCAGGACAGCTGCTGATGAGCTAAAAAATACATCTGCACGTCCAAGTGCAGGTGGGATGAGGTCCCACAAAAAATCACCATTTTATTTGTTTCTTAATCATTTGTGATTTTGTTATTCATTTTTTTCTGTTTAAAGAAGTGCCCATCCAATGCCTTAGGCAAATGTGCATAAAACTTGAAACAATCCCATCAGTGTTTTCTGAGGGCTAACCAAGCAGCTGGTCTGAACAGAAAGAGCTTTCGCTGGGATCCTGATTGCTCCCCAAGCAGCTCCTTTGCTCCCACAAAGGTGCATTTCAGCAGACCTGCTGGAAGTCTTATGTGACATATAGACTCCCCAGGCAAGCCAGTCTTTAAAATCTGCTTTTAGCTCCTCTGGCAGCTCTACTACTCCAGAGAGTTCTGAGCTTCTGTTCTTTGCTCTCATGCTGAGATGGATGGTGGTCAGGATAAACACGTGGAAAAACAGAACAACGGCACATTTCAACATGGAAGTGAAGATGAGCAGAAAGGGAGTTAAAAGGTGGATATTTTTAGGAGATAGGAGGGCACAGGTGTCCTTTTTGTATTAAGCAAAAAATAAGTTATTTAAAACATGCTTTTACCTTCACTCTGCCAATCAGCATGCATGGGAATTAAACATCTGGAGCCATGGTGTATGTGAAGTTTGAAGTTTATTTCAAAAGAAACAAACTTTTTAAGGTCCATCCCCTTGTGTCTGATTTGAGTGCCTTCTGAAAAATAAGCAATAAGACAGCTAAGGACAAGTTAGCTTCTCTTAGCTGGAGAGGATTACCCTGTGTTTTGAGGCTCGTACAGGGATAGAAGTCATTTGTGTCTTTACATTGTAAAAGCCAAGTCAGTCCTGATTGTAGAACTGATTCAGCAGCAGATTTCCTTATCATAATATTCAATACTTATAAGCTTAGTAAGAATAGTTTGGTTGAATGGAATTTAGATCCAGATTTAATTTCCCTGAATGTAGGTGTCTAAAAGAAAGATAAATATATACATTTCCTATGTACTTAACAGAGATTTAGTCAATACAGCCAGTGAAGCCTGGAGAGCAAATCAAAGGTCCAGCCTTTGAAAGACTGCCTAAGATAAGAGTGAGTTGAATTACTTTCTGGGATCTTCAGATTGTCCTGATCTACAGCCTCCTCCAAAACTGCTAGAGGAGCACAGGATATTCTTGTCCCAGTTTTCAGCAATGCACTTGCATATGAATGTTTGCTTACCTCGAAAGTGCTTTCTTTATGCCCTTGGTGTAGTGAGATGGGATCAAGGCTACTGGTAAAATACAAAGTTAGAGGCAGCCTGACTTCAGGGCAGCAGCCTTTTAGTTTAAGGGCTAGCCTCCAACACTCACCTCCCTGTTTAGGTTCCAAAACAAATTAGTGATATTTTCAGAAGGCCTGAGTACTGTCAGTTCTGGGTGAAGTCAGCATTCTCACAGGATAGGGGAAGTTTTAAAATACATTTGGGCAGAAAGTCTAACTTTAAAAATGTAGCCATATCTATTTAATATTTAAAAGAATTGTATTTGTGAGTCATACTGACACCCAATGGTGTGAAATAAGACAATGGGAAACTTTCAACACTGCAAAACAGCATCAAATTTATAATAAGAGCAACATTTTAAAAAATGGTGAAAGATTCCTGTAAAAGAATCAATAACCTGTTTCAGGAATAAAAAGACATAATGAGAGTTTTAAACAAATTAAAGGAATGGTAATGGATGAGAAATTGAATGAGAAAACTTTAAACATTAAAAATTTAATTCCAGCAGCACCTAATATTCAGCGTGTTGATGTCAGGGCACTCAATGCCCTGAATAACCTCAGCAAGTGAACTTTAGGACAGCCTTGGGATTTTTCTATGCTGTGGCAAAGAGAAGACGGGAAAACCATTTTGTGTGTATCTAGGGCAAAGGAAACAGTAGAATACAAATGTGGACAGAGGGGAAGGGAATGCCTGGAAAAGAAAATGTATGGTTGTGAGGTTTTCCAAAATTATATTTGTGGCTCTACATGTAGATAAAGAATCACACAACAAGTGTCTCATTATTATGTTAAAAAACTCTGAAAATATATATCTTCCCACATATCAAGATGGCTATTAATAGTGAACAAAAGTGGTCTGGAGATTCTGTAATCATACTTACATACACATACTACATGTACACACACACATGCAAAGATTACTTACAGTTAGAGGTGCATTTAATTTGGTTCTCTTGTTCTGGTATAAGCCAGAATTACCTGGTAAAGTCAATGGAGCTCTACGTGTCAATGGGATGAGAATAAAGGGAGTTTTATCCTGGTTAGAGGGGTTTGTGCCTTCCTTCCTTCCTTCCTTCCTTCCTGTTGTGAAGACGAACCAAATGCTGCAAAAATTTGTCATTTGAAAAATGAAAATTAAAAACAAGTTCTAACATTTAATTGTTCTTTTCCTTCAACTATGTAGTAAATGTTGTCAAATGCACTGTGATATTAGCTTCAGTATTCCTTATAGTGGTACAATTTATTATTTATTTAATTCCATAAAAGCAAGTAGAGTTAATCAGAACCACATTGGTGTAAATAAGAGGAGAATCAGATTTTGAAAGGCAACATCTTCCTGTCTGTTACATAGCTGTCAAAATGGATGAAAAAACCCTGTTATGTTCCTCCAGACCATGTACCTTTAAAAGCAGAACTGGCAGTGATGGATGGAGTTCCAATGAAAGAGACAACAATTATAATGCTATATGTGAACATCTTTCTGTACATCAATGTCATTTAGGCACAAATGTTGTAAGTTGACCCAAGCAGGTTTCTTCTGCCAAAAAAACCCCAAAACAACCAAACAATAGCCCCCTTGAACCCTGCTCAAAACCACAAACAGACAAAAAATAATTTCTTGTCAAATACATTTAAATATAAAATATAGTAGGTATCTATTATAGATTGTGCTGGTTTTAAAAACTCAGTGTGGAAATTAAGACCACTTAAACTACTCCAAAAGGTGTGGCTCAAGCCAAATAGGGCTTGCTATAGTGCCTATTGCTAGGACAGATATTTCACTTTGAATTCACAAAACAGTTTCTGGGAAAAACAGGGGGAATTTGATTACTGCCTCAAGGCATCCATCAAATTAAAAAACAAAAAGAAAAAAAAAAAACAAAACGAAACAAAACAAAAAAACTCCACCCAAACCAAACAAAAATATTGAGAAAAAGAGAAAAAGTTTCTAAAATCTCTGAAATTTTATCTAGCAGTTTAGGAATTTACCCAGATTGACATAGACCCAAGTTAAACCTGCTCTCCCTCTATGGTGTTTTGAGTCTACAACATTTAAAAGAAGGACTTCATGAATAGTCCTTCCTGAATACTTTTATGGAATAAGCTGACACAGGACATATTCAGTACTTCTTGCCTTTAGAGGAGCCATAAAAATAGTTTTTGAAACTTAAGCTGGAAATTTTGTTGGAGCTGAACGTAATCAAAGTGAAAAAAACCTAATTTTATAGCAATTACTTTAAATTTTCACTCACTCCTTGCATTCTACGCAATGTGACAAATGATGGAATGACTGCCTCTGAATATCTTCCAAGCTGATGGCTAAGATATTCTTCAGCTACAGCTCAGTGATAACACTGTCTCTAGCTTTTTCACCCTCGAGGGAATTAGTGAAGCATTTCTTATGGCATAACTTGTTATTCATTTTGCACAGGTAAACAAGACTGGAGGAGAGTAAGCACGTGAAACTGGTAAGGGTACCCCAAAAAAATTGAATTTAAAAACAAAGGGGAAAAGATGGAATAGAAATTGAACAGCATAAGCAAAACTTGTTCTCTGTTTTTCCTTTTTGCCTGTTAACAACAATTTCCCCCATTCTTATCTGTCACAAAGCAAACAAACAGACTTCTGGAAAAGCTGGAGCAAAAGGCAGGGCTGACAGTTCTGCAGCCAGTTCAACAGCAGTAGAGTCTTTACTGGGTGCCATCTGCAGCACAAAAACCAAGCTGTGCTTCACTTTTAAGACCTCTTACGGAAACAACTTGAAACTAGTAATGATTGATGTGTCTTTTATCAAACACACATAGCTAATCCAGTAACTGGATCTTTCACATTTATGTGGTATTTTCAGGCTAATGAACAACAATTAAAGCTGGACACTGGGACATTCCCTTTTTTATCATAATTCACTAAGGGCTAGGGCTTCAGTCACATCTTCTAAAGCTTTACATTTTTTTCCTGTGACTATCAATGAGTTTTTTATTCTGCAGACTTTAAGACTTTGGTAGAAGTCTTTTTGTTGCTATTGTTCACAGCTGAAGGAGAAGGTTATTTGTTTTACTAAGATAAGGTTTCTAAAACATCCTACTTGAAAAAAATAGAGCAAAAACTGATGATGTTTTCTCTCTTTTTCTAGTTATCTATTATTTTCTAAAGAAACTGAAATGCCATCTTGCCTCCTGGATAAATTATCTCTTTGTTTAAAACACAGGCAAAAAGCCTCCAAGATATAAATAAAGGTCAGCTGAAGAGGTTCAGTTTAGCGCAGGCATTGCTAAACACAAAGTTGTTTAGCTGGACTTTCAAAAACTTGTATATTTTCCTTTTCTTACATTGAACACTCTCATTACTTTCACACTGTGCTGGTTTGCAGTTAAATCACCCAGGCCAGCACAGGGGCACAAGCACTAGCACTGCAGTTGCCCTTCCTGTTAACACAGTTCTGTCCTCTGTGAGCTCAGTCCATCTCAAGCAATGCCCAACTACAGACAGGAAGTTAGCTCAAACACCATTCTTAGTAATCAGTTTGTTTGCAGTTATATTATTTGTTAGAACATCCAACCATTTGCTATCAACTAGACTGTGCTGACTTAGTACAGATGTAATCTTACAGTTAGACCAAAATTTCACTCATTTCATCCACCATCTGACCTCTTTTGGAGCAACTTCAAAATGAATATTAAAATTGGAAATTATTTCATTTGTAGTCATACACTATATTGAAGATGTGTTTTTTTCAGGTAATTTCTTCGGGTAATTATGGAGCAACCCTGGATATATGGACAGATTGGGAAAGAGATGCTGGAAAGCAGTGCCATGGAAAGGGTCCTGGAGGTCCTGCTCAGTGGCAAGTTGAACATGAGTCAGCAATGCCCTGGCAGCCAGGAGGGCCAACCCTGTCCTGGGGGGCATCAGGCACAGCACAGCCAGCCAGGCAAGGGAGGGGATTGTCCCGCTCTGCTCTGCGCTGGGGCAGCCTCACCTCAAGGGCGGTGTGCAGTTTTGGGTGCCACAATATATGAAAGACATTAAACTGCTAGAGAGTGTCCAAAGGAGGGCAATGAGGATGGTGAAGGGCCTTGAGGGGAAGCTGTATGAGGAGCAGCTGAGGTCCCTTGGTCTCTTCAGAGGAGAGGAGGAGGTGTCTGAGGGGAGACCTCATAGCAATCTACAACTTCCTTGTGAGGGAAAGAGGAGGGGCAGGCACTGCTCCCTTCTCTGTGGTGACAAGTGACAAGACTTGAGGAAATGGCCTGAAGCTGCGTCAGGGGATGTTTAATTTGGATACTAGGAAAAGGTTCTTCACCCAGAGGGTGGTTGGATGCTGGAACAGGCTCCTCAGGGAAGTGGTCACACCACCAAGCCTGACAGAGTTCAAGAAGTATTTGGACAATGCTCTTAGGCACATGGTGTGACTCTTGGGGATGGTGCTTTACTGGGTCCAGAGCTGGACTTGATGTTTGTGAGATCCCTTCCAGCTCAACATATTCTGTGATTCTGTATCTAAGCTTTCAACATTATATGAAATTTTTCTCTGGGGTTCAATGAACCCAATTGTTGTGGTTTAACCCCAGCCAACAACCAAGTCCCACACAGCCTCTCACTCACTCTCCACCAGCAGGATCAGAGAGCACTGGAAGGGTAAAAGACAGAAAACTCATGGGTTGAGATAAAGACAATTTAATAGGAAAGCAAAAGCTGCTTACACAAGCAAAGCAAAATGAGGAATGGGCAGGCAGGTGTTCAGCCATGTTGAGGAGAGCAGGGCCCTGTGTAATGGTTACTTGGAAGAACAAACGCCATCACTCCAAATGCCCCCCCACCCCCCTTGTTCTTCCCCCCATTTTACACACTGAGCATGAGGTCACATGGTCTGCAATACCTCTCTGGCCACTTTGGGAGAAGACGCAGCTGGGACAGGTGACACAACCTCTCATACACCCCCAACCTCCTTGCCAGTGTGGCAGTATGAAGAGAGAAAAAGCCTTGGCTCTGTGCAAGCCCTAGTCAGCAATAACAAAAACATCTCTGTATTATCAACCCTGTGTTCAAAACAGATCTAAAACACAGCCCCATACCAGCCACTGTGAAGAAGATTAACTCTACACCCCAGCCAAAACCAGTACACCCGCGAACAAAGAGGACCAGGAAGTTCCACCTGAACATAAAAAATAACTTTCCTGTGAGGATCATGGAGCACTTGTGCAGGTTCCCCAGAGATTCTGGCAATATCTCCTTCCCCGGAGAAATCCAAAGCACAATCCTGAGTGATGTACTTTAGGGAGCTGTGCTTGAACAGGGAGGTTGGGCTAGACTGACCTTCAGTGCTCCCTTCTAATCTTAAACATTATGTGACTCTGTGACCATCATCTCAGATGGAATTGATGCATATCACAAGTTTTAGCCTTTGAAGAGATTTATTTTAAGAGACCAAACCAAAACTTCCACCTTTTTTTTACACTATAATTCTGGTTTGAGCAGGACATGCCTTTGAATCAGCAGCATAACTAACAGCTCCCAAGAATAAATTTCATTTTGAATTTTGTTCTAGGGTGAGGTGTTATTAGGCAACAGGACATGTCTTCTTCCCCCTTTTCTTTCTTACTTGCAGAGATGTAGAAAGCCTCTTATTGGTGCCTAAGAGTCCATATATGTTATGACTTGACATAATATCTTAGCGAATTAAACGTAAACTTCATACATGGAAAATAAAAGATTTGGCTTTCTTTTTATTTTTTTTTAATTAAGAAAGAAAAACTTTGAATTCTGGACAAATAAAAACTGGTAATTTACGGAAATTAAAGAAATATAGGACACAAGTTTTTGCACAAGCACATGGAAACGGATTGCAATCTACTGAAGTAAAAGAACTACAACAGCATCAAAATTCCAACCAGGTATCTTTAATATCTCTTTATTTTGAGTAGAATAAAATAAGCTCATATTAATGGATTAATGCACTACATTATGTAAGTAAGATTAGATATTTAGATAAATAGTATGTTCTCCCTGGGTTACACAATTACTTAAAAAGGAAAATCCAGATTACATATAAACAAATACCCAAATGAAAGCTGAGCTGCAGTCTCTGAAATAATTTTCAGTGAAACAGATTTCTAAAACTATTTATATGTCCAAAATGAAGTGCTTTACTGGATGTTTGAAGACTTTGGCCTTCTTATAAGAGTGATTTGAGAATAATGCTGCTTTAAAAAATTCTGTGTAGCTAGAAATCTGCATTATTTAGAAGCCTAAATATATAAAAATCCCAAATTATTTCACTATTGCCAGAACTTTGACATCTTCTTTTTATGCACATATGGCTGCTGCTTATTTTATCCATCAAGGAAAATCACATAGTCAAGGTCACAGAATTGAAGAATGTCATAGTCCTGTTTGTCCAGGTGAGACTAAGACCCATCTTTTCTTTCTCTTTGCCTTTCATCCAGAAGGCAGAGGTCTCAAAGGACTGTAGTGCCAGGTCAAAAGTTAAGAGCAATGGCTTTAGATCCTTTCTTCTGCTAAGGCATCAGAAGTCTCTTTTGAGTACTCTCTTTTTTTTCTCTCTCTACATGAATTCCTGGTGAGAATTTCCCTTCCTTTGGGGCACTTTTAGTTTTGCTACTTTCTAGGCTTTGAGAAAACTTATAAACTTATTCACTGTTCTGCCTGCCTGGATCTAGTCCTGAGGTTTTAACTGAGTGGTATAACTTGTTTGTCTCAATATTTAAATGAAATCAGAAGAAAAATATTCTCTAGTTTTATTTTAGATAGGTGCCTAGTGGGATACTAAAAATCCTTTTATGTGCACTTATTTGGTAATATCTGCCTTACACTGTGTTGATGTTATTATTTCCTGTTGGGGATATGAAAGGAAAATAATATAATAGACACTTTTCTAAGTTTTTTTGGTTGGTTGGTTGGTTGGTTGGTGTTTTGGTTTGTTTGTTGGTTGGGGGTTTATTTTGTTGTTTTTTTTTTTTTTTGGTTGGTTTTTGTTTTGGTTTTGGTTTTGTTTCTTTTTTTTTGTGTATGTGTGCATGCTTTTCTTTGTTTTGAAATGTCCCATTGAAAACTAGTAAGCAAAAAAGAATAAAAGAATGAGAAGGATCAAAGGACCAAATTACATACTAACCTTATGAAAATTGACAATTAAAAAAAAAAAAACGTTAGAATCAAAATGTGAATAAGAACAGCATTCTGTTCTTAAAATACACAGAATTACCTACCCTGCAGAACAACATTTGTTTCTTTTAAGGCACACTCATGCTTGCAGTGATTTGTGTGTAAAATACATAACTTTCTGAGTAAAACACAGTATTAAATTGCTGCAGTACAAACCCAGTTTCTCTCTCTATGGTGGCTTTCCATCTATCCAGCAAGTTCAAAGGCTTTCTCTCCTCACCTTCAGTTTATGCAAAAACTAGATCTCAAAATACATACAACTATCATCAGTACATATCTATATAAGTCAATAGGGAAAGATAGAGAGTTAAAGTGACAAATTTTACACGTATTAATTGATTCATGATTCACCTGTGTTCAGATACTAGAGACAAAAACAACTGGAGAATATGTATGCTGAATAAAGTGGAAATATCAACCACAGGGATTTTTACAAGGACCTGCTGCTAGGTTTGAGATACAGGTAAGGAACAAGTCTGGAAGTGATTGTCTGAAGTGTAAGAACTGTGCAATGGACAGATCTGAGCTAGAAGCTGAGCCTACAATTCTGAAAAAGTTGACTTCTTCAAAGCAATGGGCTAAAAAGGGTGCCTCTGCAGAATAGTTCTTAATGGGTGTGTTCAGGAAAATACTCAAATACAAATAAAAGGGCAATGTCAACTATTCAAGATGATCATCGCATGGAGGAGATGCAAAAATAATTAAAAAAAAAAAAAAATCAAGTTTATCTTGTAAAAGCTGTGCCAAAAAATAGGTGTGCTATATTTAAGCATCTTCAGAGAGATTTCTAGGGGTATGAATAGGAGACAAATTCAGGTAAGAACTTGGCTTTGTCCTCTTTTGTCCCTCAGAGAATTTGGCATCTAAACACTAAGGTAACTGAAAAATCACACTGATCTTTGTTCAGTGTGTGATTTCTAAGTCTTATTCTTGTAATGAATTCTAATTCTTCTAATTTTAATTGGTTTACATTTATAAATGTTTCAACAAGAGGAGACAACAAGTAAGTAAGAAAAAAAGGGAAAATAGCTGAAGTTCATTGTCAAATAACCACTCATAAAGAGGTTTCCCCCAAGCCTAGATAAAAATGGAGGGAGGCACTAATGATCATTTGTCTATGTTGTGACTCGGATGTTTTCCTCAGAGTGGAGAGGTATTTTCAGAAGATTCTGATTTGTTTGAGGTGGCCTGTGCTCTGTGCTTCACGTGGTATACTGTAGGCTGATGCCTGATAAGAATATTCAAGAGTAAATTTTGATTTGTAGTTTTTCTCTTTATCCCTAAGCTCTACCAGTGTACTTGGACTGTGAGCTTCATAATTTTTAGACAAACTGTGAACCGAAAAATGTTCCAGGAATAAGGCAGGGGCTTTAAAGGTTTTGTGAAACTTCATAAATAACAAGTCTTGGATTGTCCCCACAAAGTCACATATACTTGAACATAAGCTAAAATGTTCACAATTGCCCTTTCTCCCTGCCTCCTAGAACACCTTCATCTCTTGGTCTTGACAGAGGTTCATCATAAATGGTCTCTCTCTGTGATAATATTTTAGCATTGGATCGCCCACATATACAAAGCCATTTGTCTTCACACCTTATTATGGCTTTCTAATTCATTATCAGTGTTCATAAAACTCTTCTAATTTGAAAGGGTGGGTTTTATCTGTCAGTATAAACATATTTTTAGGTATAAACTGAAGTTAGATACTAATAAATATTATCCTATGATCTTTTTTCCCTTTAAGAGTTCTGCAAGACATTTTATATTCATTCTGTCAGTTTCCTAGGAAATGATAGGAAAACATGTAATGTTTGCCTTCAATATTATGAAAAAGCAGAAAGCACTCAAAAAATTCCAAGAAAGCCCCATGAGGTTTGCTGATTTCCAGGTAAAAGCAAATGATTAAATGAAATTTAAACTAACTTACAGTAAACCAGGGTCAGACAATGTGCGTAATATATCAAGGTCAGAAGACGGGTGATTCTTTGAGACAGTAACTCTGAGAGAAGGGAATAACTTTTTAATTTTTTCTTTAATTGCAAAACCTTTGTGTCCTGTTTTGTATTCTTTACAAGTTTTAATTAAGACAGTTTGCTGGTGGATGCCCAAAGTAAATACCTTTGGATATAGTGCTCTGTCTCTTAAGAAATGTCTGTGGTATACAGTGTTTAAAATTTTTATGCCTTTGTGACTCTGTGTATCCTTTATTTCATCACTCCCTTGGTAGTGTAGCTTATTTTCCAAGTTAAACAAAGGCATTGGCAGAGAAGCTACAAAGTGTTCTAATCTCCTGACCCTCACACTGACAGTTCAATATATTTTAGAACAACTAAAGATATGGAAGTGGAATTATGAAACAAGCAGGCACTTTAGAAGAATGTTCTATAAATTTATAGCTTTGCTGCATAGTGGAACTGCTGTAGTTTTAAAAGAGCAAGGACATACATTGGGAAAATAAAACATAATGGTAGTGGCTCACTGGAAGACAAAGATAAAAAGATCTGTCAAATAAAATTGTACAGAAAATGTGAGATTATTGGTTTCATTGGGATTTATTAATTTGATAAATTTCAATTCTTGTTTGCTAAATGAGGGTGGGGGAAGCTGCCACGCAGGCTGATGACTTGCAATCATTTTATAACATGTTCTGGTTTTATTTTTCACCTATGTCTAAAATTCATGCAGTTAGCTAGGGAAAGGCTCTCTCCCCTCAGCGGGCCGGTTCTTGCAGTAACTCAAAGCACACATATTCAAGCATCAAATGTCACCACATTGCCATCTTACTGTGAGTGACTGGAATTTACTTCCTATCGTTAGTGGTGCTGAAAATTTCTAATAGATACTACAGAGTTCGTAATGTGTTTTCTAAACTGAAAACATTTTCAGGGACTGAACTGACCTTTTAGAAAACTGCACTTTCATCCTTAAAGTGCTGGACTATTGCAATATTTCATTTAAAAGGTTATTTAAACTTTTTTCATCTTTTTGTGGAAAAGGGTAAGGATTATTTTGTGAAAGAAGTATCTTCATATAACTCTTCTGTGTCAAAAACCAAGGAAGAATGCCACTCATTACTCTAAAATTGCTTCAAGAAAAGTAGGCAGAAAAGACCACGGCTGCTATTCTCCCTGAGAAATGAGCAGATAATTGTAATTAATATTTAATACTTGCTTTCTAGTCCTAACTACTAGTTATTAGAGATAAAGTGGATTTTTTTCTATGAACATTCTGAGAAAAGATGAGAAGAAGAAAATATATTTCTTCTATGTTATTGACTTGGAACTGAGGTACAGAGAAATGATGAGCTGCTCACAGTCAGTCAGAAAAATCTGCAACTAAATGTGTACTTCTCCAGTACCAGTTAAAAGTCCCCAAAAAAATTTCTTCCCCTACCAATTTGGCTGAAAAGGGATTGATTGCTTGTAGAGCCTAACCATCATACAGCACCTGTGCATTTAAAAGAAGGAAAAAGAAATTGAACCAGATTGCAGAGTTGCCAGCCTGAGGAGTGCTGACCACAAACAGCCTTTTCCCCTACAATTTATCAGAGGAAGGGAAAAGAAGTATTAAAGATAGGATTAATCCTCTTTAGAGGGGAGAATGTGGGAAATGATTACTGCAAGAACAGGTTGGCTGTAGTGCTAAGGGATCAGATTTTAGAGAAAAAAAAAAGCAGCCTGCTTCCAAATGATAAATGAATATGTGAGCTTCACTGATGGCACACATGACTGTTTTTAGACTTAGAAGAAGTGACAGAGGAAGATGAGCAGTCATGTAAGTGGCAGGGTAAGTGTATTAAAGGCATAGCATAAGAGAAACGAGCTGACATAAAGACCAGTGACCGTAAGGAGAGGTGATAAAAAAAGAGAAGGGAATATATTAAGGAAATGAGTTAACTCTTCACATTCTGAATCTTGTATAACTCTTAGGTCAATGAAGAAAACAGCATTGTTCCAGGAAATAAATGGAGAAATGTGGAATTAAGAACAGAAAGAAAGAAATACAGAAGATTTAACTATCTGTTTTGCTGGCATCATCTTCTCTAGAAAATTTGATATGTATTTGATACTTTTTTTCATGATCACAAACATGAACTTTAAATGGGTATTTGGCATTTCCAGAAGGCTCAAACACACATGATTAAATAAAGCAGATATAACAGAGTAAGGTACAGCCCAGCCACTTATTCCTGGCATAGCTAGGTTGCCAAATAATGCAGATTACATGCAAATTTTTCCTTTGAAATTTACAATAAATTGTGTTGTCTTGCAGTAGGCTGGGTTAGGAGTGCACATACATTAACGAAGGATCAGCTGCTGAATGTAATTTATTAAGCTGCTATAGCTTTCATATTTCAGCCACAAATCTCAAACAAAAATGAACTGAATAAAATGAAATCAAGATTTTAGGGACTACTGTAGAATTATTGGACCAAGATAAAATATTTTGTTCTAAAGAAATATCTACCATATTTCAGAAGAGAGTATGATACCAAGGACCACTTAAAAAGTGGGCCACCCTTTTATGGAGGCAAGAAGCCAATGCACAAAGACACTCCATTGTTGCAAGCTTCTGGAAGCAGTGAGCAGTGCAACTGAGGTTTTACTTATTTTTGGAACTTCTACAGAGGTTGAAACAGCTGCAAGTAGATCCTGAGGGAGAAAACAGAAGCTCAGTCCACATTTTACCCTAGCACTAGCACAAACAGGAAGCTGCTTCTGAAAGATTATTCACCTACTAACTAAACAGCCACTCAGATCTTTGTTGAAGCTGTCCTTACTGCATAAACATGAGGTTTTCAGCAACAGAACACCATAGGGAAGTAATCCTTTGGGCCTCCTATTGCCTTGCAGTAGTTGTAGCTGCTTACATCTTCTCTGTCTAGGTGTAGAATATTTATAAGATCACAGAATGAATGGTGTGGGTTGAAAGGGACCTTTAAATGCCATCTGGTCCAACCCCACTGCTCAGAGCCCCGTGTAACCTAGCCTTGAATGTTTACAGGGATGGGGCATCCACCGTCTCTATGGGCACTCTATGATACTTTTGCATCTTTTTTTAACTCAGTTTTCACAGGTATTAAGGATTGTGCACAACATAAACAAATTGAATAGTCAACCTAAAATGCCTTTTTTTGTTGTTGATGAAGTTGTATTAGAAATAATTTAATAAATTTTTTTTTTTCTGAGAAAGTATTTGCCTCAGAATAGGGTAATATAGTGATGTTCACTTAAAAAGTTGATAGCTATAAAAAGGTACTACTTTTCCACTTTTTTTTTTCCCCTAAGATATTTTTAATACAGAATTATAAATAGCTGTGGAAAGTAAGATGCCATGAAGCAGTAACTATGGAGATAAATGTTTACATTTAATAGTCACTAATATATTTATGTTGCTGCATCAGGAGCATGCATCTTATGGTTGCTGTTTTACTCCCCAGTTCAAATATGTTGCAGATGTTCTATGTATTAAATGATATGCACCTCTATATTGAACAAAAGCAAATGCAACTACAAGAGGTACTTCAAAATAATAATTTTAAAAAGCCCTGAAACTGCAATTACTTCCTATCCTATCCTGAGGAAAAAAGACAAGTGGCAGTATGTTACCAATACTCAGTGAAAAATTGAAGATGGCAATTCTTGCACACTAATATGACAGATTAAAAGAGATGTGAAGTTAGATGAGAAACCCAAGCTGTTTTGGAAAACAATCCATTTTTTTATTTAATATAGTAAAGTATTGCTCTTGTTTTACATATATACTGGGTTTGTATTTTTTAAAATAAATCTATCTGGTTGGAAGTTTTACTCTCTCCTTTTAAGGACATTTTAATATATTGAGATTCTTTATAGAACTTGTTGATAAATTTCCATCAAAATCTACTGAATGTGGAATGTGTGCTTTCCTTGATATTGACATTTTTCGTGGGTAAATGTCAGATTGTCACCTTTTTGGTTTTCCCCTACTTTTCTTTTACAGAATGGATATAGAACATTTTCTTCCAGGTCAACATCATGGTAATACTTCCATTCACTGAAGCTCTTAATTTCTTCATAAGAACTGTAGATTTCAGGACTCTGGGGTCTTGTGATGATGAGACTTCATCACTATGGTACAGTCAGTATGAGAAGTCTTCCTAGAAAGACACTGTCTACATGAGAGTCGAAAACACAAGAAAAACTGTGATCAAAATCAACAGAACTATTTACTTACTTATTATTATAGACCGAAACAACCACAGGGTTTTGAAGGATCAGGTTCTTAGCAATCCTTCTCATTTCATAAATAATTTCAAATTTATGAGATGCTGAGTTTTGTTCACTCATATTTAAATATCATAGAGAAACTTGTATCTGTCCTATTGGTAGTTATTACAGAAGACAGGAATACCAAGCTATTTAGGGACAACTAAATTCTAATTTTCATTGATTTCACCAGGGACTCAGGCACCAAAATCCTATTCAGCCAGGCAACTATGGACAGTTGTGAAACCAGCGATCGTTATTCATATTGTTGAGTGCTCACCCATTAATCAGGGTAAAACTTGAGAATTGAGAATGACATATTTGTCAGTCCTCCTCACTTCCCATAAACACTTTTGTTGATTTTCACTTATATGTACAATACTAAATGAGTGGAACAGTGCACTTTACTGAATCAATACAGAGCATGATGATTTAAAGTGTCAGCATATAAGGCACAGATAAGGAAAAAAAAGGAGGCAAGAATAGCAGCATTACTGAGAAATGAAATAGAATCTGCTGAGAAAAATGGCATAAACGCTTGGAATGACAGTAGAGAAAGTTTTGATAGAAATTTGGATAATAAAGGCAGTCAGGTAATTCGCTGATGTAGCTACAGATCTCTTGGGCAGTTAGAGCAGATATGGCAGTACACTCAGCATGGTCTCTATGAGCTTGGCTTTAATCTTTATCAAAGGAAAAGTAATTACCTTGGTACTGATTTTGAAGGGAACTAAGCAAAAACTTAAGAGGATTCTTTTTTCCAAGAAACTATAAATTGTTGGGAGGGAGGTGATGGGGAAAGAGTGTTTGTTTTTATTTAGTTCTTTTGGTTTTGTTTTTCTGCTAAATAGCCTACATGGTTAGAGACAGTTCTGTGTATAATGCAATGACTTGAGACAGGTATAAACGCAGTTGATATTGAGAACATGCACTGTGCAGCAAATAAAAAATCTTCAGATTTGGTGTACTTATGAGACTTCTTAGCAGAGAAAGAAGTGTACTGTTTGATGTGAGAAAGTCTGACTATGAGGGAATGTGAAATACTCAGTGAAACTTTGGCTGATATTTTATAGCACTGAGGAAATATACTAGGGAGACTGAAATAATGGAAGAACTGACAATTAAAATTTACTCTGATATAATCCATCCAGGGAAATAGAGAGCAAAGTAAGCTAACAAGAAATGTGAATAATATTGATATATGTAAGAAAAAAAAAAAGCAAAAAAGACCCTTTAAACAAATATGAAAATTATAGAAAGAACAGGGAGAAAGTAAGGTAAAAAGTGGACGTAATAAAAACCAGGACATAGAGATAACTCTTTTTTTTGCATGGAAACCATTTAATTCCTCAATTCAGAAGCTTCATAAATTATATTAGCAATAGTAATTGAATGCAGATTTGCAGTGCACATGCCATAAACACTTGCACTGGTTTAGGCTGGGAAAGATAAAATTCTGGGATTGATTCTTTTGTAGTAGCTGCTATGGGTCTGTTTTTTGGATCCATGCTGAAAACTGTTGATAACGCAGATGTTTTCCTTACCACTGAGCAGTGCTGACATAGGCCTTTCCTACCTCTCACCCCACCCCTTCAGCAAGGTGTTTGGCGGTGGACAAGGAGCTGGGAAGGAGCACAACCAGGACAGGTGACCCCAAACGACCAAAAGAACCATATGGCATTGTCCCTACCATATGGCATCCTGCTCAGGAATAAAACTCGGGATGTCATGAGAGGTTTGTGAGGGCTACTGATGCTTGGATACTGGTTGGGCATCAGTTGGCTGATGGGGAACAATTGTATTTTCTTCATTTGTTTTGTTTTTCTTGGCTTTGGTTGTTTGGGTTTTTTTGTTTTGTTTTGTTTTGTGTGTGTGTTTTGGGTATTTTTGGGGTTTTTTGTGTTTTGTTTGTTTGGGTTTTGGGGGTTTTTTTTGTATTTTTGTTTGGGTAGGATTGAGGGAGAAGTGATTTTTTTTTTTTCTTTGTTTTGGGGTTTTTTGGTTGTTTTGTGGTTATCAGGATGGGAAGACTGTGAACAAGTAGTTGTGTGGTTCTTAGCTGCCTACCGCAATTGAGCCATGACAGCACTGAAGGTGTTGGATGGCAACAAGGAACAATGAGCTGTGTGAATTAAGACACAATAGAAGGGGCTTTCTGACCTGCTTTTATTTGCTTACAGTTTTCCCCATCTCTCCTACTTGCAAAAACACCCCAACAAGCAACTTCGGATTTGCTGTAGACAGTTGAAAAGGAAAAGTGGTAGGTTGAAAGAACTGCTGTCAAATTCTGGCTTACTTAAACCATATAAACCTCTTCAATTTAAAGCCACTTATGACCTAAATCTTCACAAATATGGGAATTGCCATTTCATGAACGTCACTGCAGATAAACTTTGGGTGCCCAAAGTTTATACTTCATATACTTTATAACAACAGTCAGCCTGACCTGATGTTGGAATCAGTTGCCTAAAAGTACGTGGCTAGAAACAGACTAGGAACCTTCTGTCATCCTTTCAGGATTCCAGCTGCATCTCTAAGACATAGATCTCCTGCAGTCTTTTGTTGCCTCTGCCAAGATCATGCATGTCTCAAGTATTCTAGGGCATCTGGTACCATATTTGTGCACTCAAAGCACCCTTTGGTAAAACAGCTTATTTCAACAATTTTATTTAGAACATGCTGAAAGATACAACAGTTAAAGAAAGAAGAGAAATAATGAGGTGCATAATTAAACTGGGCTTTTTGATCAGTGCTTTCTAAAACCTAACTAGACATTTGTTATACTTGTAAGCTGTCTTGTTCCCAGTCTTCAGCTCATTTAATCAGATGTAGCTTAACTGCATATAATACCAAGCACTTTTATTTTTAAAATAAAATATCTCAAATTCAGTTTGTAGAGCCTGCTTATACACTTCTTTGAAATCTGTTTATAGTGAAAAGAAATTTGGCAAAACTATTTTTTTTTTTTGTTTGTATGTTCCATTTAGCAAAGTCAAAATTTTCAGGATTTGATTGGCATTACTACATTCAGTAGTTATAGAAGTGTGTCAACAGAGGATGGAAAGGCTGTGTGAAACCTTGTTTCCTACATTTCTCTAGGGCTTCTGACTCACATCTGTAAAAACCCAGGAGTAAACTAGTAAAGAGACAGTGACTCAGCCATGACCATTCGCTCCTATTTTTGATCTGTTTTATTTCCTTTCACAAAGCAGTTTATTCCCTTTTGTTCCTGGTCAAAGACTTGATCATTCCTTGCACCTCTCTAGACACTTTTCTACTCTTTTGCTTGCAAGAGGGATTAGTATGTCAGTCTCCCTTGCTTTCTCTTTCATACACCATGTCATAGGCTGCTCTCCTCTGTGTGGTATAGAAATACATCCTTAAATCAATTTCTAGCAGTCTGCTTACCTTTTATTTTTTTTCCAAATTTCAATCATGTCCCATCTTCCTCCGTTGAATACTCCCTTAGTCTTCTGAAAGAATGATTAATACCATGAAAGCAGGAGTTTTGCAACGTATACCTGTGAGAAACCCCTGCTATATTTTAGGACAGCCACAACTCCCTTTCACCAAACAGTCAGGGGCCATCCAGAAATGGGTACCAGTCCAGAAAATATTGTTTAAGCAATGTGTCTATCCAAAGCACTGCCTTTGCAACCCCAGCCTCTGGCTGCTGGCTGCTTCTGAAGTCAATGTTCAGCTCTGGCCCCCAGGCACAGAAAGAGACAAGACCTTGTTTCCCACAGCAATGCAAATGGCAGGTGCAACTGGCCACCCACTTGCCAATATGTACTAGAGCTAGAGCAGTCCAAGGGATTTCACAATGAAATACAGTCACACAGATGCTGCTTGAAAAATATTAAGGGATAATACTTCTTCATGGAAGGACAACTGTTAGAACACGAGATGCCCATTCTAGTATTTACAGGCATCACTCTATTTAACCTCTGCTGCAGATCCACTTGGCAGCTTTAGTTTAATCTCAGATATTTTACTGCTTTCCTAAATCTATCCAGTAAGGATTTAAGTATCCCTTATTGAAAAAAAGAATAAATTCCAAAATTACCATAGGATTGAAATAGATTTACTGTAGAAACCAGATTTCTCATTTAAATTGAGGAAATGTTAAGTGGAAAAAAGTTAAAATATAGAAGCAACTGAAAGGAAATACCCGTGCTGTAATGTTAAAGATGACAACTGAAAGATTGTAAAAATGATTCCTATATCTTAAATATATGATTACTTTAGTATTAAATCTTTACAGATTTTTGTCTAAAAATCAAGCCTTAAAGGACTGCATAATTTATATTCCTGAAAAAAATCTTTTGCCTATTTCCATTTGCCATTTTTTCATGAATAATATGTTTCTTTCTTATCTTTTAAATACTGTAAAGCATTCAGCTAATAGCAAGAAAGCAACAGTTTATTTCAAGCTACTGCTGTCTTGGTCACATGAGTCCTGATATTTAAAGTATTTTAATCAATATGAAAGAATAACAGAGGCTAAGCTCTCCAAATATAATTATATTTACTGTATAAATCTTCTTTGATACAAGCTAAAAAAAAAATACTTACAGGGCTTCTCTTTGTGAACTAAGATTTTTTCCTCAATGTCTGCATTTATTTTCTAATCTCTCTTTTCTGTGAAACCTCTTGCAACACAAAGCTTCCCTTCTTGTCCACTTTCTAGCACAACTGTCCAGTCACTCATTCAGCCTTATATGAATTCCGCATTGACTGCAAATGTACAAAAAAGAAAATAAATTTGGAAATAGGGAAATCTTTAAGTTATTTATAGCATTTCTACACCATAAGCCTTTTCCTTACAGTATATTTCACAGTGTGCTGCTCAGTCAACTTTAAGTGAGCCAGATTGCAGAAACTCCTGTGCTTTGATGGACTCAGTACCTTAAACTACAGAATTTTGCTGTTAAGAAACACTATTTTGGATTAGGCCTTCCAATGATTCTTTGTTTTCAACAAAATATTTGTTTTAGATATTAATTTGAATTGGAGAAAATTGTTTATGCTGTACTGCAAATAAATGACCATTAATGCCCCTAAAGAAAACCCTATTGCATCATACATGGGATTTCTGAATGCACATCATACACTGGCTGAAAACAAATCATTGGAAAGCATCCACTTCTGACTTTACCAGTGAAAGCTAAAAGGAAGGCTAAAGGAAAAGGAAAAGTTTGAGAGCTGAAATGAAAAGAAGCAGAACCAGCCAGTAGTGTTGGATAGATCAAAAAGCTGGATGGCTGTTAGTTTAAAATCAATAGTATGTTCAGTCATGTGGTAAGTAGAATTCCATGTGGTTGAATGAGTTATTGATATGGGAGTTTATTTGTTTTGCTGTATGCAAGGTATCACAAGCCAAACTTCAGTGGAGTGATTAATGTGACTGAAAAAAATCTTGTAGCATCCGCTGGGACTTCTGTTTCAGGATGTTGCCTCTGTCCACCTATGAAATAGTGTTAGTAAGAAGGACACTTAAATGCCTTGTCTTTTCAGACTAACCACCAAGAGCTGGGGATGAAAGAGAAGTTCTGAGAAAGGAGCCTCTATAGTGGGGGCTTTTACATAACTCTTTCAGGCAAAGTATTTTTTTAATATTTTTTTCTAAATCTTCCCTGTGATACTAGGGTTTTACAGTTATATGAGACATGAAGAGTACTAGATACTTGTGAGTTATGCTGGAGAATGCTTTCTGAGGCATCCAGGTGACAGTTTGAAACAGTGAAGAGGGGTTTGTCTTAAGTCTGGACTCTCTCAGAACTCATGCACAGGAGACAGAGCCTTCTTTTGTAAGAAGCTGATGGTGCCTCTTTGTTAGTACTGTGGTTTGTAATTTCAGTAGATATGAAACAGAACTAATTCTGAGCCCTTGTTCAAGAATCAAGAAAAGCAAAGACTATTTAAACTCAGCTGAGAAGTTATTGTTGTCCCCCTCTTCAGGTGACACAGAGTGGTTTGCATTCCCGTGGCTGACGACCAGTCCACTACAGAGTGCACTTGGTCTCTCTATGAGTGATAGATTGTGCTCCCATGTCCATTGAGCATATAATTTTATTGTTAGCATTAATTAAAAATCATGAGCATAATACGGAGAATAATCAGAATGATGTTTTGCAGCATGCTTCCAACAGCCTATTGCATGTCTTTGGGTATTGTGCTCAGAAATGTCAGTTTTCTAAAGCCACTGAACAGGAGGAGTTGATGATGTAGTTTACAAGAGGAACTGAAAGAGGTGGTTCAACATTGCTCACACTTCCTGTAGAGAGCAGATTCTTGGAGCTGCAGTCTGATTCTCTTGGAATACATTACTTAGTTTTCTCTAAAGATCCCAAGAATTAATTAGGATATGTTGTGTGGCTGCTCAGAGGACAAGGCCAATGTAGGTATCAGGGAGTCAAGTTATTTCACATTAATACACATCCAAAGAACATTCTGTACCTCTACTCTTGGACTGCACTAAAGAATGATAGGCTATTTACACTCTTTCTTCTCTCTTTTTTTTTTCATTATGAGACAGAGGCAAAACTCCATAATGGCTTTTAAAACTGAGTTAAAGCACTGACCTGCAATGTAGAAGGCAAAGATTCAAGTCCCAGATTTGCATTAGGGAAAGCAGAAATTTGAATTGCCTACTAAGTGTTCAATGCCCTACTCACTCTGTTTGTTTTCCTGAGGCTGGTTCTCTATTTAGACTGGAAATTTTAGTTCTGTTTGTAAGGCAGATTTTCTAATACGTTTTTCATTAAAAGCAGTATAAAAATCAGTTCCACAACAATGTGAAAGAAAAAATTACTTTGGAAAATATAGCATTTTTTACACATAAACTTTTCCAACTTATTCTTTGAGATACACTTGATTTATTCCTGAAAAACTGAAATTAAAAAATAATTTTAAAAAAGGAAGTCAATTTTATTTGGATTCTAATTTTAGTGAATTAATTGTCTTGCCCTTCTCCTTTACTGAGTATATGAATAGCTAGGTCCAGAGAAGCAGGAGCTTAAAGGAAGAATTTGACTTCTGTAGCAGCCACATATTTTACAGTCCATAAATAATTCTTTGTCTGTCTAGTGAACCACAATACACAGACTCACTAGAAAAAAAATTGTATAAATTATTGCCATCCAGTAACGGAGAAATACATGAGATCCTATCTCCTCTTCTATTATCAGAAAAGCATAACATATAACAGGCAAATGTGACACCGGTTTCAGAACTTCATGGTTGTTATTTACAGCACATTCTAAACTTTTCTGACAATTTTAGGATACTGCCTAAACAGGGGTTGGAAAGAAATGTGATGGAAAGAGGTATTCTGAGCCAACTATGACCCATTTTTAATATCAGTATATTTTCCATATGTGCTAGTAGGAAAAAAGATTGTTGTTCCTACTCAAAACCACACCCAATGCAGCCAAACCATTTCTAGCCTAATTAGTTAATCAATGGATTATTAATTCATTTAGGAGTCATATTTTCTAGAAAATTATAAACCGCTTTATCTGTTTCCTTGTTGTTTACACCATTTAAGGGCATATCTTTGAGGAGAATGAAGTTACAGCCTGCATAAACTTCAATACATTTCATGAGGAAGGATAATGAAATCTATTTTTGGCAGTTACTCTGAAACATTTCAGATTTCTGCCTCTCATTTTCTAATTCTGAGGACTTTTGTCCTCTTCTCTTCACAGTTTGTGAAAGAATTTTCTAATAAAATATTTATAATGACATAAAAAGTCTTTTATTTTTTAATGATTATTATATTTTTTTTACTCTAATATTAAATAATTAGTATAGTGATTTTTATCCTCTTCCTGACTAAAATTATCAAGGATTTGTTTACAATACACTACACCTTACAGAAAAAGTCTTTCTTCTAAATTAAGTTGATTAGAATCTAGTTCTTACTTGTCTGAGTTTTAATTTTGACTTTCTTTTATGTCTTTCCAATGGAAAATGTTCATCAGAAATTTCAAAGCTGTCTTGAGCACTTAACAGTCAAAAGACAAAATCAGATCAGTCACTTACTGTGGTGACTATCAAGTTGATTTCTTTTGTTTTCCATTATAAGTTGTTCCTCAAAGTTATGGGCACAATTTGCCAGTCAAAAATACTCTAGCAATTATGGTACTTTAGAAGGAGCTTTTATATAAAAACTTCATATTCCTAAAATACCAAGTTTTTATTCGGATACTTTTCCTATCCACGTTCTAAAGGAAGATATGCTTAAAAAAAGCATATTATTGCACTAAACCCCAGGTGAAATTGAGTGATTGTAGTGGTCCTTGATTTAAAGCCTGTAAATACATTTTATCCACTCTTTACACATATACCTCAAAGAGCAGGCAGATACTAATTTACGGGCTTTCTGGGTTTGTTTGTTTTTGTTTGGTTACGATTTTGTTTTTGTTGTTATTCTTGTTGTTGTTTCCCTAACAATTTGCATTCCCTAGCACTTTCAAATTCGGCAACAAGATTCTTCACAGAAATATATAATTCCCAATAACACTATGTACTCTTTCAATTCTTTCTATTTGCTTGATACTAGCAGATCTCATTAGCAGAGTTTTTAACAATACTTGGACAAATGCAAGAATAATTTTTACTTGTTCAGCTCTGAGTCTCAAGTGGTGCTAAGCACTGCTAAGAATTTCTATCTCCTTGTTTAATATTATATATTAAATAGTCACTGACCACCTTCTTCCCACGACTGAAAGCATTTTGCAGAAGTGTAACCTGTGCTATTGCCAACATTGACCCATCATACATCGTGGGATATCACTGTTTGGACATGGAGTCCCAAAGCAGTATTTCACATCCTTCTTAGAGCACATATGATATTCTCCAAAATTTAAACACTTCCTCTTAAAACTTCCTCCTATCACTCAGCAATGCTCTTATTAAATACTATCTCATTAATAAAGTAGTTGAACCCTAAATAAGAACACTTTTGTAAACCAAAGACTCACAGAATGGTTGAGGTTTGAAAGCAGCTCTGTTGGTCAGCTGGTCCAGCCTCTCTGCTCCAAGCAGTGCCACATTGAGGCAGTTGCCAAGGCTCATATCCAGATAGCATTTTTAATATTTCCAAGGATGAAGAATCCATAACTTCCCTGGGAACCTTGTACCTTGGTCAAGGTGCTTGGTCACCCTCATAGAAGAAGAAAACTCTTTCACTATGTTCAGACTGAACCTCCTATGTTTCTGTTTGTGTCCAGTGTTTCTTGCCTTGTTAATGAGCACCCTGTGAAAAGCCTGGGTCTGTCTTATTTAGACTCCCCCTGAGACTCTCCCTGAACCTTACCTGCTCCAAACTGAACAGTTCCAACTCTCAGCGTTTCCATGTCTCTTCTATGCTGGTGAGCCTAGTGCTGAACAGAGTAGAGTGGCCTCAACAGCACTGAGGAGAGGGTTGGCAACTCTCCATTTAAAGAAGCCCAGAATCCCACCAGCCTTCTTTGTATCACAGGCTCGTGACTGGCTTGTGTTCAACTTGTCGTCCACTAGGACCCCCAAAACTTTTTTTGACATGCTGTTTTCCAACTTGGTGGCCCCCAGCATGCATTTTTGCCTGGAATTACTTCTTCCCAAGATACAGGACTCTACACTTCTTGTTGAGCTCCACAAGCCTGAGAACCTGTCAAGGACCCTCTGGACAGCAGCAGAAGCCCCTGTCAGATCCACCACTCTCTTCAGTTTTATATTGTGCTCATCCCCATCTCAAATTCCTATTACCAGGCATTTCACTGGTTTGTTATTAGAGGAGCATGCCTGGTACTTTTATCATCATGCTCATCAGTATCAATATATCAAATACATGAAGTTACTTTAATCTCTGTTTGTCTCTTTGAATTTGATGAGAGTGTATACACCCAGCAGATGATACAGTTCTGGGGTTAGTAAATGTCTGTGTCTGTGTGGATGATAGGTGGCTGCATACTCTGAATGCTGCTCAGATGCTGTTAATTAAGCTTGGTTTTGTAACAGCTCCCCTTTCCTGCAGGATTTACATTGCAACTTGTGGCTCTCATAATGTCTTCTTCAAATTTGATATAAGTATATTTCAAGGACTCTGACTAAACTTTTGCATTTTACATCATAAACAGTAAACATCCCCACAACCCAATTACAGAATAGAAGAGGGAGTGAGACAAAGAGGAAAAGAAAGAAGTGTGATCTCTTATTTTTAACTAACTCTAGCCTTTGGAGGGGGAAAAAACCCCACATATTCCAATTAATAGGTGAAATAAGGCAAAAAATAAACTTTTGTAATTATAGTAGTAGTACTTCAAAGTATTCATGTGTTTGGGATCATATTTACAGATCAAGCAGAATTATCCATTGTAAATACAAAAAATAGCTCCCAAGGTAGGAGAAGTGAAAGGAAAAGAATAAATAAAAGAAGATCTTCCTAATTTATGATGCTTTGCTACTGATGTTAACTTGTTTACATGTCACAGTATAGGACTCTGAAATATTCAACATAAAAAGAAAAAGTAAATAATCTGGCATTGGGAAATCCTAAAATATTTCAGTTAGAAATGATTAGGGAACTTTGTACCTCAGTCCTCTGCAGTTCTTTCTTGACATCACTATGTTGTGGAGATTTTTCTGCCAAAGGACTATCTTTAAACTTGGTTTTATCCTCTTACTACTTACTTGGGCTATCATGGACAAAAAAGTCCAAGTGACCTGTCATTCACTAGGAACTCTGACATCCACTGTGTCAGCTGGCTACAAACACTACTTAAGGCTTCAAAACAGGGAAAACCACAGGGATCTCAAATACAGGATAGCAGAACAGACTTTGCTATTAAGATGGAGACACTAGTGAAATTAGTACTTTCTAGACAGGGCTTCCAAAGAAATGCATAATCCTAAAATTATTTTGTTGTCGATGATTACTGAAATTTCTTGGATTTTTTTTTTTAATTATTCAATTTTGTTACATTAAAACATTTGAATAATTGACATTGAAACACATTGATTTTTAACCTTCTCCATATCTGAGTTTAGAAAACTGAACAGGAAATATTTTTGTGAGGCCAGAAATTCAAAGTTTTTACAATGTATGTCCATATTCTTTCTCACTTTCATAAGGTCCTCACTAAGGCATTTGCAATTGCTACTTAAATTTTTGGTAACTTAATACCCTAGTCTTGTCCAGGAGCCAGAGCTTCCAGGAGATATCGTTTTGTCTTGGCAACATCTGGATTTTGTAAGGACAACTTTCCCAGAAAGCCTTCCTGCTGAGACTTTTAGGTCCTGCATTCTATTCCTGTTGCCCAAAAGGGCGAGCACTCATCTGTACTCCAAATGTCATCACGTGGTGGTGGATCTCCACGATTACATCTCTGTCACATTTATGTTGGTGGTTCTGTGTGACAAAAGCAGTGGGATGCCATTATGCTCGATAGGTCGGCTTATTTTATGTGCAGCTGGGATGCAAAGGGATGAATCCAGACTTTTATAATATGATCACTTTAGGACCTTTTATAGCCAGTGGGTGTGAATAGACAGTTCTGTGTAGTTCATTTTGTTTGAGGAATTATTTCTAAAGTTAGAAGACATCCACTTGCTGTTCAATATTTTCTGAGGTAGACTCTGTGTTGGGGAAGATACCTGTTGCCATGGACACTCTGGTAAAAATCCTGTCATGCAAGATATCTCCTGAAAAAAAAAAAAACAAAAATAAAAAAACAATGTAAAATTGATGGAACTTAGTGTGTGATAGGTACCTCTCACCTTGCCATGTTTTGTTGAAATTTCAAGTATCATACTTCCATAATATCACTTCAAGGACCATCTTTGAGTAATACACACTGATATGCCACAGATTATGATATATTTTCTCTCAGGTGTTATCAGTTATCCATAACATATATAAAATATCACAATCTTAAAAAATATAAACATGCAGTCCTACAAACAGGCGCACAATGCGTGTGTACATGTACGTATACATATATATATGCACATGTATGTAAATGCACATATCTACTTACATCCTAAAGCCTATATAAATCCAAAATATGTGTGTTCATACTCAAAGCATAATTGCTTAATTTTAAAACTGAAGCTAGCAAATGATTAAAAAAAATCAATGTCATAAAACCATTTTATTTTTAATTGAATAATGTCAGCTTAATATTACCTCATAGCTATCATTCAAGTTTACAGCAGAACTCTTTTTTAATCTGTCTTATCTGATTGTTTATGTTTGCTTTTATTGCACATATCTCTTTGATCTCTAACCAGCTATAATTATGATGTTTTCAACATGTTTTATGTTTTTATAACTGCTGTGCTCCATCAGATTTGGTACTTATACTGTCAACTTCAGGTTTTTTATGTTCTTTCATCTTTGTTGTGGGTGGCCTTTGTTTATGGAATCTAATATTAACATTTAAGTGCATATTTCAAAGGAAATGGACCACAAGATGTCAAACATGCATTCACTTTATAATTTACCCATATTAAGCATTTTTTGCTACAGAAGAGCACAGTAAGTACCTAATTGATATGGTCTGGAGTTTTTTTTTTGGGTGTTTGGTTTGTTTTTTTTTTTCCTAATGGCTGTTGTTTACTGCTGTATTTAGATGGGCATGCAGTAATCATACAGGGGAGGCTTTGCACCTACAAACATGATCATAAATTTGGTTTTCCTTTTTGATGCTTTTGTTTTCTTTGTACCCTATTTGGTTGTTTGTATCTGGTGTTTGTTTTCTTTACAGTACTCAAGAGGTAGACATCAAGATGTAGAATTTAGAGCCTATGATGTTCCTTGGATTCATCTTGAAAGGATGACTGACTTTTGCCCTCTGTCTGTACATTTGCCTTCTTTTTTTTCCCTTTCTCTCAATGTGGAAAATCTCAATAGTAAAGAAGAACATTTAAGGAAATTTTCAAACTTGATTTCAATAAAATTTATGTAAAATATACTGTCCTCTAAAATATAGGCAATAATGTAGAGCCTCATATGTGTGGAGTATGCAATTAATGCTTGAAAGAAAATTCATCACCATAAGAAAATACATTTTACTTAGTATATATATTCAGTATGCATGTTATTTTCTAGCTAAAGAAAACTGTTATTACAAATAGACAAGTCTGATTACAACCCAAATTGTCAGGAAGAAATGTATTTCACTCACCAAATATGAAGGTCCAGTGGTCATTTATGCCACAATTAATATATGGGGTCAGTGACTGCCATAATCATGCCAGAGCCTATCGAGGAATTCCGTTACATTTAGAGTAGCGGCATGGGTGTCGTGAGGAAGAACTTGACAACAGACATATAAAATGGTAACTGTAATTATATACAGAACTTCAACATGATTGCGAGTAGTGTTGAATGAAAACTTCAGTGAGATGTGTTAAGAGAACAAATCTCGGAGGAAAAGTGAACAGTGTAAATACAGGGTTGATTTAGCAGCCCCTCCTGAAAGACCTTAGTGATTCCCAGATGAACAAGTTTCACTTTTCCTGGTAATTAAAAGAGGAATCTATGTAGCATCTTTTTAGTCATACTTTTGTCTCATAGAATCCTGTAATATTGGAGGTAAAGTGCAGAGGCAACAAGGAATGCCCTGAATTCTTTATATATAAATTCATTACTTCCTGCAAACACACATACTAATTTGAACACTCTCTTCTACATAACAAGGGAAGTGGAGAAAATTCAGTTATAGTCCCTATTTTATAAGCATTTTTTTTTTAATATACTTACTTATACATTTTATAAGCAAAACTCAGGAAGCCCCTTCTTCACTCAAGAGAGAGTATAAAACAATCATTAGTGATGATAACATATAAAAGATACTGAGACACCATAATGGACTAGCACAGTCCTGTAGCTGGAGTATGCAGATGTTAACATCTCAGATCTAATTTGCTCTTTAGTATGTAATTTTGGGAATTGATAAAATGCAGATACAGAACATTGATTTTAAAGTAATTCATTTTTTAATACCATTTTGTCTGCTGGTATTTTTCTTCTCTATTTTTCCACACAAAACTGGTATATCCCCCTTCAAAAATAATTTAGCAGAACCTGGACATCTTTTTTGTAGCTATTTTCTGCCCACATATAGTAAGGATTTCTTAGGATATTCTTCCATTTTGCTGTTTTATTCAGCATCCAAACCTTTTCCTCAATATTTAAATGGTATTTTAGGATCCTCACATGGGTCAGTAAAAAGTGAAATGTTTCAAACTCAGAGCATGCTGTGCAAGCAGAGAAACTATATTTCAAATATGGAAACTGAGGCAAGGCAAGGTCTGTTTAGTAACAAAAATCACTCCAAGAGTTATTCATATGCTTAAGAGAAGTTGCGTATTTCTCCTCCCCATCACTTTCCTGTAAGCATCAGACTTTTTCTTAGAAGCTGCTCAATTTCAAAATGGCCTATAAAGAACCAAAATTATGAACAGAGAAATCAGAAAATTATAAAGAAGGGATGCATTCAGTAATCAAACTTCAAACAGCTTATTCATTTTTGGCATTGTTCTGTTTTGTCTCTTACATGATGTAAAACATTTTATTATGCAGAATTAACACTGGGAAATGTCTTAATAGCCAATCAGATTGTACTTAGTGATCATCTCTAAATTTAACGAGGGTATCATTCTGTAGCTCTGAAAGTCAGTTTAGTTCATTTTACTACTTTTATCATAGCAATTACATCAACCTAAACAACAATTAGGTGACTCAACACATAGCAGGCAAATTAGTAACTTCCGTTAAAGTAGGTTTATGGCCCTCTTGAGCAGGACTTTTGGGTAGCAAACTGTACAGAGACCAAATTCCAAGACTTCATTCTAGAAAAATTTTATTGTACACTCTCTCTGGTATTTCTCTCTATACTACAAACATAAATCAAAATAATTCTGTGATATTCTGTGATAATCCAGTTTCTGACATGGTTATTACTTTGAGGCCTGATTCCTTTCAACTGCTCCTTTTTATTAAGATTGCAATGTAGACTGACAGTTTACCCTGAGGATTTTTTTTTTCTTTCTTTGTTTCTTTCTTTTCAGGAATTGCTACTAGAGGCTATGTGTTTTGTTTTGTTTTGTTTTCCAGTTCACAAACAGCAAACTGACTATATCTGAATCTGTATGCATTATACTGCAGAATATAAAGCAATCCCTCATGTACCAAAGCAAACTGTTTGCATATGTTCTTTCAGAACCATTCATTCAGCACCACTGGGTTGTTTCACCTAGGGTGAATTTCAGTGATATATTCCCTCTCTGGGATTTTAGAGTCCCAATTTTGTCTTTTTCTGGCTGGTAACTTCCAGTTGAATATCCCAGTTTGCTGCTGCCTCAGTTGCACTGACACAACTGTTAGCAGAGCTGTTCTGTATATAAGCCAACTGAAATTATTTGGGTTGAAAAGGAAAAAAAAAAAAAACAACAAATAAAAACCAAAACAAGCACGAAAAATGATCAGAAAGATTTTATTTTAAAACTCTGATCATTTGGGGATTTTGTAGCAAAGGTCCTCTAACTTCAGCATAACAAGGGGCACTGAGCTACTTTGGGGAGGAGGGAAGAAAGCCTGAGGTAGAAAGGTAGGCAGAAATTTGTTACATATTTTTTCAGCTAAGAAACAATCAAATATCTGCTTGTGGCAAGGAAGGAGGAAGGCTGTAGGTCATTTTAGCAGGTATTGAACAAGAGCATTTCCTTTACATCCTTATTTTTAGTGAAATAGATAATGCAATTTCCATTTGTTATGCTTAGAAACACAACTCAATGCAACAGTAGAGCAAGACTTGCCAAGAGAGTCACGCCACACGCATAGGCAAGTCATTTATCTGTTTCAGAATTAGTATAGTCTTTATATATAATTTGATGAAGAGCACATTTTGATCAGGCAAAATTCTTTTACTTTTCAGCTTTCAAGAATGTCATCAGGAGTATCAAGAACAGGAATTACTCATCACTAGGGTGCTTTTTTCTCTCTGTGGTCATTTCACAGGAAATATGAAGTCTGGAGTTTTAAAAGTAGTACAGCATCCCCCTACCACTTGTAGGCATCTTAATTTATAGCTGACATTTTTCAAAACTGATGAGTGTATCCTAGCAGTGGAGTTATTAATCTTTCTTTGCAACAGATCAGTTTAATAACTTATTCAACTGAATTACATACTACAGCTATTACCCAGATAGAAAGCATTTCAAGACTCCCACTCTGAATCATGATGTTCAATTGCAACATTTCCAAATGAGATGAAGTGTGGTCTTTACTGGCCAGGTTCATCATGGCTAGGTTCTTGCAGCCATATCCATTTTGATTCTGTCTGTTTGTCTTCTAAAAAATGACCTTCAGTTAAGCTGCACTGGATCCCTGATCATCAGCCCTGTTCTAATGTTTGCTTACTTAGTTCTTTAGGATTACTCCTTTTTGCCTTCTCCTAACCACATGTACAAGTAGTACAAGGAAGTATAAACATAAGCTAATCTCATTAGGATGTTCATGTTTTGTTATTTTGATTTTGCCTTTGATTTAGCTGTTTTGTTTTGTTTAAAATGAAACAGCATAGGCAGAGCCTGTTAGGCTTCTGTTTTCTGCCAATCCTTGCTTTAGGATGAAGGCTGCTGTTCAGCGACTAAAGTATGACTTGCTGTAGTGAACAATTTGCTTTATATGCCTAGCAGTAGGAAAGGATTCCCAGCTGAGGCTTGTAAGAAAGCTGGATAGCTTTGGGTCTGAATAAGGAATACTAGCTTAAATCCCCTCAGTCTTTCTGGGTTTTTTTATGTCCTGCTCTGGTCCTGGCTAACTTAGCTGTCTTCCTGGCTCCGCTGGCAGTCTTCTAAAACCACATTTCTGAACACTTCATGAAAAGTCTGTGTGCTCATATTCAAAAACAAGATTCTCTGGTAACAGAGACTGCTTAGAGAAAGTATAGAAAACACTCAGAAAAAGAAGTGTCTCCGTCAGACTCTAAAAGTAGATGTCTCCTTTGCATGACATCAGGTTTCCAGGCATCCTTAACATATTCTCTTCCATTTGTTGTTTTTGATTTCTTTAACAAAAATTAGTCACTACAATTACAATGAGCCAGGCAAAAATCAATCTTTTCTCTATGTCTTAACCAAGAACTTATTTCTCAAGTAAAACAGAAGATATTAATCTCACGTATTTTAAGGACCAAATTAGAAACTGCATGGTAGAAGGGTAGCCTTCTTAAGATCTCTCTTTAGGAGTGAGAATTTGTGAGTCTTCTGTTCTGAAACTCATTCTCTTCAGAGATCATGTAAAATGTATAACAGCTCTTCACTTAGGCGTGGTATTTGAAGACAGTACTAGTGTTCCTCCTATTCCACAATTACATTTCCAGATCTTTAAAAGAAATGAAACAAAATGTAATGAAGCATGAATTTTCTTCCACTTTAATACTTTTAATTCACAATAGTATATCTGGCCTTGGAACTAATGAATAAGGAAAAAAAATAAAGCTTAAGGACACCTGGATTTATTTCAAAGAAATAGAGAATTAAAAATATATGAAGAAATATGGGAAAAAATGTACAACCCTCTGGACATCATCTTGGATAACTGGCTCTAGGTGGCCCTGCTTGAGCAAAGGTGTTGGACAAGATCTCCAGAGGTCCCTTACAATCTCAACTGTTCTATGATTCTATGCCATCAATTAAAAAGTAAATTAGTGTGAGAGACAAATAGCACAGTCCAAGGACACGGAGTCAAATTAACTCTCATACTCTGTAAAAGTATCTTTAAATGAAAATTAATTAAGAGTGGGTTTAAACTGATTTAGAGGTGTCCTGCCCACCTCATCCCTGCCTAATGTTAATATAAAATCTATAGAAAATGGTTTATGTAGAGATGGTTGTCAAATCTGGAATTTAAAGCAAAACTATCTATTTGGGTAAAATTATATTGAGAAAAAATCTCTTAGCTCAAGGATGAAATTTCTATTCAAAACCAAAGAGAAATATATCCCTCAACCACTTTCTCAGTTCAGAACGTCTATTAATCTGGTGATCATTTACATACACCTGAGATAAAAGAAACTCAGATTCAAGTCCCAGCTCTAATTAATTACTAACTCAATCAAATAGAACACCGGCAAAAGCCAAAATTAAGAGAGATCACACAAAGAGTCTTACATCAGTATGATTTCACAGACTCCAAGAAAAGTAATTCTTCATTTTACTGATGCATGATGAAGAGTAGCTTGTTGGTCATCTTAAAAAGTATGTTAGCATGCACCATTTGCATGACATAGGCAGAGAATAGCATCACCACAGATTGTAGTAATAAATAAATATGTAAATACGTGCACTGTTTCAGTTGAAAACATAACGCTGTAAAAAATGTGCTTAAAAATTGCATTATCAAAAATAAAGGCCAATGTGCTTGTAATCTTTCAACTTGTGCATTTCTATCTCTGGCAGTGAATATTGTGTCATGTAGGCCCTGTGCCTCTGGCTAACCATGTACATAATTTTTTTCATTATTAACAATTTCACTAATGATCAGGTATTTGGTGAGTTTAGGGGCTGTTTTTCTATGCGCTTCTCACTCACTTTGCACATAAATTTTTCAGAAAACATTTATTTCATTTTAGTACAGAAAAAGAATAAAATATTCATAAGGCTGGAAAACTTTTTTGACGACTTATGACTATGTGGCAACAGTCTCCTTAACAAGTTACCTGTAATAATTACTACTTCTTTTATTGAAATGTTCTTTAAAAGCAATTTCCTATTCAATACCTTGGGTAATTACAGTGGGAAATGATTGATAACATCAGTTGATATTAAATATTGTACTGCTAATCACCATGCAATCTTGCATGCAGTTATTCATTAGTTACTTCTTTAATTTGAATGGCTGACAATTTACACGGAATGCTTCAGTTATATGAATTATCATATTTTTATTCCCAAGAGAAGGCCTGCACTTCATTAGAACAGAATCATTCACAGTGCTTTTCTTTCATTTTTAAGAGTGAAGTACTTTGATTTAAAAGTTCTGTAGCTGTAGTCTGGCAAGATATGAAGCTCTTCACTGTCAAATAACACTATGCAATGCTTGTACAGTACAAAGGCACTTCTAGAATAAACAAAGTCACATTGTTATACACTGGTCTGACACTAATAAACAATAAGATTATGGTCTCCAAGAGAACTTTGTGCTTCTGTGTCACATTCTGGGAAACGATGTCATGCCCCCAAATGTGTTCATACTATTAGCTGACTGCTAGAGTGGCTGTAGATGTCATTTTCTTTGTAAACTGCTTCACTTTATCACCCAGGGCAGATCATAATGTTTTAACACTTAGACTTATATGTGAGTCAGACATTTAAATCTGATGAGTCTTCCAAAAAGCACATAAATACTAAATCTAGTAAATCAGTTTTATTAATGGGAGTTAAAATTATTTTGGAAGTAACTCCTAGTAATTTGGTGGAGACAGTATATTCCTTGTGAAATATGGAACCATCTGTTGTATGGAATCTCATTATGTGATAATGCAGTGATACACACTGTATAAAATCTGAGCTTAAAAATCTTGTTTCTATTCCAGGGTCAATGTGAAGGTATTTGCTCATGAACACAAGTAACCAGAAAATGGAGGAAATATTTACAGACTTGTGTTATACACTTCCCTTCACAAAAATTGTTCTCTGGGAACATTAGTTTTATGGTCCCCTGAAATTCACCTTGTTAACCTCCCCCCACTTCCCCACAGTACCAACTGCTCTTTTCTCTCTACACTCTCACTAATTAACAAAATGAAATCAGACTCAGAACATTTGTTCCCAACCTGGATTTAGCCTGAAGTTTTCTCCCCCTATTTTCTATCACCTTTGTTTCAGAAGGCTTCTGTGCGGGCCTGGTTTTTCTGTTCCTACAAAATTACATGTCTTAGAAAGAGAAGTTCATCAAGAGTTTCTGAGAGTAATGACATGGAAGGATATTTTGGAGAAATGTGCTTTGTTCAGCTATGACAATAGCAGTTTATCTTAGGTCAACTTCCAACTCTTCACACTCAAATGGGAACTAATTTGTTAGTATTTTCATGTCACAGTTTGAATATATGTAGTTTACATAATCAAAAATTTAGAGTGATGAGGCAACTATTTCAGACAACTCAATATGAGGTATTGATTCAATGCCTTCTGAGAAATTACAAGATTTTTTATATATTTATATGAGCATACCCATATCTGAGATGTAAAAGTGATATTAGCACGATAAATTTCATTTCTTTTGTTATTCTGACCCATATTCTACCTATACACAATGAAACTATTATTGAGATTAAACTCTCAGGGTACTATTAAATATATCCCTCATTAAAAATACCTAATTTATTTTATTCTCTTCATTTAAATTTGGCAACAGAATTTTACTCTGTCACACAATGTGGCAGGAATCCCTTAACTATTAGCAAGTTCAGTGCTGTAAAATCACATGATCCATCAGAAATAAAAATGGAAATTTCGTTTTAGTGAAAGGCTGAGATTTTTATTTTTACTGTAGAACATAAAACTTCTCACTAGTTCTGTTACTTCACGGTACTTCACTTAAAATTCATATTCTTATGGGCACAGATAGAACTTTATAGACTTTTTAATTAATTTTTACAGTTTCTCATTAGTGTCCTCTCCTCCTATATATTTGGAATCACTAGCACTGAGACTAAAGAGACACTACTAGAACAGCAGCAGAAGGATCTGGTACTGAGTCTGCTTCTCCACACACGTTAGCATTAAGTAGCAACAGCTCCCCCAGGATCTCAGCAGAACCACAGCAGAGTGCCCAGAGGCACATTCTCCGACTCCATCCCACATCCCTTGCTTATCAGTCTCTAATGAACTCCTTTTATAAGAAAACTTCAGTGCAGTTATATGAATTTTTGTTCCAAAATTTGCTTGAGTTTGGCTTTCTTTACTTCCTTGATCCACGTATTTCTCTAAATGCAATCTTTGGGGTTTGTGAGCCTACGCTTAGCTCTCACTCTCCTCTGGTATCTCCTTCAGCCTCTATTAAAAGGTTCTTCTTCTCTCAGTCCTCATTTCCTGTGTAGTTGTGCACAGGACAGCTTTTTCCAGATAGAAGTTACCTCTTTAGGACTTCAAAAAATGAAAATCTGTAGAAAATTTATTATGTAAACACTCCAGCTAAATTGTCCCATTTTATATTTTACTCTGAGCCTCCTGAACAAAATTGTACTTCTTTCAAATAGTTGAACTTCTGACTCTCAAGAGTTTGCATGAATAGTGAAAGATCAATCCATGAACTTTTCCTGAAACAGGACAGTGTAGACACTGCTTTGAGTGTCCTCAAATCTGATACATAATTTTCCAGAAATGGCATTTCATTTTGGATTTAAACTTTTATTTATTTATTTATTTATTTATTTATTTATTTATTTATTTAATCTTAGAAGCTCTGTGCAAAGAACTCTGCCTGGGAAAAAAATAGGGAAAAAAAAGTAACAGAAATAAAGCAAATTTAAAAATCCAGTCTGAGTGGTTACAATTTATTTATCTGAGAAAAATAATGCTTAATATATGGTCACAATGAGAAGTTAAATTTGAAATATTTCACGGGCCATTTGAGATTAAGAAAGATATTATATTACTAAAAGCATTTAATATTTTAAGGAACTCTTTTCAATATATATGTTTTTATTTTGTTCATAAATATTTTCCTGTTTCTTAATCTGCTTTTGATAGCACTAGGAAGAAGAATAAATGAAGCGTTAAGGTTCCTATTGTTCTGGAAAAAAATATTTATCCTAAACCATATAGGGTTTTTTTCTTAGTCATTCATCATTTATGGTTATTCAGGTTGAAATATGCACTTAAAGCAAGGACAAGTGAAAAATAACATAAACTTTTAAAAAGACACATTCAAATATTACTCTATGGTTTTGGGGATTGCTTGTTGGTATTTTGTTTTTTTTTCCTGGCAGTTGTTTTTTTGCTTCTGTTTGCAAAGTTCTTCACAACCCTCAGCCACAATATCCACCAATATATATAATGAAAATAAAAGTATCAATATATGAATTTCAGGACAATCTGACTTCTATTTTAAACATTTTTTTTCCTCTCTGCCTGCTAGTGATTAAGTGCTATCAACAGGAACAACCAAATTCTTTTATATTATAGCTAATCCATATTTCCAAAATTCTTATTCTTTGTCTAACCAGGCAGCTGCAACAGTATCTTCCAGAGGACTACTGCTCCTTTCATTCTATTTTTCTGTTTGGATTATATCACAAATCTGACAAATCAAATCTCCCACTGTCCTCTGTATTTTAGGATTATTAAGAGAGAAGTATCCTAAAATTTAACTCTAGAATCCTCTCAAAATGTTCTGGTGAACAAGTCCAATAGTAGAACATGACTGGGAAGGTTTCCTGAGAAATCATGGACCAAACCCACTGCCTGAACAGGACAGAACAATTGAGTGTGGTTTGAAGAGTTTATGTGGTTTATGCCATCTCTGGCCTGTTCTATTCCGATAACTGAGGACTTATATGATTTTAACATATTAACCTTGTTCAAAAAAGTTTAAACACTTTGGTTCCTGCTTGACCTATACACTGCTCTTTCTGTCCTTGGCCTTCTGTCCTTGCATCAGTCTATTGATCTTGATGGTGCTTGGGCTATTTTTCAGTTTTGTGTTTGCTTAGCACTTAAGATTGTTAAATGCTTCTATAAAACATGCTCATACATATAAACATATAAAAAGAAGACCTTTTTATACTAGTAGCACTATTAGTTCTGTCTGAAGATAAAAAAATTAGAGGATTATCATGGCAAAATGTTTTGGTTTTTTTTTCCCAAAATAGAAATACAAAATAGAATTTCTTTTTTTTTCTTTTTTCCTATGTGATAGGGAGCACTCAGTGAAAAATGGCATAATCCAATTTATGTAGAATCATTAGTACTTTTTATGTGTTTTACTAGACAAAGTGAATAGCATACTGTCCCTGACATGTTTAAACTTTTAGATTACAAACTTTGAGATAAACTACTTTTTTTTTTTTAATAGATACACATTTCAAACAGCTCACTGAATTTACATTTCCTTCCTAAACTTTCATTAAATTCCAGATATTTCTACAACTATGTTCAACATTGGAGAAAAATAATAAAAGGGGAATAAAAAGGAAGAAAGCTAAAGAACATCAGAAATCAGCAACAAATTCTTATCATCTGGAATTGCATTACCTCAGAAATATTTCAGCAAACTTTAGACTTGACTTTATAACTTGTCACTGCTGCAAGCTTGGTATATTCTCTGATTCTCTACTTCTGGGGTCTTATAAATGTATTTTCTCCTCTGCATCTTGACAGCTTTTTGAAAATATATGTCTCCTTATTTTCTTATTCTAAATTGCTCTCTATGTTTTCAGGCAGCTCTTTGGTATTGCTAAGTAGCATGGAAGAGATTCAAACCTCTCTACATATTTGCATCTTTTCTTCTTTTCTCAATAATGTATGAGTGAATATAGTGCTCAGGAAACAGAGATGCTAGTAATCCTGCTTTGAACCAGAGCTAACAGGACCAGGTGTGTATCTGTCTCCAGAGAACTGCTGGCAATTCACATCTTACCTGCCTGGGCAGGTGTCTCTCTAGTCCTGAATTTCTTCTGAAGGTTACTAATCCTTTCACAATGGTTGGTATGAAAAAACAGAGGAAAAATATTAGGCTTGACTAGCTCAAAATTATGAGTCTCATTTTCTCTTGTGACCCATTCATGATCTGAAATGAGTCTGAATTAAAGGGTAGTATATTAACCTACAGCATGAGCAAGATCCTGGGGCTTGCTGTTCCGAAGTTTTACAACTAAACGTCAAGCTATTCATTTGAATTCAGTCTTACAGCTCTAAAGCTTTCTTTATTTGGTCTCCAGACTTAACATTGTCTGAGAATTTCTAAATGCTGAATAATTGATATCTATTGGCACATGAATAAAAACACATTCTTGGTTTTATCCCAAGATATTGTACTATCTGGGTTAAACACAACCTTAGCTATATAAGCAATCCTATAAAAAGAAAGCTCTGCTTTCCTTTTCTTATCTATTCTATCATGTTTTAGTAAGCAGTAACTCTCTCTTCTCTTCAAATTTCACAGCACCCACAAGCATAAATAGCAAAAAAGAAATTCTAATCTTTCTATCATATCCCTGTATACCATGATTTTCTTATCAGAAAATGAATGCACTTAACACACACATCTCCAGTGGCAGATTTTCTTTTCCTGTGAAAGAGTTTGTCTTCTAGGAACAGGATTCATGACACCCAATTCTTTATTGACAGGACTGTCCTTTTCATAATTTTAAAATTGGTGAAAAAAAGAGGAAGAATGCTCTAAGAGTATTATTTTATACCAACTACTCAAATACCAATTACCTGAGTGTAATTCACTTTGCTGGTAAATACTAAATTCGGCCAGTAAAAATGTTTTCAATTAAAAGTAGGATGCAATCAAGCAAAAATCTACCTTCGATGGCAGCAATATCAAATATCAAAAGCACTATCAATTGTCTTATTCTTGACAGATGCTCTTAATTAATGAAAATAAAATTTCTTTTTGTTGAGGTCCACTGACTATCCCAGCACTGCCTTATTATGCTAATAGAAGATCAGCCTGTCCCCTGCTCCTGAGGCCAGGTGATCCTGACTGATTTGTGTTCACTCTCTTCAGAAGCCTACCCTCTGTAGACAAAACTGGCAGCCTACACACTAGTCATTATAGGTCTCTGTGGATATACTGACTCAAACCATGCTCCTGAAGAGCTAAAGTATGGGTCTTCTTGGTGTATTTTTTTCCAGTTCAGATTGCTAAATATAATGAGAGGGCTGTGTTGCATCATACAGGTGTTTTTATTTTATGAAGCTGAGGTATGTGTTAGGTATCCAACTATATAAGTTTGTTTAAATCCTGTTAAGAGAAAGGGAAACAAATTCAATGCAGGATTATTCATACTCCTTTTAGGAGTCCCTGAAGTGAACAATGTTGGGAAGCATGCTCAGGATTTGTGTTTGAGGGAGTTCATTGGAGCAGTCTGGGGAAGTCAGGTGATAGTTAAGCATGGTGGATGACTGGGAATCAAGTGCTTACACTTACGCCCTGGCTCCCTTCCTAGTTTAGGAAGCAGCCTAGATATACCCTGGCATTTGTATGAAATACATCTGAAATACATTATTTAGTTTCCATATAATGATTAATTTTGGCTTCTTGAGAACATAATAAAGAGAAAGATATAGATAGATATAGATATAGATATAGATAGATATAGATATAGATATAGAGATATAGATGATATGTTCCACTCTGGCCAGACTTCTGCCTTTCATTGTAAACACAAGAGAGGGATACTTGAGGAGGGAAGAGGAGTAGAAGAATTTATTTACTGGCTTTAAAAAGTAGCTTGAATATCTATCAAAGCTGCCAGGATGTAAGCTTTTACCTATTCTATGTGAGTATTTGAAAACAATGGATCTCACTGGTGAAAAAATTGCATAAAATTTTTGTAGATAATATACAGATGCTGAATAAATAAGTTTGATTGAAGGTCATAATTCTGAGGGGATTTGATTTCATCAATTTTAATAGTTTCCATAAATAAAACTTCACTAAGAACATATCATATAGAAGCAATGATTTTAATTTTCATTTTAATTCTCTTTAAAACTGAAAAAAACCCCCAATATTCACAGTATAGAGGAAGGAAGGAAGGAAGGAGAATAAAATTTTCTTCAGGAAACTTCTTCAGTTGAATGAATAATTTGATTTAATTACTAATTTGTTTATGCTGATTAGGAACAGTGATATCTTCCCTTGTTTTGTTTTGTTGGTTTTTTGGGTTTTTTTTTTAATTTCTTTTCTCTAATTAATTACTCAAAATAAGTACCATTTTTTTCTTAATTCAGAATACAATTATTATGATATTTTTCCAAAGTTTGCATTAACTTCACAAAATGTGTAATCTATCTGCATTGCACAGGCTCAAAAGTTCCAAGAGTGGTTAGTGGGATGTGGGCTTTTTTGCTCTCCTGGATATTGTCATGTGAAAAAATTAAATATTTCCCTAAAAATTATCTTAAGCTCCCTCATAATTTCAGACATTTCTTGGACTTTCTTTACTTCTCTTTTACTCTCTGTTTTCTATGATATACACTATACTAAAATGTGTATCTTAAAAGGTTGGGGAGGCTAGAAAAGAATTAATTATGGTCAAAGATTATTCTGGGAAGGTTTACTGGCAAACACAGTGAGTCCTAGGCAATAAAATACATGGCATTCTTATCTATTTTGATCCACAAATAAAACTGTCTCTTAATATGATTCTATGGGCTTCTACAGAAATCTGAAAAAAATGTGCATTTAGAGACGATTTAGAGGTAAGGATATCATAAATCATGCCAGTTCTTGTTTGTATATGTCTGTACTCTGTTGTGACCAACACACAGCTTTTCTAAAGTCAAATTGCCAAGATCTGATGCGAGCTAAATTACTTTGTGAAAACTAACCTTTTTTTCCTGAGCATTTTTGTCAATGTCTGCAAACAAATACTGAGTGTGTAGGAAGGAGATTGAAACTCACATTTTACCAGCAACCTTTTGCCAAGTGCAACTAATCTGTGTGATCAGAAATAACGTAATTTAAGATAAAGGATAATAAGACAAAATATTCAGGACATCATAGTTACAAAAACAGAACTGTAGTTTCCTAACTCTGTTGTGCAAGCCTCGCACTCTGTTTGGCTACTCACACACTTCAGAACAGCAGGGAACTGGTATCTGCATAATGACTGTGTAGCTGTGCTAAATAATAATAATAATAATAATAATAATAATAATAATAATAATAATAAATGCCTGGCTACCCTAGATAAAAACACATTTTTATCAACAAGTGTACATAGAAGGGTGAAGATAGATTCAAACTCTGCAGATTTCTCCAAGTTAACTAGAACCATGCCAGCCCTGTTTCAGGAAACTCTCTTTCTTATCAAACAATGTGCTCAAGGAAACACCGTGTCTTAGCAGAGCCTGTTACATTCAGCACAGCTCCATCTGAGCTCTATCATATAGCACTGGCCTAATTCACACTGCTTTTTTACTGCATTTTCCAGTTCTTTGGAGGAGGCTCCATTCATGACTGTGCAAAAAACCACATCAAAAGTAAATAGAATACTAATTGGAAAAGGCAAAGAATGAAAACTATTCTTCCAGTGCATTATGTTTGCTTAGCAAAAGCAAAATGATCCAACTACCATCATTTTTCTCTCTTTATATTTTGAGCCATATTGCATATGCAGGTTTCATCCCAAACCAGAGACTGACAGGATTTGAACAGTGTCTGTGAACTGGCATTACCTCGCACATAATGAATAGATACCTCTGTTTACCTTATTAATACAACAAATGCTCCTTTTCAACAAATGTGCCACCATCTGCTGCTTAATCAAACATGTAGTTGCAAGTTCATCTGAAATAAAGTAATCTCTGTTGATGAGAGCACCCTCCCATGAATTGTATTTGCCTGCATCTTAAAAAAAGATGGTGACTTGAGCAACACAGGACACATATTTAGGAAAATAAATGAACTATATACCCTTATATACAACTTTTTCTTTCTAAGAAAAAAAAGGAGAAAAGAATAAAGCTAAGCATCAGATGAATAAAATCAATATGAAATTAAATACCAGCCCAAAATGATAAATTAGAAATATTTCCTTCATATATACACATACCTCAGTGGGTTTCCTTTCAAAATTAAAGTCCAAATCAAAAACTACTAAAACAGAGAAGAAAAATGAATACCTTGTGAACAGTAAAAACTGTCATCTGACATATCGTCTCAGAAGGAAACTAAAACTATATATTCATGTGATAAGAACAATATACTTATATTTATGAACTGAGAAAAATGATTGAAAACACCATCTTACCATGTTTTCAATAGGCAACAGTCATCTTGCATAAAAGTAGTATAATTTGTGACAGCTGCATTACAGGCTACATTTTTTATTTCAGAAAAAACTACAGAACAAAGCACAGCTATGATTTGCTGCCTACCTGCCTCCATAATAAATCACAGGGGAAAAGAGTGAATATCCAAAGGCAGATTTTAGCAGTCCCTGCTTCTTTCACACATATATGTGGTGGAATGTTGAGAGAATCACAGAATGGTTTCGGTTTCCTTGGACCTCTGGAAATTGCATAGTTCAACTTCCCTGCTCAAGCAGTGTTGTCTTGAGCAGTTTCTCAGACCTAGCCAGGTTTTCAACATCTTCAAGGATGAACACTTAAACCAGATGTCTGGGCAACCTGTCCCAGAGTTTAAGCACCTGCACCCAACACAATGTTCACTATGTCCTAATCCACAGCACGTAAATTTGAATAATCTAACTCAAAGACACTGAAGGTCACTCATGCTAGTTCTAGTTCTTGGGTGATACTTGTCCCTTTGAAACAAAACTGATGTTAATTCATAATCACAAAAATTTCTGAGTGAGATAAAAAGTAACTGTAAAGTGTAAAGATAATTCTAATAATTACATTCCTGTTTTCTTAAAGCTGTAATAGATGTCTGTCCATTTACTTCCCTATTCTTCCCCAAGCTTGCTTTATTCTCTGTCTCCTCTTCTGTCCTCATTCTTCATTGTACCTTATCACTCTCTCTCTTTGTTGAACAGCTCTCTGTCTTTCAATTGTCATTGTCATTGTCATGATGGGCATTTTGAAAGCATTTTACAGAAAGGATTTGCTTCACAATATTTCCTAAGCTGTGTGGATATGTACATGTCAGAATAATGTCTCTTGCTGTCATTCCTCTGCCACTGCTGTGTCCTATACCTTAAGATTTAATTCCTTCAAACTGAGTTTTCCTATTTATTCCATTCATGGTCTATTATCACATCTCCTTGATATTTTTTCCTAACTTTTTTTCTGCTTTGTGCATATTTGAATGAAAAATTAATGTAAAATTTCCTTGCTCATATCATAGTTCTTCAATTGATTGTATTCTCTTCTCACCACTTTCATTGCACATCAAACGTAAAAGCACAGCAAGGAAATCTATTTTGTACAGATACATCAAATGATTTAAACTAACTCTTCCATTTAATATACAGTGGAGAGGGTTTGAACTTTTCAGCTCCCCCAGGAGAACTATGCAGAAACTCTGCATAATGCTTCACAAGTGTGGTAGTACAAGTAATGTAGCAGTTCTCTGCTCCTTAAAGTTTCTAAATGTCCTGTTTCTCTCCGAAGTCTTATTCAAGAAAAACAGTTGTGCTTTGGCTGATTGTTTCTTTTTGAGTTGCAGGGGGATATGGGGGCAGGAGGGTGTGTGGAGAAGAAGAAAAATAGCTTTTGGTTTTTTGTGTATGCACCAAGGCACTTTGGGCATATTTTTTGGCCTTAGAGAAATTTTCACTCTTTGTTTTTTGTTCCACAATGACCTTTCTTCTATCTGCCCTATTCCCCTTCAGTCCATCCATTCTTTCCTCATTGTAAAGAAATTCAGATTGTGTGGGATAAAATTCAGCTGATTCCAATTAATACCTTGAACTTAAGGTACTAATTAAATTAAATTGTTGAAATGGGCTTCTTTCCAGTTGCCTGTGCACCACAAGGACAGATCCACACGGAGAAATTACAAAGTTTACAGAGCAAATTACAGTTTGTCTGTACTTCCTCACAAAATATTGGTTTATCTCTCACACAAAAATATTATTAATTGCCTCAAAGGATTTATTGCATTTAACTTCATTTCCCAAAAGCTGTACACTGAATCTGAGCAAACTATCCTGTACCCCTCTGTAACTGATGAAAAAAAATTTATACATCCTGAGGACAATTGAGATGAGATGACTATCCCTGCAAAAGTTTCCCTCCTCTTCATTAAATACCTGGGCTAGCTTGATTGTGATGTTGAACTACTACATGGCTAAAGCTAAATTAGATAAATTTTCTATTTATTATCTCCAGACACAATATTGCTGTTCATCACCTCCTGTGTTTTACGCTGTGAGTCTAGGTCATTCCTTAGTAAATTTCAGTACGTACTACCCATTGAGAGAAAAAAAAAAAAAAGGAAATAGATAGATAGATAGATATAGATAGATAGATGATAGATAGATAGATGATAGATGATAGATAGATAGATAGATAGATAGATAGATAGATAGAAAATGTATCTGTGTAAAAGCACAAGAGAAGTGTAATCCATTTTTCATTCCACCTGTTTTCTGCAAAGCTGGACTTTATAACTGTTTAAATCCAACAAAAAAAACACAAACAAACAAACAAAAAAAACAACTTAATGACCTTCTCATTGTAGTCCTAATCCTACAATCCTTACAGATTTCAAACTACTGTTAGTTTCAGTCAGTTAAGGTATTGCAAATAAGAAGATGAAGGACATCCTGTCCTTTTCAGAGTCTACTGACTGTCTCACACAAGCAGTAGGTCTAGTTTCTTGCATGTTATTTTTTGTTGTATATTGTAGTTCAATCAGTTTGGCATGAGATTAGAGACTGAAATGAAAACTTCTAGCTTAAGTGGACACAAATCTGAGACAAAGTCCTGTAAACAGCATTTCATCCACTGGAGAACTTTGTTCCAGTGTTTTGTTTCCTCCATTAAAAAGAAGGTTTTTTTGGATTAAGTGTTGTAAGCCAAGCAGGTTAACTCCAACAGATAATCTGCGATGCATATCTTATCTATAAAAATAACCACCTGTATGGGACCTTAGTAATAGCTGTCATCCAAAAATCTCCCCACAAAAACATTACTGCTTTAGTGAGACATGTAGAAGTGGACAAAAATGGGAAGAAACAGCTTCTCATGCGTGAAATTAATTTTTTTCTGCAATAAATAAATAATGTGTTCTATGTGCAATATCTCAATTTAATTATCTAGTCATAATCAAACCAAACTGGAAAAAATGCTGTAGCTTTATATTCTTTGCTGAGAATTCAGCTTTATAAAGACATTTAACTTAGACTGGTAAGCTTTTAAGTGAAATACTGGGGAGTTTACAATTTAATTAAAGAAGAAATCTTGAAAGTAAGTGGGAAATATATAATACCTTGTAAAGCAGACAACAGTTCCCAAAATATTCATGACACTTTGCAATGCCTTAGCAGTGCCCTATCGGTCACATTGCATTTATACCATTCTTAAAAGGAAAGTATTGCGTTTTTAATGAGAATAATACATTTTGCTTCAGTGGCATCTTCTTCTAACACAATCAACACATTTTACTCCAGATGCAAACAAAAGACCATCCCTAAGGTGTCGATGTTATTTTGTAAGGAAGTGACACTTGAGAGGATGTGGGTTTGGGGTTTTTTTAATTTTTCTGAGACATCTGTGAATTCTGAAATTTATGCAGTTTGAGAGATCATATACTGAAGATTTTACAGTGAACATTTAATATTAAAACATTAAAGGCAGTGGAAATCTTTCATTTACTACAGTGACGCATTTACTTTGAAACATTTTGGATGTCATCTATGCTTTCCATAGTTGTCCTATATATAAATTTTGAAGGTTGACATAAAAATAAATGATAGACACTGAAAGAGTCCATGCTCTTTATTTTGTAATGCATTTATTTTTATGTTTTGATCAAGATCTGTAAAGATGAAAACTTAAATATAATCTTATTCTTTTAAAAGAACTGAAAATTTTTCTACATAGCTTAGAAAAACTCTGCCAAATCTATATAATTACATAACCAAAACAGACCTTGCAAATGAAAAAAGACCATTTCACTTTTTTGAAAGCCAGCATGGCTCACAAAGCCCTCCATAGATTTAATTTTGTAGTAAGCTCAACTTTTTTTGTCTGAATCCTTCCACTGAGTACCTATACGTTTCACTGTTGCACTTGTTACTTCACATGAAGTTAAAATTACAGGGTATTTATTGTTGTACATTCACAAAATCGAGTTCAATTTTAAAAAAAATCAACATCTCATCACTTGTGGAGTTAGTTATCTTATAAATTTTGAAGCAGGAATTCTCCAAGACCACTACATTAAAACTGTGAAGGAAGAATACATGTGGGAAAGAAAAGAAAGACTTGCCAAAACAAAGTCAGAAAAGAAGAGTAGGTATTTCAGCTGTAAGGAAGACCCACAGCATTGCACATGAAGAGATGGTTCCTTTGTGACATACAAAGTACACTAAATAATGATCTCTAGGAATGACTGCAAACTTGATAGTCTTATGTATCACAGGACCAGGAGATCTGTAGTAACCTCAAAGCCTCCTTTAGAATACTACAAAGGAAAAAAACAGAAAGTTTATTCATTCTGGGAGCACACTGTGGAAAATAAACAGGGGAAGCTGATCTGTGCAAAGCTCTGTGATGAACTATAATATTCTCAATATTGAGAAGATGTGAGAATTCTAATAAGGACAGTATTCAGTAGGGTGAGACTGGGTGAAGATGTAGAGAATATAACATGTGAAAGTATTTCAGTATTTCAGCATTTCACACAGCACAACGCGTAATCTCTTTAAAGGACTGTAGGAACTGAGTGAATGTTGGTATTAACCTAAATTCTCTTACTCTGAGAGTATCTATGTCTCCATTGTCTAGGATATAAATATCTAGGGGATATTAACTTTGGTTCTGATATATAATACAGCTGATAATGGTCTAGGATTATTAAGATTTTTACCATGGGTATTTTATTGCTTAATTGTCAACCATTGGCATTTTCTAACCCACAGTGCAGTATTTGGTTCTCACCGCTGTCAGAAATACATTTGATTCTGGTGTATTCCCTGTGCTGTGTTCCTATATTCTCATTTAGATTTATTTTTTCACAGGATGATACCAGGTGATAAGTTACTGCACAGTAACATACTAGCCCTACTAAATTTTTATTGCTCTTTATGCCTGTCTTCTGCCGACAAATGATACTCAGAGGTCTGGCAATAGTAACCATCATCTTCGTGTTTCTAAAACAATGATGACTCCTTCATGGTTATATGAGAAAAGAAGTTTGTACCTGCTTCCAGTATGTTAACAGTTTTCACCACTACCATGTTAAACTTTTCATTTGTTTACTGCTGTATAAAGAATCATTTCATTAAGGCAGGGCCTTCAAAATGGAGGCAGTTTGACAGTGAAGTTGTGGGTTCTGAAAGCATAAGTCACAATTAATTTTAATTTCTTTACAGTAACCAATAAACTATCAGGTGTTAAACAGATATAAGAAACTCATCCAGTGAGGAGGTGGTAATAGCAAAGCTTTTCTCCTAATAATTCTACTTTTGGGATGCTATTTTATTTCTGTGTTTTAGCTTAATGACTGCATAATATAAAGTACTTGAACACCAGTCCTAAATACCAGCAAGCAACAGTGTCTGTATCCCTTCCATTTATTTTGCAAGAATCCCACTCTTTTGATTTCTCTTGATAGAAATAAATATCTACTATCATTTAGGAAACAATAGTTATTCTCCCAAAAATGCCCTTGTGAAAAAAAAACCTCAAAGCCACGATAGAGAAAACATTTTTTGGCTTTCACCGTAAAAAGACTCTGGGTTGATCAGAGCCTGAAGGTGGGTCTGCCTACAGTTTCTCCTTACAAGACTCCCAGAGGTGAAAATTAAAAAAAAAGGCTTTCAAGGTCCAGAAAGTGATGTCTCACTAGACAATAAACTAAGATCACTAACTTTTTTAAACAGAGAAATCTCCAGGTCTTGTTTCAGTTGCCTAAAAGCAGCTAAGCAACTTGAGCACACCCAAGGTTTCTTCGTTAATTTCAAATGTTCTGGGGCATTCTACCAAGGCCCCCACCTGTTGTTCTAGGAGGCTGGGTATCCTGGAGATCTTGTGAATTCTTAAACACGGAATCTCAAACAGAACTAAACACTGATGCCAGCTGAATTATGTCTAAACTGAAGAAAAAAATAAATAAATAAATAAAAAGAAGTAGCATTTTCTCCCCACAGACACATTCTTTCCAAACAAGTCTTTGTTCCAGTACAAGTGTCTGCCATCACAGTGATTTTCCTAGGCATAATAAATTCTTCAGTGCCCTGACAAGTCCCCAGGAAGGCTCTTTGCAACAGCTTGAGTCCTTCATGCTCGACCTCTGCTAGGGCCACCCGAAGGCACTGCTCATCTCAACAGTTTCTCAGCCTCTGCATGAGCTCTGAATTCCTAGATCTTCCTAGAATGAGTCCACATGCTCTTTACCTGTACTTCCACAAGCATCTGTGACTGAAGAAGCTGAGTTACATGGCAAGAAAAAACCCTCCATTCATTTCACTTGATTTACTCTTCTTCAAGTAATATCATATTCAAATTTCAAAGGAACCTATCATATATGCTTCCTCTCACTTTTTCCCTTTTCTGCTTTGTAGAACACACAGCTTCCAGAAAAAGCACTTTATAGATTAAGTACTGAGATGCTGCAGTGGTGAAGCAAAAACTTAGGAAAGCTGAAGCTGGATTGCAATATTGTTGAGATATTTGTAAGTCAATGGTGTCTGTATCCAGCAGCAGAGGAAGAGGCGTCCATACTGATCAACATCAGACAGCTTTAGAAAAAGAGATTATGAGGCTGGAAGTGATGTAATTCCTGAACTAAGAGCAAGGACTTGCATTTGAGTAATTCATTTTGAAAGGAAGATTTTGCCTGACAAAGCAGTCCCAATTATTTTATGTGATACAAAGTGAGAGCTAATTAGATGCCCAAATTATTTATACAAATTAAGCAAAAGCCAAGACTCTAAAAGGGATAATTAAATTTATTTGAAATTAGTATTTCATTGAAGAGGCCTGGAGAGTTGCCAGCGGCAGGATGCCTCCCTCAGAAAGCCTGTTCTGCACAATTCTGTGAATCTGATGGATGCTGAAATGGTTCAGAAGGTAAAAGATTCCTAGAGCAAAAAATATGAAAACACCAAGGACTCACTGAATTGTATTTTATATATTTGTTCAACTAGCAACAAATGCTATTAAGGGATTATAGAGAGGAAAAAAAAGTAACTGAAGAAAAAAGATGAAAAAATTCACCTCTTTCTCACCAGAGGTTTAATTTTAATGTTAAAGACACCATTTTAATGCTAAGCTATATTGAGGCCTAGGCAGAGTGGATTGAACAATGTGCCTATCACTTGTCTTCAGGGATGTATCTAATAGCCACTATGGCTCAAGATGGAGATACTTATCTTTTTTCCTAGTTGATGCAAACTGCTTAACATGTGCTAACTTGTTTGTAGCAAACTGTAGCAATTAATACCTCTAGTCCATCAAAAGTCAAGCCAAAACATTATTTATCCTTTTTTCCCTCTCAAAGATCACTCTTCTTCAATTTTCCTCACAGGAAAATGTTTGCAGTAACAATTCTGATCAGCTCTCATGCTCGTGTAGAAGCACCCAGTGTGGGTTATGTACACATTTGCACCAAGACAAACATCAGCCAGCTTTGTGATTCTCAATTCGTGTCACTGCAGTGATGTGAAGTAATTCTGGAATTTTCTAGAGAAATGAGTGCTTAACTGTTTCATGACTTCATAAAATGCTACCTTGTTAAATCAGAAAGTAATCTGTGCTTTATGAATTCAAAAATTTGGGGAGTCCAGATAACATCCAAAATTTTTAAATAGTCTCAATAGTGAATTTGTAATGAGAATAGATTTATTACTGTCATGAGAAAATGAGAAAATTGCTTTTCACCATCTTGTGTGGAAAGAATAAAGCAAAGGTCCCTTTTCATTCAAACTTGGGACTGCATGAGAGAAAAAGCAGTACTTTTGAAAAATCAGAAACTGTCTTTTGCACTCTAACAGAAGATAGAAATAGAAGCACAATTGCCCCTAAGTACTGCGTTTTACCCAAAGCAGTGCCTAAATGTTGAGGCATATTCAAAATCAGAAATTTCTACACTGAATTTACCTAAGGTACTTATGGTAGTCAGTAATTTAAAGTTTCTACTGACACTCTCCGAACACATTGCTGCTTGCTCACTCCTCTTCCTCTCCCCCTTCTTCCTGCAGCGGGATGGAGAGGAGAATTGAAGGAACAAAAGCTAAAGCTCATGGGTTAAGATAAGACCAATTTTCTGGAAATGTCAGTGAGATAAGAAAATAAATAGTAGCAATAGTAATACTAAGGACTCAGGTTACAAGAAGCACCGCCAAAATCCCCAGCAATAGACAATACCCAAGTGTCCCCTCTGCCACACTATGCCCACTATTCCCTCTGGCTCAGAATCAGCATTACCCAACCATTCCCTATGGTTCCCAGTGCCACTCAAGCTCTCTCCCCAGCTAGGAAGCAGCTCCACACTGACTTGACCAGAAGGAAAACCTTCTCCACAAAGAGATTTCCTTCCCCACACCTACAGCTGTGACTTAATATATACTGTTTCCCCAATTTGTATCATGGTTAAATCCTAGAAATCCCACTGCATGACTTCCTAAAATCCTTTGCTCAAACTCAGAGCAAAAAAAAATGTCAGTTCTTGCTCCATTTCTTTTTTATTTCATTATTAACTATAGTACCTCTATGCTGTGGATCTCTTATAAATCTGTAAAACCTTTCATGGAATCTTGGACTATGCAATACAAGGAGATTATTTTTGGATGAAGAATAAAATTTACCTAACTTCTGGATATCAACCCAAATCCACTGAAAATTATTCCATATTTATTTAAGGATGTGTTGGCTTGTTCTCTGTCTACAAATGAGATGGGTACTGCAAAATTTGCAGGCATAGGATTTTTATTCTATCATCTTTATCTCATACAAAATTAAGCAAGAGACGTAAGAGATTATATAATCCAAGCAAACAAGCAGTACAAGGTTCTAGCCTCATTATAGGGCCTTTTCAATGAATTTTCTTATCCAATAGCAGAATTCAACAGCTTAACTAACATTTTACTTCAGCAAATCATAAAAGAGCACACGTAGGGTTATTTTAACAATAGTCTTCTATATAACGTAAGAACCAATACACAATAATCCATTATTAAGCTTAAAACTTTTTCCTATCTGTAAAGCATACATTTTTATTCTTTTACATCTTGACTTTGCTTTACCATATAAAATCAGTCATTGTTCTTTTGGCCTTGTTGCAGATATAACTGTATCCACCAAAACTAGGAAGCTTCCTAATTCACACGACAGAATTCTGGGATTCCCAGCTTTTCTCTACCTTCTGGTGTCTTTTTGCTTTCTAGATTTCCCACAAGGATTCTTTTTCTTTTCCCCTGCAAGGTCAAAAGAAATAACTATGAATAGGATAAGACTATGTTTGTAAATAGCTTCCTTTTACTTTTGTAAGCATTTTACTTAACATTGAAAATGTATATGTGAATACGTACATGCACATCTTTGTATGTGTGAGCAATATTTTTAGACCACAGGTTGTTTCTTTTTGTACATTTTATTATGCTGCTCTTTGAAGCAGTAAAATTAGTTATGGTACTTTTATTGATGTTGATTACAGGGATGTCTGATTTCATTTAGCATTCATATTGCACAGTAAGTGTCTTTTATAACCACCTTACTTTCACAGATGATTTGTCCCATTGTAAAATCATTAAGGACATTCATTAGAATTTGTCACTCTGTTCCAGCGAACTAATACTTTTCAAAATAAAGGTTCAATTGTTTGTGTTCAATTTCCGTCATGTTTTCTTTTGGGCTTTAAGCCATTTTGTATTTAACATACTGCTAAGTGACTCTGGCAATGCTTAGCGTTGTAAGAAGTCTTTCATTACTATTCCTGGCTGCTGATCAGAATAAGATATAGATCTACCTTGTTCTCAGTATCTTCAATGCCACAACCTCTTCCTCTTAGTTTGTAAATAATTCACTGTAGCTTGTTTTCTAGGTGTTGGGGAACCCTTATGCAAATCTACTCTTTCCTTACTGAGAAGGTTTGTTAGAGTACTCAGGTCCTTCAGATCTCATTGACCCTGTTTTGGACCTAATGGGATATAGTGGGTGAAAAACTGTATAAAGTTGAAAACTCAGAGGATAATGGTCAATGGATTAATCTAGCAATCAGATAAAAATAATTTTTCTTGGGAGTTGATGCAAGGCCTCATCAATGCTCTCAATGATGGAACATAATGGAACCTCAAATATCTCACACATGACATCAAACTGGGGAAGGAGGTAATATGATAGAAAGATGGATGCCAATCACTGTGACTTCAACAAGCTGGAGGAATGGACTGAAAACATTTATGAAGGTCGAGCAAGACAAATGCAAATCCCACAGCTGAACTGAAATAACTCCATAGTACTGCAAAGTTAGGAACTGACTGAAAAGAAAGCAGAAGGGTAATGGAGAATTCCAGAGGACAACATATTAAACACGAGTCAGCAGTGCACCTCTGTAGGACTCTGTGGTATTCTGGACTATATTTCCAACAAATCTTATGAGACACCAGCCACCCATGTTAGATTGAACACTTAATGTTAGGTGCCTACAGATTAGAGCATTTACCTTTGATTAAATCACTTGGTGTCCCCCACCCTTTTTATATACCTTGAAGGGAGCACTCCTGTGGAGCAATTCATCTCACCTAAACCAGATTTTAAAAATCCAGATCTCAATTCTGCCTGTTTCATCTACTACGTCAAAATATACCTCAGAGCTGCTTATTTATATCTATTCATTAATGAAAGAGCTAATAGGATTAAATGATGTGGACATTAACATTAAAGTAAGATGAAATATGCGTAGGTTTTTTATTAAGTTGCAAGCCATGGAAGTACCACTCACTGTAAGTATTAAGTATAAGTAAGTTAAAGAAAACCTCTTCCCCATGCTGCATCAGACACATGTACCTTTCCAAAGAATGTTTCTAGTGTTAGGAAAAACCTGAAGCAATTATACAAATTTTACTTTACTGGCAGCGAGAATTAAAATGTGAGTCTTCCCGGAAGTGTCTGAAGGGCACAGCTACAATCCAAAAGATGGCAACTTCAATTCCTCTCCCATTCCCTCACCAGAGTACAATAGTAGCTCTAATCCGTACTACTGTACCAGGGTACAGGAACTAGCTGTATTTACTATGTAAAAAAAAACAGAAAATGTCAGTGAACAAAGCAGGACTAGAAACCCTAGAGATGATAAATGTAAAAAATGGAAGAGGGGAGATCAAAAGGCACATATGTCAGGCAAATAAACGTTAGCTGTTTAAGGGAAAAAAATCTTGGTCCAGAAAATTCTGCATTCAAAGCAATCTATAGACTTGAGAAAAGTTTAGATAGGAGACAAAACAAGCAACGTTTCCAGTAAAAACATCTCAGATAAGTCACTCAAAACAGCAATGGGTACGTGTTGTGTTTACCGTTTAGCAGACAATTAAACAATATCTTCCTCTTAAAAAAAGTGTAAAATCTAATGTCAGAACACACAGAGGAGGTGTCTTTTGAGAAAAAATATATTCTGAGAAAGGAAACTTAAGAGGAAGAGTATTTTTAAGCACATGACATATCTTTTTATCCTCATACCAACACACTAAAGTACCTTCAGGCCCTAGAAACCTGTTCCTGCTAGTACACAACAGGAGTTTGCCTGGCTCACTGTACTGCTGACAAAACATCCATATGCTCGTTTGTACGCAGAATGCTATGTTAGATTTGGCAGGGAAGTTGTTGCTGGTTGTCACTGCAGTGGTGAGTTCTGCCCTGACAGTGTTTCTCAGTGTTTATGCCACCCTATTCTGTCCTAAATGTGCAATGTTATTCTTTTCTTCCTCCTTTTCTAGTCCAGTAGTAAGTGGAAGCAGCCTTTGATTTTGTGTCAGATATTACTTTTCATCAGTGTTTGCATTTGATCAAAGAAAAAAAGAATGAACGTACTCATCTGCAGTGTGCTGGGAGGCTAAAGCACTAATTAATCATAGGGAAGTACAGCAGGATTTATCAATAGCTAACTGGAGTGTTCAGCTAACTAGGGTGCCTAGGCTGAATAGTTAAAGCCACCCGGCTGCCGGATACACACAAGTCCACAAGGATTGCAACGCAGCTTTTCTTTCTTCACAGCATGTATGTCCATATAACATCTGAAAATTGACTGATTGCTCTTAGGGTATGAAATGGATGTATATTGGTATTTTTAGGACATAAGTCTTTTAGGGTTATTACCTTAGAGTATTATATATGTACATGTTTTTCTTATTCACCATGCAGATCCACCATTACTGTCATCATCTCTTTTGCGTGAATTTTACTGAATCCCCTCCGTCCAAAGTTTCACTTTCAAAATATGTCAAATGAACTTCATTTATTTTCTGCCCATTTTCATCAGAGTTACTGCAAAGTATTTTTACCCTTAAAATTTGAATGAAAGTAAAGCCTTTCTTCATTGCTGATTCATGAAAACTTGCAGCAGGGATGAGATTGTTTTAGTCAATTCAGTGCTGATAAATTGAGCATTTCAGTTTTTCATTACTCACACATTCATCCAGAAAATCTTTTGTACCCCAAGACTCCACAACTATTTTACAATAACAGTGAAGTGAGTGAGTTCAGAAAAGTTCCCTTAACTAAACTGGTCTGTAATAAGTAATAGGATAACAGAGATGGAACCAGGATATTTATACAAGAATTGCTCAAGATTATCAATTGACCAAATGTATAAATTCCTTCATTTTTAGTTCAATATAATGGGGACATGTAGTCTTGCATAGGAATTCTATAGATTGACTTTTTATAGGTTTGTAATTTGCAGTGTAATTCTATAAGGCTATTTTGTCAATAGGAGAAAAAAATCAGTCCTTATGAAAGCCTCCCACCTTCTATTTTTACTTTGAATTTTTTATTTTTTTTTAAAACTTAGGACACTCTCCATATGAGTGAATTATATATACTTTTAGAGTGGCAATGTCAACTGATATAAGGAGCAGCCACTTCCTCAAGTCCCAGGGTCTCTGGCTGATGGATGTGGCTGCCACTTTCCCCTTTCCCCTTTGTGATTTCCACAACCAGCAGCAATGTTGAGCACATACCCCAGAGGCACAGTCACAGACACCTGTGCACAGTCATGGACACATATGCACAGAGACCAGTAGGACACAGACATGTCTGGTCACACAGAGGGCACCAGATAAAGTGTGGCCACAGAGCAGGTGTTGCCCCAGCTGCCCCCACATTCAGGACTCACACCACACACCAGCGCACAGGCACACATCCCCTCCTCCTCTTGGGCTGGCAGAGGTAGAAAGTCACTAGTGAACCCACATCCTACACTGCCCACGTTCAAAGTACACACACATTCATGAGTTCTCCCAGCCCTGGCATCCCCGCTGTGCCTGCTATGAGGATTCTAGCACCCCTTACCTTCCTTTTGGGTCCCCGACTCACTGCTGGGTGCTCACTGCACATGCACAGCACTCACACTTTCATCCTACAGGCACCCTACACTCAGAGGCTCCTCTGAATACCAGCATAGACCCTCTGCCCTGACACCTCTGCCTGGACAAGGGGCATCCTGCTCACTTGGCTGGTCAAGCTGGGGTTACCCTTTTACATGTGAATGGCCCATTTTATACCCTTTTCTGTTTACCTCTTCTTTGTTCCTCCTTTATCTGCTTCCCCTGCACCACCACCCTCCACCACCTGGTATAGTCCCACTGACCCCCTCCAATACCCAGGACCCTCATGGTTGCATTGTTGTCAATTGCAAAAGCCCAGTTTGCCTGCAGCTTCTCGATAGCCCATCTGTTACCATGACTGACCGGCTTTGGTTTTTATCTTTGTCTGCATAATGCTCACCTGTCAGGTTTGTGTATTTTGTTTCTGCTTTCCCCTTTTTCCTTATTTTCCCATTTGACAAGATCTCTGATCAGATAACTGTGCTGGAAGAAGCATTCTCACACTCCCAGGGATCCTCATCAATTAGTGTGACAGACCAGGTCTGACTTCCTCCCTTTCAATTTGCCAGTCAGGTTTGTATCTCTGTATGTCCTTCTTTATGTCTTCCTCCTTTTATTGTTATCTCCTTTTGCATTGAAAAGTGCTTGGCCAGACACCTTAAAGGAGCTGATGTCTCCTCTTTCCACACACCCCCATACAGGAAATAGCTGAACAAATATACCTTTACCCTTATAACAGTAGGGCTACTGCTGTGGTCACATAAGCTGTAGACATGGTGAAGGCAGGTCAGTTGTACCTATTGTGAAAGTAATTTATGTAGTTGGAAAATGAGAAAATCTCCAAGGCAACTCTTCTTACTGAATGAAAATCAACCATGTCCCAGAAACATATGTGTATTTCCCAATCTATTTTCACAGTGTCAACAAGGGATTTTCCATTTCAAAAATAATAATCAAAATTCATTTATTCCTGTGTTAGTTTTATGCATCCACACTCTAGAACAGACTGTCTCCAAGAAAATAGCATAGGGGAAAACAAGCACCCCTATTAAACAGAAAAAACTCTTATGAGCAAACATGAAAAGAATACAAGTATCTGAAATGTGTTGGTCTCAGTTTTTGCATCAGTGATATATATATATATATATGGATATAGATATAGATATAAATATGTAAAATGCCCCAGCCAGCTGCCCAAAGTACCCCTACAGTTAATGTGCAGTAATAGGTTTCTTTAGAATAAATTCAGATATTTCATTTCACCCCAAAGTGGTCATAGGAAGTAGGTCGGGAAGAGCAGTTTGCAGTGTTTGCCATTCTCCAGTGGCTCTAATACTGTTTTTAACTGATTGATTCAAATGTAGATCTTTACAACTTCAGGCACTTTAAAATGTTCCCAAAACTAAAGGCAGAATATTTTTTAAAAACATATCCTCTGAACTTTGATTTCTGAGCTCTGATTTTTTAAAAAAAATCTTTAAAAGACAAACATAACAACAGGAGGTGAAGTATTTAGAAACTAAACCCAGAAACTTCTCAAATAAACTGGCTAAGTGAAGGCAACTGAGGCAATATTTAAGATACACTTGGAAATCAATTTTGACTTTCCATGTCAACGTAAACATAATTTCTGGGCCAAGATTTTAAAAGTGCGAGGATCTTGTTTTTCAAGAGTATTTCCCCAGTCAAAGGCCTTCTCAAAGATAAAGAAACTAGAAAGTCTATGCAAGTCCTTTCTAAAATAAATCCTAGAATCTCTATATGAATTTATGGCATATAAGAGAGACACTTTATTACTAATTTGTTGATCTGAACTTGTAAATAATAGACTTCTTTTTTGTTTATTTGTTTTTGTTTCAAACTTTTTAGCAGTATACATGATAGACTTCAGTACAGAATATATGATAAGGTCTTTTATACTCTTAATCTGAAAAAAAACCCAAACAAAACATAAAACATGCAAGCCCAGTTTTCTATATTAGTATGACTTTGCATTATCTAAATTCAGTGCTGTATTTGCTGTACTGGATGTAATCACTACATAGATCCAATAAAAAATCTTTTATTGGAGATTTAAGTGTCATGCATCTATTTATCTTTGCTAGAATTTTAGCATCTATATATTTGAAAAAATATTGTATATCTAGTACCGTATTGCAAATTATATTTATAGCAATAATATATATATAGAGAGAGAGAAAAACTTCTTCACCTCATGTCCTAAAATAATGTTGAATACGCATGAGCATGGAAATATATTTATTGCTGTTATTTTGGCTTATAACAGAAATGTAAAGGGAGTAGGGGAAAGTATGTAAGTTGTGAAAATCTTTCTGAAGAAAAGCCAAATATACAGCACATGTCTGTAGATGAGTGCACAAAGAGAGGAATGTCTCTTTGGAGGAATGGGGCCCAAGGTGATGTCACTACTGTCATGGAGTCAGAAGGATGCCAATAGCTCTATACCCTGGGCATCAGTACTGGGTCCAGTCCTGTTCATCAGAGTCAGAGGGCAAAGTGACTCAACAAGTTCTCCATTGACACAGAACCTGTAGGAGTGGTTTAATATGCCAGATGATCAAACTGCCATCCAGAGGGACCTTGGCAGCCTGAAGAAATAGTGTAACAGGAACCTTGTGGAGTTGCATAAGGGGAAGTACAAAGTGTACCATAAGTACCTGTGTAGTAACAACCTCACTCACCAGTACAGGGCTGGACCCCCCAGCTGGAAAGAAGCTTGTCAGAAAAGGTTCTGGCTGTCCTGAAGGACAACAAATTTTACATGAGCCACTGATGTGCCTTTGACAGAGGGAATGCCAATTATATCCTTGGATGCATTAGGAGGAGTGCTGCCAGCAGGTGGAGGGAGGTGACCCTTTCCCTCAGCCCTGGTGAGGTCACACCTGGACTTCTGTGTCCAATCCTGTGCTACAAGGCAGAAGAGAGACATGGACAGCCTGTAGACAGTCAAAATAAAAATTAAAAAAAAAAAAAATCATAAAGGGACTGGAACATCTCTCCTACAAGGAACAGCTGAGACACCTGGGCCAGTTTAAGCTAGAGCAGAGAAGGCTTCACAGGCAGACGGGTTGTGGTTATCAATGTATATAAATGCCTGAAGAGAGACAGGTTTAAAGAAGAGAGAACCAGACTCTCCTCTGTGCTGTCTAACAAGAGAACAAGAAGCAAATGGGCACACACTGAAATACTGAAGTTTTTTCTGAATATAAGGAGATATCTCTGTTGTGAGGGTGGCCAAGAACTGGTACCAGTTTCCGAGGGAGGCTGTGGAACTTCCATCCTTGGAGATACTCAGAGACCACCCGGACATGGACCTGGTCAACTTTTCTTGGTGGTCTTGCTTGGGCTGGTAGTTCAGATGAGGAGACCTCCACAGGTTCCTTTCAGCCTCAGCCTCTCTGCCTTCTGAGATTCTGTCAATACTTAGTGAATGTTCATTGGGCAACTGAAACAAGTGATAATGTTAAGAGCCCATATATGTCCTTGATGATTTTACACTACCCACTTCAGCAGTGTTTCTTATTGAAAAGCACTACATGAAACCTGAAAAAATCTTCTGTCTGGAGTGACTCACTCCAGTGCATAATTCAACTTAATAATGCCTCCAGTAAAAATTGCTCTGTTCCCAAGAGTAAGGACAAAAAGGAAAGACATTTAGTTGCTGAATTACTATAGGGACATTATCTGTTTCTCCGTAAATAACTTGGAGGTAGCTTGGAAGTACTAGAGTGGGATCTATCTAACTATACTTTGGGAAACTAACAAGCTCCGATGTCATCAGAAACACAGAAATATACGTGCATCTAGACTCACCTATCCATATGTTAAGAACATCTTTTTAGAATCCTGCTACAGTGACATACCTCAGTTTGTTCCATAAAGAGCAAAACCCAACCAACTGTTTATCCACTCTATGAAATCCAGTGTCAACTTAAAGACCTGATGTTATTCCCTGGAAGATTATTCTGTTACAAGTTGAGTCCCATGGATGGAGTGTGTGCAGCCAAACCTGACTCCAAATAGCTTATCCCAAAAGCACGTGTTTAATATATGCGTGCGATACGATACAAAATATGTCAGGTACTGTTAACAGGATATGCAAAAATGAAAGGTCTTAAAGTGATTAAAATGCAACTGTAAAACATCCTGGATGAGGTAAAGTACAGTAATTTAATACAATCCCAGTTCCAGAGAGAAAAGATATGGAACACACTACAAAAAAGACAGCTTACTAGCTAAATGAAAATATGAACAATAAGGTAAAAGTAATTAAGTAGGAGCTCAGTAGGACAATTCCCATGCTTGAGAGATCACTAGCAGAGTCTAACTCCTACGTTTTCTTCTTGTTGCACCTAAAACGCTGGTGAAACACGATGCCTGAAGTATAATATTCATGTTCAGTAACCTTTGGGATTAAAATGTTTTCTTTAGAGATCCTTGAAAACCAATGCACTAGAGAAATGGGAAGACCTTTCACACACTGCTAAACACAATCTTAGTAGTAGTTTGCCATAAAAGGTACAGCTTTGATCCAGCTACTGTACCTCAATTCACAGTTTAAAACTATCAATCAATAGCACATAAACCTTCTCAGCCAAAGTAGGAAAGGTGTTATTGTGTAAGATTCAGCAAAAGGCTCAGTGAAAGAGTCATATCTTCACATACTTTGCTGAATCAGAGTTTAACTTGCTTATTTTTAGCACCGAATATTGGGCCTTTTTAATTAAAAATATCTAAGCTAAAATTCTTATTTTTCTTTCATAGGCTCTTCTATTGTGTTTCTTTCTAACATATGATTTTAAGATACCATTTGTCCTTCTTGCCTCTTTATCTCCAGTTTCCTCATTTTCTTTATTTAGACTAAACTTATCTGTAAGGCTTCATAGGCTTTAAAGGCAAAGGTGAACTAATGGTGTCTGAACTATGACAGAACCAAAGAATCTTTTTCAATTTTACAAGCGCACCTCACTTAATTTAGACTATAGAAACATATTTTTCTACAGGCTGGATGTATTCCTTAAACCACTTTTCTTCAAGGAGGACCTAAAGCTCTACTCACTTGTCCCCACTTCAACGTCTGGCGCCATCTGAGAGGCCACTCAGTACCTGGAGCATGCACATGGAGATGACAGTCACATATTGCATGAGGTCTCTTGGAAACACGTACTGTGCTGCAGTGGCAGCTGGAGGCCAGGCTGGACACACTGACATGGTGTTAGATGTGTTTATGTGGGCAAATGAATTGAGCTACCTGGCTTGCTGACACACATCTGTACCATAAATACCTGAATTTCACTGGGCTGAAGCTACTGTTGTAAATTATATTCAATAGGCATGACTATTCTCCAAAACTTTGTGAAGACTGATTTGTAACCTGTGGAATACATCAGGCAAGCGCTTTCAAATGTGTGCTGAGTAGCAATCAATGGATTTCTTTGTCAGACTTTTTTGACATTTCTGTTTCATTCTAAAAATCCTCAGCTCATGTGCAGAAGATCCGATCCCAGTTGTCATATAACACGGTGTAGCTTTTTTGTTTTCTTCTTTGCATAGAATTTACCTATTATCTTCTTTTTCACTTTCCCTTCCTCTTCGCATTCTGTTCTCTTATCTCCCTTTCCTTCCTCCTTCCCTTTCTGTTCCCTTGTCAGTTGTCTCCATCTGCCTGTTTCCAGAAGAGAATTATATAGACTATTATATGCCTCAAGGGATAGTAGAAAATTAGGATTTTTTCTGTATATTTTGTTGATGATGATGTTGTTGCTGTTATTATTATTATTACTACTATCACTATTACCATTATGAAAAAAGGACTAAGGAAGCAAGCAAAATAATGGCATGTATTTTTTTTCCTGCCACAGATTAAGTAATTTACAGCAAGTCAACAAAATGGCACCTCATCAGTCACATTTTTTTGCTTTGTGAAAATTGTCCTTAAAGATAAAACTCATCAGCCCCTGGAACAAGATGCCACTAAGTGTGCCCAGAAAATTGAACAGAGCCAATATGAAAGCAAGAGACCACCGGCCAGCAGAGTGAGCCTTCCAGGTTTATAAAAGGAATAAAATGAAAGAAAACATCAAGTGACATGATGGTACATCATAATTGATAAATTCCATGTAACCCTTTAGTCAACAGATGTCTGTGGCCATAACCTCAGTTTTTGAAAAACAGTATAGCTCCAAGGGAGACTGGAGCTGTACTGATTGAATCCAGTTCAGAACTCAGTCCAATTATCTCTGTATACAATGAGTTATTTGCACAGGTGATCTCTGGGAATTCCTGTCACACCATATCCATGGACAATGTTTCATTGGAGTTCAATATGGAGCAGGTCTGAGCCCTAACCGAGGATCTCAACCAAATACGGAGAGAAATACAATATAGATCATGATTTATTGCAGTCTACTAAAATCACTCTTAACAACCTTTGCTGATGCTGACAGGTCTGAGATTTGATAATGTAATTGCAGGATTCCTTGAAGCTGTGAATTCTAAACAAACTAGCAAACTCAGACACGCAAAGGGTATCATCAAAGTAAGCAGTGGAAAGAATCCAAAGATCTGTTAAAATACAAAGAAAATTCAGAAAGCTTCAAAAAGCTCAGAACGATTCCAGTCTGTCAGGATTAAGACATAATTTTAAATATATACTATTACGTATTAGTGCTATGCAATTCAAACTTGAGAGGGCTTTAAAACATCACTTGCAGAGATCATCTGATCATAGTCAAATTTGTTGCATCATGGTTTAAATTATGATAGTGTCATTATTCTTGCTGTCTACACAACACTTTAAATTAAAACCTGCCCTAATAAAAATCTCTTTAGCATACTGAACATGTGGGTTCTTTGTTTTTGTTTTTTTTTTTTCTATAGAAAATATAGATTTCTTTAATTCATGTTTATAATACAAGGAGTGGAAGAATTGAAATTTTATTAAATTTTACTTTCCTTTAACTTAAATAATCAAATACACAAGACATAACTGGAATTTTTCTAAGATAAAAAAGGTGATATGCTGATATATCTGCAAACCACCAACTCATTTGGGAAGCATGCTTAATTTATCCAATATTTTCCATGTTTCATATATACAAAATAGATTTGGTTGGGATTTAATACTGAAAATTTGCCACGTTTATCATAAAATTTCACAGAAATGTATCTAAAAGGAAGAGTTGTGGTTGCCCTAACGCTGGCAGTGTTCAAAGCCAGGTTGGGTAAGGCCTTGAATAACCTGGTTTAGTGGAAGTTGTCCCTGTACATAGCAGTGGGCGTTGGGATTAGATGGTCTTTAAGGTCCATTCCAACACCTTAACATTTTTTGATTCTAGGCCTCTATGAATATATAAGATATTGATTACCTGGACACTGTGACAATTTTATTTTTTTTCACACACATGCAATAAATCAATCACCTCTAACAGAGAAGCCTGTGATCTTTATAGTATTTCCAGCTGAAAAAAGTGTTTCTTCTGGAAGATATTCAAAGTGGAGATCACTAATTTAACACAGCTATTTCTATTTAGAATAACTGATGGAATTCCTAAAATAATTCTCACAGATTCACCGCTCTTGTTATCTAGTTGAGTCAGAAAGCTGGTGTGCATAAGGCCACATTTGCCTGCAGACATGCTTGGTCCCCTTATATGCCAAATGTGCCACTTGCTCACTGCAGTGCAGTGAAATCCTCCAGCAGCTCTGGTTTTCTTCCAGAATACCTTCTTAACAGATGGTGTCTTGTCATTGTCAGTGGCTCGCCATCCCAGAGAGCTGTAAGGAGCTATGCAGGGACTGACGCTTTTCTTTCCCTTCCTGCGACATCTAGCAAAACTAGCCAATAACAACCTCTTCTCTTTCACAGACAATTCCACCTTATGTCAGCTGGCTTCTTCCAAGTCACGTCGGGCCCATTGTGCTGCAAGTGCACCGAAAGGACTTATGCTGTTTGACAGCTAAGCCATACACCAGCTAATCGCCGTCAGTGAAAGCAAAATACGGAAAAGCAAACTCCTTTAGTTTCTGGTGCTGCTGCTGGTCATCCCACTCAGCAGTGTGAGCTGTTTTTTTAGCATTCTGTCAGCCCTGTGAAGATCAGTTTAGAAATTAGAGTAGACACAGCTAGCAAATAGCTTTGAATCACTTTGAGTGTAATTAAGCGTGAAGCATAGCTGAGGGCTTTATTTGATCCAGACTGGTCATTTTACTACTAATGTACTCTGCAGAAAGTTTCTATATCCTTACTGTGGTGGCTTTCTACAACAATGACTAAATACTCATGCTCCGTGCATTTTATTTAAAAATAAATGAGAACAATTAACTTTGATTTGTTGTAACAGTTGCAAAGGGTATACATTAAGGTTTACTCTCATGCAGTATTTGCATGTAGCTGTACCAAAACCTTCCACTGAACACAGTAGAACTTGGTGTTGTATCTCATCCCTGAGGTAGAACAGGCACATTAGTGCTGTAGTAAATCTGATGAATCACGGTTCAGTCATCCTAAAAGAGTCTAGAGGATGGATCTAAAGACTCGAGAGATCATTCTTCTGTTCAGAGGAACTAAAGCAGCCATGCATGAGACCTTCCTCAAGGCAGTGATAAAATATGATTTCTCTCTGAAACTCCTGGATCTTGCCCAACCTATTCAGATAGATGTACCTGTGAGTTTAATGCTGCATCTATCTCATGCTCATTAGTATATCCTGTATTACTGAAATAAGTTAATTATTTTTATTTAAGAAAAGAAATAATAATTTTTACTTAATTTCATCATATCAGGATTCAGTTCCTTCCTTTTTCAATATGATTTGTCATAGAAAAAAAATGATGATTTGAAATTTATTGCCCTAGTATTTACAGAAAGTCCCTTATCTACTCAATTTTTGAAATTTTATAAGTTACCTTTGGAATAAAATGAAGGAATTCATACTACGTAAGAGTTTAAATTAGACTCAGAGAAAATTTATTATTATTTCTAACGCACCAAACCTCAGATCATGACATAATGATATTATCTTGTCTCACCTTATAAAAATGCTTTCTCAGGTAAATGAGTAATGCAATTTCTGGTACTGTTTCTGCTCAGTTAAGCTGGGTCAAAAACAACACTATGCAGGTCACTGTATCAAAGCCAGTGCAAGCATTGTGTAGTAAAACAAGTCATCTTGAAAACTTGCCAGATGGCACTAATGGTTATTCATGAATTGCTACAGTAATTCAGTCTCTTAAAACAAAAGTCCTTCCTAGTGAGAGGAAAAAAATGCTAGCACAAAGACAATTGATTTGTTATGTTTTACTATCTAAGTGAAGGATTTAGGTCACTTAGGCTTTCCCATCTAAGACTAAGTTACATGTCTGTGTTGTCATAGATCCAGAGCAAGGAAGACTTTTCAAAGGGTGATTAAAAGAGATCTTAGTTACCCTCTGCAGACTTATTTTTTTAACTGATTGCTTATTCTATTGCCCACACATAAGGACACAGTACCATTGACTATACCCAAATATAGCTCATGACACCCAGAATGCCCAGAAGACTCCGGATCTTCTCAAGAGGCAGCTTATAGCCCAGCAGGGAAACTTAAGAAAACTCAGTTGACTTTAGATGTCAGTGTTAAGCAATTAAAACAAGATTCAAACTGTCCTTGACTATAAGAAGCAACATGTGGTACTTAATAACATGCTTTAGTGGTGGTGGACTTGTCATTCATTGTTAGGTTAATGTCTGGACTCGATCTTAGAAGTGTCTTCCAACCTAAATGATTCTATGATTCCAGAAAGGCACTTTAGACACCAAATTATGCGTATTATACTGCTCTGTGCACCGTGAATATATACCTTTACACGTGTAGCCTGTTAGGTGAGATTCACCTGATCTAAAAGTCCTAAACTATGCATCAAACTGAATCACATGCAATATATTGTCATGGTTTAACTCCAACTCCTATGCAGGAGCCTCCTCAATAGGAGGAGAATAGATAAAAAAGTAAAACCCGTGGACTGAGATAAGAACAGCTTAACAATCTAAAAAATAGTTTTACAATAATAATAGGAGAGAGAAAAGGAATAAAATCCAAGTGATGCAGAGTACATTTTCTCACCACTCCTTGATCATTGCATAGCCTGTCCCTGAGCAGAGATCGATCCCTCACAACCAACTCCCTCCAGTCTATACACTGAACATGACATTCTATGGCATAGAATATCTAATATCCTTTTGGCTGCTTTGGGTCACCTGTCCCAGGTGTGCTCCCTATCAGCATCTTGTGCACCTGCTTGCTGGCAGAGCATGGGAATCTGAAAATTTCTTGACTTGGAGTCAACACCACATAGCAACAACTAAAACATCAGTGGGTTTTTAACATTATTTTTCAACCACTGTGACAGCTACGGAGAAGTAGATGAAACCAGGAGAAATATTAACCAAGACATTATATATTCTGCTAAATCAAGGCCCAAATAATTTGGAAGGAGGTAAGAATTAGCACTGTGTAACTGTCCTGGTTAGAACAGGGTGAATTTTTGCAATTGAAGGAGGAGCATGGCTAGAACCCCGAGGTTATTCTATACCATCTGATATCATATACATGGGGCAGGGGGAAGCAGGGCCTTCTGGCTGGGTAGTGTGGTGAAGATGTTGAGATATTGCCAGCTTCCACATGGTGAGCATTCAGATGTGAATCATTTGCTTCTCTTCTACACTCTTTTATTAAGAAGAAGGGGGAGTGAGTGAGTGGAGCGAGTAGTTTCGGCAGGAATAATGCATTTGGAAATACCATTCCTAAACCACAACACTAAAACATACAAATGAAACTACACAAGCTTGATTGAGTTGGATTGAGAACCACAGTTCCTGCTGGGGAGTTAAGGCAGTATTTCATTCTTCATCCAGTCTTACAACTCTTCACAATAGTCTCTACAAGGATACACCTTTTACAGTACAGATGAATATGGTTTAGAGCCAAATTCAGATATCTATGTGCATTTTATGTATCAACATGTGAGCTGTGTATGTAAATTCCCTGCATAAGCAAATATGACTTCAGTCATGCACTAAAACACAGGGATCTTGAGCTGAGATGTGCTAAGGCATCTGAGAAATGCACAAAAGTGATGACTAAGACACAAGATGTGCAGAATCTCTGTATATAGGTACCTATATAAGGCTGGCATTGAGATTTCTGAATTCTTGGAGCAGCAGCTGAAAATCTGAAGGGAGAGTCAAGGGTGTTTCAAAGTGTAGTAAATATCCTTGTATTCAGATAATAAAATAAATCTATGGAGTCTATTATGTCATTCTCACTAATGCATTTCAGTAAGTAGAAAACATCTGATCCATGAAATCCCACTTTACTCAAAAATATTAATCAATAAATAGCACACAAATCTGCATCTGAAAAAGATCAAAGTCCAAACAGCAATCTATACCATTGTTTTCAATGACATTGACTCTGGATTCAAGCATTGTTCAGTGCAATGAGAAGTTTTGTAAAGATAAATTAAATGGACCACAACTTTATTTATACAAAATTACATGAAAGTCAGGTCCACCTACCTTGTTCTAAGATAGTTCCAATCATTTTATCTATTTTAATATTTGCTTTTGATGATTTAGGACTGAAAAAAAAAACCTGAAAGAGATTACACTTTGATTAGCTTTGGCAATTGGAGGCTTTATTTTGCAGAGGCAAGTGTTAATCATGGATGGCACAGGGCTGAATCCCACTGCAGTAAAATCCATAGGATTAGTTGGTAGAATAAACAGTTCTGGTTTTGGCCACTTACTAATATGCCTAAATGTATTTGCTGTGGGGAATGAGATTTTAAAGGAAGAAATAAATATGCATTGTAAGAGCTAGTGTTAAGTATTTCAGTAAGTCACCTGAACCTCTTGAGAAATTACTGGCAGTTCACTTGTATTCTCTAAGTTCTTTTGTGTACCAATGTGACAGGGATGTAATTTTTCCCTGCATGGATTTACCGTAAGCCAGAGGCACACATTGCCTGTTAATGAAAGTGAGACTTATAGAAGCACCCATGACTAGGCAACCAGCAATTTCCCATCATTATTCTAGCACAAAGCATCTTTATAATATAGAGAAAAACTATAGCACAGCTGTTGGAAACTTAGAGGTAAGAGTTTATTTTATTTTTTATTTACTTTTTTATTTCAGTTTTGCATTGTGCAGAAGTGGCTGCCTATTTCAATAAATAAAAAAAAAATTGCCGTGATGTCACCTTATATTTCTTAAGGACAGATGAGTCCATTGCATGTTCTAGTATCTTAGGCTGCATTGTGCCATGCAGTGTGACTGAGCAGACTGTAACCCACAGCAATGTGATGCCTGTAACAAATGGCTTGCGTCCCTGCTGCTCCCCATCAGCCCGGAGAGCAAAGATACAGAGAATTATATAAGAACAGTGGGTGGAAGCAGTTAATGGGCTTTTTGCTACTGGCATTTCTCAGACAGAAATACTGTCAAACAAAGCCTAGCATGCAGAAATCATTATTTACTCAGATGTGATCATATAAAGTTTGACAGGTATCATTCAGTTGCTGACCTGTAATGCAAATAAGAAAAAAAAACATTGTCAAAACAAGGTTAATTCTTGTTCTGTGATCATCATCAAATCACTGTCAATATAAAATGGACACTCTCTGTGCAGCTGTGGTTATTTGAAAGACATTCCTATCAGACTTTTACATGGTGCATTGAGGGTTTATTCTGCATGATAGAGTGGAGCTCTATTTCCCTGTTTTGAAGGGGGTCCTTAGGGAATGAGCTGAGCAACTGGGCAATGCGAGTGACTTTCTGACTCATGTTTTGTGAAGGAGAAACACACAAGGAAACAACTTTCTAGTTAGTTTTCTGAGGATCTAATAAGTGTGAATAAACGTAAATATTAATCTAATTGGCCGCACTTCGGAAGCAATATTTCCATGACAGGTGACAGCTATGATGTTCATAAACAGCCCTATTTTTGAAGCATTACTACATGGAAGTGACAAATAGTTCAAATTGAATATATAAACAACATCACAGTATAACACCTCCAAGTGACATATTGATTAGAGCTTAAATGAATTGGTTGAATTAAATTTGGGTCATGCAGTGAGTGGCTTTTTTAGACAAGGCTAGAAGCATGAAAGCCCTCTGACAGAAATTTGAAAAAAAAACACGTTTTGAATAAAATGAAATTCTAGTTCTGCCTTTGCTTTCCTCTTCCTTCCCTGACACACTACTGTACTAGGACATCTTGAAAGGTTTAAAGGAAAGGCAGATGGCACCTTTCAAAATGTTATTGAGTAATTTTACATTAGTGTGTACTGTAGTGTCATTGTACTTGATATTGAGATGAAGAATATGTTAGCTCGAGGTTGTGCATCATTTTCTGTGATCTCAGCTGGAGGTAAAATTGTTCAAAACTGGCACAGCTTGAATATTGATACAAATACAATTATAACATTCCGCTAACAGAACTGAAAAATTGCTAATCAGTTTTATTAATAATTATGTGTAATTCTAAGAGTCCTGACCCCTACTGAGCCATTTAGGAAACTCTGCAAAACAAAATGTGCTATAAGCACATTTCCACGTGAGCAGCTGTATGAAGAACTGATCCATCAAGTTGTGTCAGAGTGTGAATATTTTCAGAAAAATTTTGAAAAAAAAGTGAAGTATTATTTCCATTCATAACATAGATGGGACTCAGAGGTGGAGATTGTCTCTAAATACTGCAGTAGTAGAATAATGTTTGCTACCAACACTTCCATGGTAAGGGGAGTAGAAAAAGGGGAAAAGAGAAGAGGGGCAAGAGGAAGGCAACAAACTGGAAATGTAAGCTCTTTAGAAAGGAAGTATTGTATTAATTCTGTCCCCATTTGAGGAGACTTTAAGGAGCTCTTTGTCTAGAAATATTCCAAATAATCTCAGCTGAAAAACAGTTCCTTTAAACATATTTTCTTGGGTACTTATATGTCAAAGAACTCAAAATTGCTAGCCCCTTATAAAAGTGTTTGTCATGACTATGAAGGCATATTAAAATCTTTATAAAGTACTGGTGGCCACTAAAATTTGAAAAGACCTTTTTCTTCCTACTGGCTTTTGAACAGGTGTAGATCTGTCATTCTACAAAGAAATAATTATTTTCTATTTGAGTGAGAGTATGTTTCTCCATGAAGGCTCAGAGCAGCTCTTCTGCTTAAAATTGAAGACATACATGAGAAGTGTCTTATCTTAGAAAAATATACAGCTCTAGCACATGCTGAGTAAATATAGCAGTATCTGCCAAAGGGCATGACTATTCAGTGTCATTCTAAAGTCTCTTCAGTATAGTCATTAAAAATTTTCCTTATGTATTCTATAAGCCTGTTTTAGATAAGTCTCTTATTAGCCTGTACTTTCAGGAATCCTGTTTATCTATTTTCTATCCAACAGTAGAATTTGCCTCTTTCTTGTCAGACCCTCATCCTCCTGGCCACACAGCTTCTGACACAAGCCAGGATGCCATTGGCCTCCTTAACCTCCTGGGCACACACTGGCTCATTTTCAGCATCTGTCAACCAGCACCGCCAGGTCCTTTTCCACTGGGAATCTTTCCAGCCACTCCTTCTCCAGCCTGGAGTGTTGCACCTGGTTGTTGTGACCCAAGGGCAGGACTCAGCACTTCATCTTATTGATTCTCAGACCATTGGCCTCAGCCCACTGATCCAGCCTATCCAGTTCCTTCTGCAGAGCCTTCCTGCCCTACAGCAGATCAACACTCCTGCCCAACTTGATGTCATCAGCAAACTGTCTGAGAGTGCACTCAATCCTTCTTTGAAAGAAGAAATCCATGCCTCAGGAAGAGAAAAAAAAAAAAAATAATCATACCTTGTATTAATTTTATTTTACATTTCCTCTCAGGTGTATTCATGCATCCTATCTTTAAAAGGGACTTATAAATTCACCCAGGTTACCTATAGATATTGAGACCTAGAATTCTTTAATACACTTTACAGAAGAGCTAGGGGAATCATGAATTTTTCAGTTCTACATTAAAAAGAAAAAAAGCAAGAAAACTTAGGTTGAAGCAAAACTTTCATATATAAAGTTTTTAAATTAACAAGCACAAAAATTAAGCCTGAAGATGTCACAGATGGTCTGGTCTATTCGAAATGAAAGGGTTTTTTCTTATTTTCAGGCTAGCTATTTTTATAATAGTTTTTATTTTCTATTTATTGCCAAATTATAAAGAAGAAAAAAAAATCACAATACTATTTTAAACAGTAAGCAGAAATGTTTTAACATTTCTATAAATCTAAGTATTAAAGTTTGATATTTTATAAGTCTTGATGAGGATTATCTACTTCTTTTAGACAAAGACAAGCAAACAAATTCAGTCCCATTTTGTGAATAATACTGGTCTTTCTCATTTTATATATTTTGTTGAATTCACTACTACCAACAGAATATGCTGAATTATATTCTGTATCAGTTTTCAGCTAAAACTGTGCAGCCAAAATATAAATAAGTTTGAAGATACGTATTCCTGTTGAAATAGTTAAAAAAATTACCAGATTTCATTATTGCCCAAAGAACTCAGACAAATGAAACACCTTACAGCTAGAATTCCTGTTCATTATAATGGATATACTATTCAGAGATATTTCAATCATAGAAAGCAAAGCAATCTCTGAGAAACCCTTTAATATTCAGGAATTATATTTTTGAATAACAAAATTAAATATATGCTCGCTAAAAACATGACCATTTTCAGTACCAGATCCTGTCTCTTTTCTCATTTTATAAGATATAAGCAATATCTTGTTTTTATATAATATTGTATGAAAATAAGCTCAAAGGGCTTGGTGGATTTTGCATGACTCAGCTTTGATTCCAGAGGTGTCTCTTTACCTTGCAGCATTATTTGTGCAATTTGTTTAGTTTACTTTACAGGCATGTCAGCATTCATAGGGTAGACCTATTGAACGAAACCACAATAGATGTAATACATCAATACATTTCAGCTGAACAGCTTTAATTAGGCCTTCCTGGTCATTTCATCAATTCAGTGGAGTTCCATTGGGATTCAGATAGCACCACGCCTTCTCTAGTGCCTGAAAATTATGGCACTCCCGTCCCACTCTGCCAGTCACATCACAAGGTTAGACAATCAGCATTAAATCACACAGTAGTCTGTATTCCAGAACATAAATTCACCCCTAAAGTAATGTCTTTGAGACACTAAAATCTTTTCAACCTTAATATCAATTTGAAATTCAAGCTATCATGAAATTTCCTGCACAACACTCTCTTGTTGCTCAAATTAAAGGTGTGCTTCACTCGAAGATTTATACTTGTCAGATATGACAAACATATTTGTTGCATTTGTCTGGCAGATGGGATCTGTTAGAACATTGCAAACCCCAAAGACTGCTTTTCTGCTACTGTGGTAGCTCTCTTGGTTTGTACTTCATTTGAGAACTATTTGCCAAACAGATTATTTAGCATTTAGCAACTCTAAAGGAGGTAATCTATTCACATATATTAACAACTTCTATCTGGATTAAATTCTGCATATTTAAAGCTATTTGGCTATCTGCAATAGGTGTTTCTTAGTTTCTTTGTTGGTTTGCTTGTTTTTCTACTAAATGGCAGAGAAAAAATATCAAAATTCTTCATCACAATTAAAGTGGTTTCATGAATATAATAAACATTTATATAAAACAAGCAGATGACAATGCTATGGCAACTTTTAAACTTTAGTGCACAGCGCAGCAGTCATATTTTTTCATGCCATTTTCATGGATTTCCAGAAAATTAAGGGACAGAAATGTAAAGACAACAAGCAGAAAATAATAAATGTTTGTAAATACAGAAAATAATTTGCTGAGCTGCATTTGGAAATTACTGTGAATGGTACAGATGATACAGACTGGTCCATAATTCTCTCTGGGCACAGCTACATAGCAGTCAGAGACATGAATATGAAACAGGGTCAAACACACCTCAGTTACTTTTAGCTAGTTCAGAGACCCTCAGAGATGAAACTGCCTTGCCACTGGCTTAAACCCAGGCTTCACAGTACCCTGTGCTTCAAAGTCTATGATGTAATGCCTGTGTGCTGGCTGCTCTGGAAGCAAGGATAACTCATGTACTCCCAGTATCCCATACAAAATCTGAAATCTCTTCTCCAACTGCAATGGAAGTATAACAATATAATAGCAAATTTATTAATATATAGAAAACACTAACTATTGGGCAGATAGCAAATTACTGACAAGATAATAAACTCAGATATATTGTTGTTATTCACATGGAAAATGTGTAAGCAGTGTAACTGTTTTTAATTAAAATTATAGAAAAAAAAGTATGGAGACTCTGAGCTAATTATCTCCATACTCTTCATATTAGACAATTGTAACTGGATATCATTTCACCTGACCATAAAGGCTACAAAATTGACTGATTAGAAAGTAAGGTTATTAAATGAAACAGGCTTTTATCCTGGTCACACAGTTGCCTAACACATTCAGGGTACTTAGGCTTGTTTATTTAGATGCAAAGATGAATCACAAAATAAAACAATGTTTGGGGTTGGAAGGGGTCTCTGGACAAAAGTTTTCTGATATTCTGGGTGAACCTCCTGGCCCACTGGCCCACTGTTGGCTCTGATCCTGTGACCGGGTACATTTAGAATGACCTGAGTTCTGTCTTCTTTAGACCCTCCCTTCAGGCATTTATATACACTGATAAACTCCCTGTAATCCTTCTCTGCTCTAGGCTGGACAGTCTCTCAACCTTTTGACATACAAGACATACTCTAGCCTCTCCATCTTTTTCACGACCCTTTGTTGGACTCTGTTTAATATGCTCATGTCCATCTTGTACTGGAGAGCCCAGAACCAGACACAGTACTCCCAATATGGTCTCACTGGTGCTGAGTATAGGGGAAGGATCATTTCCCTTCACCTGCTGGCTACACCCCCAATGGAGCATAGGTTGTCATTTGCCTTCTTTGTACCACAGGCACACTGCTGGCTCATGTTCAGTTTGCTGGTTTGTGTTCACCAGCACTGCGAGGACCTTTCTTGCAGAGCTCTTTCCAAACAGGCATCCCATGAAATATATTCATTCCTTGTGGTTGTTCCTCCCCAGTTGTGAAAGCTGAGCCCATCAATGGTGGTGGTAGCACTTCTGGGACAACAAATTTAAAGGGAAAAACCTCCCATGCAAGAGCAGCAGGAGAGAGGATTTAAAATATATGTAACAATTCTGCAGATGACCAGGTCCATGAAGAAAGAAGGGGAGGAGATGCTCTAGGCACTGGAGCAGATTCCCCTGCGAGGTGAGGCAGACATGGTGAGGCAGACTGTCTCCTGCAGCCAGTGGAGGTCCACAATAGAAGAGGTATCCATTTCACAGTCCATGAAAAACACCACACAGGACCAGGTGGATGTGCCCTGAAGGAAGATGCAACCATGTGGGAAGCCCGCACTGGCGCCGGCTCTTGGCAGAAGCTGCAGGCCCATGGAGAGAGAAGTCCACACTGGAGATGGTTCACTTGCAGGACTTGTCACCCCAGGGGGGACCCATGCTGGAGTTCCTGAAGAGCTGCACCTGTGTAAGGGACCCACTCTGGAGCAGTTCATGAAGAACTGAAGTCAGTGGGAAGGATCCAGATTGGAGAAGTTCAGGGAGTGTTCTGTTGAAGGGACTGGAGCTGGGGAAGAGTGTGAGGAGGAAAGAGGCAGAGATATGTGAATAACTCCTCTGCCCTGTCCCCCGACCCTGCTGGTGAAGAGGAGAGGGAGAAATCAGGAGTAAAGTTGAGGCTACATAGAGAGGCAAGGGGTGAGGGAAAGTGTTCTAAGATCTAGTTTTACTTCTCATTGCACTAAACTGATTTAGATTGTCAATAAATTTAAATAATTTCCCCAAGTGGAATCTGTTTTGCCTGTGACAGTAATTGCTGAGTAATCTTTCCCTGCCTTTATCTTGACCCATGAGCCTTTCATGATATTTTCCTTTTGGCCTATCCTACTTAGGAGGGGAGTGATAGAGCAGGTGGGCACCTGGTAGCTAGCCATGGTCATCCCACCACAAAGGTAAAAATATAGATGTGTTGCAGTCTGCTAAAATTATCTCATCCTGTATAATTGTTGTACTAGCTCCAGACATGGTGATGCACAATCTGCCACGTGGCAGATTATATATGATCAGTCTCGGTCCTTTTGCAGGGGTAATGCTGCCTCCAGTTCCATATGGAGTCCAGAGCAATCAGCTTCTTCCACATCTTGGGGAGTTCATGAAGGAAGTTAGACTGGGATTTTGAGCAGGCTATATGGGTTAAACCAGCAGTCCATTATTTTGAACATTGCACAGATATATTACAATTTTAAATGGTCTCAGAGATTATATTCTTGCTTGGCTTCTTTCCATATGAAATGTTCTAATATATTTCTTTTCTCTACAGAAGTAGAAAAGGAAGAACTACAGAAAGTGGAACTCCTTTGATGGACACACCCAAATTTTAATGAGTATAACCTTAGCAGGATTTGAACAATCCAGTCTTCCAACTGTGATATTGACATTCATACATAAGTCCTCCTAGTAATTTTTTTTTGCCATTTTTAGAATATATAGATACATTATTTTACTCTCAGCATAGGTCTTCTATATTTTCCAGTTAATGAAACAGAAAAATACTAATATTTCGTTATTGCTGTTCTTGATAGTCAGTAATTTAAAATAAAGGTCAAAAATATAAATCTTTCTATGTTATAGTAGTTCATGTTAGGGACTCACACACATTCAAGCTCTAATTAAAAGCACAGGTAATTTATTACATTGCATATAACACTTCTCCCAGTTAAAAAAAAAATAGGGAAGATTTCAACAAAATTTGACAGTATCTTTGCCTTTCACTAGGTGAGGAAATAATTTATAATTATTTTATAATGTCTTCAGAAAACAGATAAGTTTTCTTACAAAGTAATTAAAAAAACACCCACTAAATTAGAACTCCATACCATTAACTTCAAACATACAAAAAATTTTAGTTTTGCAATACACTACCAAAACCTAATATCAAATATAATAAAATATATACATACACAACTAACTTCACATTATCTGAGTAGTTTATGTACTTCAGCTTCAGTAATCCCTTTTGGTGGATTTCTGGCTGGTTGGTTGGTTGGGGAATTTTTGTTTTTTGTTTTATTTTTCCCCACAGCATAGTTGTTTAGGTTTTGACTACCTCATAATTGCGATTCTCCATCCCCTTATTACTGTGAGTGCATTCGCTTTGGTGTCCCTAGAGTTTAAATTTTATTCAGCTATGACTCCAGAAGCTCTACTCTGCTAAAATAGTAATTTCAAGAGCCTTTGGCCACTTTGTAAGTTGAACTGGAAGGGCGGAAGGGTATAAGTTGTGGTGTGTGAAGTGGGGTCTTTCAGCATCTGACAAATCCCCTGACAAGGGACAGTCTCAGGCTCAGAGTGATTGGCAGCTCCTGCAGCTTTTGGACCTGAACAGCTGTGCATTGCAGCTGAGCTGGAAAGGGTCCTCTAATTATCACAACATTAACAATCAACTGGTTCTGGCCAAAAGGGACCACAACTGAGAAGTCATTTTGCAAGCTACTTAAAATTTTTCATAGACCACATGCAGTCTGCAGTCTGCCCTTTGTGACATTAGGCAGTCTAGTAGCAATAAAAATAGTGGTATTGCGGCTAAGTAATTAAATTATGCTAGAGAAATACAGTAAAAAGTTTATTAATGCTTTTCATTGTGAAGGAAAGGGCACTTTCCTTCCTATAAGAAAACACTGAAATACTGCAGACAGATTAGTCTAATTCATGAAGCTGGATGCTGGCTATTTTTAAAAGGATAGTAATGATTCTTTGGAGGTTTTTAACACATTGCAGTCATCTGAAAGAGAAAGGGAAGGAAAATAAAACTGACACACACCACTGCACAATCTGTAAGAACAGCAGGATAAGGATGAAGAAGGTAAAACAAAGATATGCAGAGCTTTACAAGGTAACATGGAATATCTATCTGACAACTTAAGTACCCTTCTGTTCATTCCAAACTGAGATTTTTCCCTGATTCTCACATATAATGTTTATGCTAATTTAAATTCAGAGCTAGCATAAACAAAAAACCTTAAAAATAGTAATTAGCAAGTACATGGTAAGTAAAACAAGAAACAATATTAACGTTAACATTAATGGTTACATTAATGGCACATCTCTGGTAGTTGTTAATAGTATTTAATGTCAAGAATCAAGGTTAAAGCAGGTTCACTAATTTTAAACAATGTTCCACTGAAAAAATTAACAATGTTCACGAATTTTTATTTTTTCTGTCTTTCTGGTTGCAAAATACTTTGCATCAAATCACTGAAAATGGTTTATGTTGTGAAAATATTTTATTTTCAATAAAGAAATTTATTGCCTCAGTTTAACATGATCTCTTGTGAGATAACATCTGAGGAGACTGTTGAATATCCATCCTGAGGGCTTTTCAAGATTTGGCTGAACAAAACCACAGCAGATGTATTCTATTGCTAGTAATATTCCCACTTAAAGGGAAATGGGACTGCATGAGTACCAGAGATCCTCATATTCTTGGTCATTAATTTTTCAACAGATGTTAGAAAAATGTTTGGGAAATTTGTGAAATATATAAAAAGACAATAGCCACTAAAACCTTTGCCAAACAGAAAAGTGAACATGAACAGTACCTAATGTAATAGAAGGAACATTGGAAACTCATTTTGTTTATATATAGACCTGATATGTTTAAATGATTGTACTACTTGAGGCTTACCCTCATGTTTTAGGAACTTATAAACAGGCCAAAAGACTGCCTCTTGGGGAAAAAAAAAAAAAAAAAAAAAAGAAACTTCACATAAAAAGATTCACATTAAAAGATTCATTACAGTTAATAGAAACATCTCCAGATTTCCATCAAATTGACATATCATGATTCTAAAACACTCTGGTGGTTGTCATGTAACAATCAGGGTTAGGTTCTGATTTTTTTCATTTTTTTTATTCTACATCCTAAATTTTATTATTTTATTTTATTTTGTTTTGTTTTCTTTCATTTAATTTCATTTCTTTTATTTTCATTTTATTTATATTTATTTATTTATNTTTTTTTCCACTTGAGCTGTTGTCAGGATTAATTTGTCTAGCTATCAGGAATAAAATAATTTGTTATTTTAAGACAGCGTTGAATAAAATACCACAGCTGTCCCATTAACTTCAGCTGGATTTTTGCCTGAATACATAATACAATATTAGTTTATTATCAGCAAACAAGATGTTCTGCTATATTTTGATTCTCCTCTTAATGGGAGTCTGGATTTTCTTTTTTTATTATTTGATTTGCTGCTTTTGTTCAGCTTTTAAAAGCCAAAAGAATGAATAAATGGAAACTAAGAAACTGTCAACTTCTCCTTACACAACGTGATGGCATGGAGAGCGCATACTGTGGAATAATCAGAAGTAGGGTAAATATGACATTCCTTATGCATATGCTGCAGAAAATACAATTTTTCAAGACCTTGTTCCAGGTGAAGTGGAATAGCTTACTTTTGACTTGATATCAGCTAAACTCTAGGTTAATCACACTTTTTGCTATCAGAGAATGATGGCATGCAGAAGTTGAAGTGAGACTTTGCATTTAATGGATGAAATCCTATTTGCTACAAACTGATAGCGGGTTTGGCAGCTGAATGATGTATTTCCGGAAATGGGAAGATGTCCTAGAAGTAACTCACGGCTGTTTCCAAAGATTTATTAAAACTAAGTTGACACTTGCATCACTGATAGAGGTAATTTCGGAGCTCTTGAAATTCTACTGACCCTAAGATAATGAAACTACCACCTGGCGCACATTTGTATTCTACGGCAGGTAGCACGGGCTCATGGCTCAGAATGTGAAACACTATCATTATGTGCGGAAGGAATTCACACCAGTAACTGAGGGCAAATGCATAGACTCAAAGATATTTCAAGAAAGGTAGATACAATACTCAGAACCAAATGAGAGCTCTGTGCAAAAACAATGATAACAAGTTATTTGGATGGTTAATAAAACTTAGGGTTCTGTAGGACGAGTGCAGCCTTGTAACTGAGCCATTTTTTTAAGTTTTTTTTTTAATCCAGTATCACAGCAAGAATTTATATTATGCCCTAAAACAAATCAAATCCAGTGCATATGAAAAGTGCCATGAAATGTGCTTAGAAAAGTCTTGCTGAGGAAGAGATGTGCATATTTATGACATAGACAGCCATGGGCTGTACAAATTAAAGCTTTCCTTATAATCCCAATAATGTTTGTAACAGTATTTTCAGATAAGAAGGGTTTGTGTTAAAGTCTGATCAAAAGTATCAAATATTTAGTATCATTCAAAATGTGGATTTGCCATGTGAAATGGTATGATTGCTTTATACTAAAATGCAGCAGAAATATTAATGAAAATCAAGAGAAATCACTGGAACATTTCACTTGCATCAACTTTGTAAAAAAACCCCAAAAGCCCCCTATCTCCTCCTCATGATTTAATAATCACATGAACTTTTAAAGTGTTTAAAAATTCACAGAGATTAGAGCAACAAAGGTAATCCTGTAAATGGTCCTGAGGAGACTGATCACCACTGCATAAACAGGAAACTGGTAATCAGAAAAAAAATTTAAAACTCATTGCTGTGAATCTGGAGTTAACATAGAGGACTGAAACTTTTTATTTAAGAGTCGTGCCTTTGATTCAGCTGTGGATCATGTCATAAAGCAGAAAAACAATTTTGTCTTCCTCAAAGACACTGAGTAGTAAGGGGGAGAGTAACATTTTGAGGAAAATAAAATTGAGGCTATAATTATACAATATTATCTGGAATGTTAGGGTTTTTCTGGGACATTATGCCATCTGATTATTCTTTATGCAATTAGTCACCTTATTAGATGACTTTGGTGCTGAATACTTTTATTGAAACAAACTTCTTTCCAGTAAAGCTTGCTATTATGCTGGTCCCAAAGTGTTTCTAGTCTGGAAAGTTGGTCTTAAGTTCATTAAGGACTAAAATAAGACCCCTCATGTTTAAAATATCCACAGAGTCTGTATTAAGGTCTGTGCTACACCTGCAAGCTGCATTTAGCTTTCAGTTCTTGCACAAGATGGACATTTGATCTTGGGTTTGTGTTCCTCAACCCACACAGTGTAACAGCATTTCCCATTTTTCAGAACCATATTTGATTTATTAAACAAATGAGGAGAAATATAGGAACATGGTTTTTTTGAACTCTGTAATCATTTTGAAGCTGTGCCTTGAATCTGAATTCTCTGAATCTTCATTGGGTTTGTGCGGCCAGGTTTTGGTGGTGAGAGGATTACCGAGGTAGGTTCTCTGAGAAGATGCCAGAACATTCCCCGACGTCTGACAGAGCCCATGGCAGCTGACTCCAAGACAGACTCACCACTGGCCAAGGCCAAGCCAATCAGTAATGGTAGTAATGCCTCAGAGATAACATATTTAAGAAAGTGAAAGGAGCCCACATTGAAGCAGCCTGCTCCTGAAGGACTGCACTCCATAAAAAAGGACTCATGCTGGAGCAGGTCATGAGGAACTGTAGCCCATGGGAAGGACTCATGCTGGAGAAGTTCAAGGAGGATGGTCTCCCATAGGAGAGAACCCATGCTTGAGCAGGGGAAGGACACTTCTCCCTGAGGAGGAAGCCATGGCAGAAACAGCATGTGGTGAACAGACTGTAACCTCCATTCCCTGTCTCCCTGTGCAGCTGGAAGGGAGGAGGTAGGGAACTGACAGTAAAGTTAAGGAGGAAGGGGTAGGGGAAAGGTGTTTTTTAAGATTGTTCTACTTCCCATTATCCTACTCTTGATTTTGATTGGTAATAAATTCAATTAATTTCCCTAAGTCAAATCTAATTTGCCTGTGATGGCAATTGCTGAGCGATCTCTCCCTGCCCTTCTTTCAACTCAAAAGCCTTTTGCAATATTTTCTCCTCCCTGTCCAGTTGTGAAGGGGAGTGATAAAGCAGCTTTAGTGGGCACCTGGCATCCTGCCAGGGTCAAACCTCCACCAAATCTAATAATTCATTTCTAAAGTTAAGTAAAAAAGCCCACATGTGTATAGTGTTCATTTACAGTGAACACATAGTATTCTCATTTGATTATGGGGTCCTACGATTATTTTCCTGTTTACTATTTACTATTATAGTTTCCAAACACTGAAAAAATGATAACTGCCTTTTTTGCATCATATCTTGGCACAGACTTTACATAGACCTTCTCTATTAGAGGTAATTGCCAGGAAAATTTCAGTTACATTTCTAGTCTTTTATTATCTGTGAAATATACAACAATGTTTCCCCACTTTTTCCTCATTATTTATTTATTTTATGAATTACAGGAAGTGAACAATTTTCACTGAAATCAGGTTTTTTTCAGTGTAGCCTAAGCTGATTACATATCAGTGTAATATATTCACAAAATGTCTTTGAGAATGTCTATAATGGGACATAGACCATAGTTTAATTTTAAAAATTCATGCCAGTTAAATCCCACAGCTTGAAGTCATGTGGAAACAGATTCAGCTAAATAGATGTAACCCCTTTTAGAGCACTTTTATGTCAGCCCTATCTAATTCACTCCAATTAGAAAATATGTTAATCTCCCACATTTTGCAAGAGATCTGCCTGCAAATACCAGGCTGGAACACATATGACTTGCCTCAGTAAAGTAATCCTAAATATTGAGGAAAAGCTAGAACAACAATTATTATATCCAACTTGCAAAATATATTGGGTTTTGTTTCTTACAGGATTTCACACGTGTGGAGCAGTAGTGGCAACTAGGCATGTTAAAAACACACCTGTCACTAGTGAAAACAGAAGCCAGATTAAAGTAGACCTATTTTCTTCAATGGAGGTAGAAATGAAGAAAGTATTGTGCCTGTTGCTTCTGTTAAAGGAACAATTGCCTTACCACTTGCCAAGCCTCATTTAGGTTCCATAGCTAAAAAACTATTAGTTAGTTGCACATTGAAAAAAAGAAAAAAAAAAAAGCAAAAAAGAAAAATCAATCTTTTCAAGGTGCTATGTTTGAGGTCTTTTTAAAGTTTCAATAGATTAATTCAAGTTAGAAGGGGACTCTGGTAGTCAAATTGTCCAAATCCCAGCTCAAAACAGTGTCAATCTCCAATTAAAAGACATTTATATTTAGATGGTAATACATTATTACACTACTCAATAATTTAGAGCTGACTAACTTTATTTGATCATTTAATGAGCATCCATTTATGCTGGTTTTGACAGATGCTTACTTCAGGAAAATTATAAATTTACCAATAGCAAAATTTCAAAAGAAGAATTAATGAGATGCTTGGAAGTATTTTCTCCAGCTTTCTTTTATGTTTTCCTCCATATGAGTGAGCAAGTATCTAGTCTAGTCCCAACATCCCACCATGTGCTTTCATGCTACATTGTTATAATTTTTTAGAATATATGGTATTTGAGAAAAGCAAGGAGAAAAGTGCAATACCAATTTCTTCTTTACTTCCCAACAAATGATGATCTATTCAGGAAAACAGAATTATCTTCTAAAAATGCATTAATTTTCACATAACCTCAATATGTTTACTAAAATTCATTTTAGATTTATATTAAAGCTATGAACGCATTGAAATTGCTGCCTAACACATTATCCATGGGCATATTCCAAATAGCTCACTTCTGCACTTACTCTCAGAAAAGCTTAGCTAGATCAAAAGCTTATGACAAATGGTTTTCACCTTATTTGCAACATACTTTAGAAAAAAATTCAGGTCATCAGTGACAGGTGATTTGTGATTGTGGATCTACACAATGCACAACTGCATTATGACACATCAATCAATAACATCAGTGTCACATTCTCATAGTCAAAAAAAAGTCATATAATCAAATTAATGTGTATATTTAAACACAGTTGCTATAATAAAAATATTAACCTAAGAAGGGAAAATTTAGCTTTGAGCTTCCTGGAAAGCTGCAAGCGCTTCAGCTCCACACACTAAAATGCCCTACTTAAATTCAGCCAATTAGGTTGGGATTGTTTTTTTTCAGGCATGGGGTTTCTCCTTGGGAAAGAATTTAAAAAACAGAAGCTATACTTACAGAAAATACCAATAATAAGTTATTTTATGAAGATATGAGTGTTCAACTATCTCTTTACTGGGAAAATATTTGTTTCTTCCAATAGAGAACTTAGGTTTGTTTCTATTGGCAAAAAGAAAAATTGGCAAAGTTTTTTATTGGAACGGAATTAAGGGATACCCACCAATTTCATCAATTAAACATCAAATCATATCACCTCTATGAAAATATAAAGATAATATTCAAAAGTTCAAGGAAAATATTTTTAATAGACTTGGACCTGAATTTCTGATTCCTTACCATGTTTATGAAAGCAAACAAGAAAGGATTTTTTTTTAACACTCATTTTGCACTTGTTTATCTGGCTACAAAAGGAGCAATGTTCCTCCTGGAAATTAATCATGAACTGTTATTCCCAATACAAATGGTTTGAGACAGACACAAAAAAATACACTTCTTTCTCGAAGTTAAAACTAGCACAGAAATGTTGCTAAGCCTATCTACATAAAATCCACTGTTTGATATGTGACTATACATCCTGAAAATTCTGAAATACACATACAAAGACCTAATTTTGTCATCTTTTGAAAGAGCAGAAAAATATTGCTGAGAACAAAACCAGCATAACCTATGCATGAGGAATTAAGGGAGAAAACACATTGGTCACACACTTGTTAAAAAATTGGTCCCTTCTCTCATAAAATAACTTTTCTCCTACTAATACATTTCATTGTTACAAAGGTCATCGTTTGTTTGAATAAGGGGAAATAAGCTGTGGGAAACAGTTTATATAAGGCAAATGAGAGAAGTTTGGCAGAGACATGCATGTTAATAAGCAAAGTACAATTCTGACTACAGAGCTGCTTGTCAAAAAGTTTTCATGATCTATGACCATCATGTGGCTAAGGGTAAGGGAGACTGGGTAATTGATAATGTCTATGCTTTACATAATTTTTCTTCTTTGCTCTGGAAAGTGCTTTGCACAGCAACATAGGAGATATTCCCTTTGTTTTGCAGATGGGAAAACTGCTCAAGGGCAGTCAAAAGGACAGAACCGAGGTCCAGGGGGCCCAGTGTACTTCACTGACTCTACAGCATTGCAGTTTACAAATATATTTATTATTATTTCTTCTTTGAGCAGCTTTTCCCCCACCTTAGACATAGAGCCCAAAAAGTACCTACAGCAAACCTACCTTAACCAATAAAATGCTCAGCTTCACAGTGACATGAAGTACATTGGTAACATTTTCAGTGATCACGATCAAAGTGTTTTCCCAGTGATATCAATGAACTCTATTATCACAAAATCTAAGGTGTTCTGTAGTGAATCATCCTGTCAGGTTTCAAACTAAGCATTCAATGAGAAATAGTGGTATTAAAAAAAAAAAAAAAAGTTGTAAACAAAACATTTTTTTTTCTCCAGATTCTGAATGACATTTCATCTGCTATTCTTCCCCTGTAAATCAGTGGCATAAAAGTACTGTATCATGGCTCTACAGACCTCATACCTTTATTTCATTATATTTTCTGCAGTTCTGGACAGTCTAAACATAAACTGGAGGTAAGACACAATCTTTGGATCTGATACATTTACAGTCACTTTATATTAGCATTAAAGTTTACATTTATATTAGCACTCAAACACACATCTTTTTTAAGACATTTATACCCCTTAGCTATGATGGGATCTATTAATAACCCACTTTAATATAGTTGTCCTCACAGTGCTGCTTTAGGGTTGGAAATGATTATCGCTCACAATTTTTGAGTGGAACCACAAAGTCTGTGATGAGAGACTTGGCTGCATTTCTAAAGTCATCATTCTTGATGAGGACTTAGCCATAAATCAGCTGCATTGCTGAGTAAGATCTAGGCGTTAGCATCATGAATCTGAGTTTTCCTATGCAGGTTTAAGAATCCCAATCTTTTCCCTAATCTTGTAATGAAAGTGCTGTCCAGGGAGATGTGAAGTAGGAAAAATTCAAGCCAAAGAGAGCATGCAACATAGGTGCCCACCTGCCACCACAAATAATTTTGTACTAAAGATTAATGGAGGAAAAAAAAAAAAAGGAGAACACTATCACACTGTTTTCAGCAGGAGTGAAGCAATTTCTGTTTCTTAAACTAAAAAACTGCTCTGAAGGCACTAAAATATTCACTTTTGCTTTACAAGCAGTTTCAGTTTAAATTGTTAAGTTCATACAAATATATGGCAATACCTATGTCCACCCTGTTGAATCGAGAGTCCTGACCAATACACATTTCCCTTATTATGCAGTAGTCTTAGTAAAGTCAATACACTTAATTTTATGCTACACACTTAGTATGAATAATTATTTTGCTGAATCAGGAACTAAATGCCTGAAGACACAGTGAGTCTATGGAGTGCAAAAACACTCAGGTAGCATAAACGATGTGTATCACACAAGCACTAGCATATGTTTGGCTTTTAATTGCTACTACAGTTCCCAGCAAGGCTACCAGCAGAGTTTCTTGAAAAATAGGAAGCTTACAGAAAAGAAAAGCTACAGTATGAAAACTTCTTTTGCTTTTCTCTAGTAGTAGATTCCCACTGCTCAGTTTTTCAAGAGAAATAAAGATACTGGTAGGAAGTGGCAGCAACAGAAATTATCTCCAACAAAGACAATGTGTGCTTTATAAATTGGCTAAAATTGCACTTTAAGTTTTAATTTTAGCAATGCAATCAATTTTTGCTAAGCAAATGGTAAACATAGGTCTTTGCTGAAGGTCTCTTTATGCTGAAAATTACTGTGTAGTCTTTGTTTCTGCAGTAGAAATGCGTGATTTAGAGAGAGATAGAGGAATAACAAGCAGTAGAAGGAAATACAGAGAAATACACATTGTCACTTGGGTGTCTCCATCGCAACACAGTGCGATGAGATGAAGAGAAGGAACTGAAAATTAAATAATTGAAAATTACTACAGAGGAAACAAAGGAAGGAGAGAAAAATCAAAGAGACAGGAACAGTTAATGCCTAATCTTGTTCATAAACCATTATACAGATTAGTTACATGCAATAAACTTTTTCACAAAGTTGTATGCAGAGGTACTACCATGCTCAGAGTTGTCTCACCAACATAAATAGACTAAAAAGAAATAGTGTAAATAAGGAAGATGTTAGCAGAAGGCTAAATTCTCTGACAAAGAAAGAGAACCTAAATGCCATTTTAGATTTCTTATAAATCTTCCCATCATAAGCCTCTAGTTGATCCTACTGAGCGGAGCAGAAATGCTTGATGCCATGTCTGCATCCCTGTGCCAATGTTTCAGGCACTTTTGCAGTCTCCTCTGGACCTACTCCAACAGGTTCATGTCTTTCTTGTGCTGGGGCTCCAGAGCTGGAGACAGTACTCCAGGTGGGGTCTCATGAGGGTGGAGAAGAGGGGAAGAATCATCTCCTTTGACCTACTGTAGATGCTTCTTTTGATGCAGCACAAGGTACAGTCCTAACTTATAGAGGCAAATCTGTAGAGTGAAACAGTGAGTGGTGAGCACATATTTCAGAGTTCTATAATCTGGTCTAGTGATAAAATTCACATTTGTGGCTACAAAGCTTCAAGTACATTTACTGAAGTTATATTCTGGTTAAATTTAATGCAAAAGAAAACAGATTTTACGTAATCTAGGACAGTTTCATAATACAAACCCAAATATAGTGGATGAGAACAACCAGGATACACATTCCAAAAGTGCTTTACTGATCTAAGCTAAGACTTTAAAATAAGTTTACCCTAAAATGAAAAATATGAGTGATGCTCATAGGCCACTTTCTAAGTGGCAACTGAAGCATAACTAGGACACACTGGAGTATCTCAAAGGGTGTATCATGATGTGGTCAGGCACTCTGCAAATTGCTCTGCAGATTTTAGTTTCTCTGTGTGTCTCAATACAGGTGTCTGCCTATCAGCCACAGCATTTAAACTTCTACTACAGACAGTGGAGATCTAGTGATTGCTGTTAGTGCAGGCTGCTGAGCTCCTCAGCCCACCTGAACACAGACACTCAGATTTGGTCAGGTCTTTAGCTCTCCAGACAACATTGACTATTTAAAGGAGCCTCAGTTCATTTTTCCAGACAAGGGTCTTTGGGTGTAGGAGAAGGGATTACAGGTGACCTTGCCCTGATGAGTCACAGCTATATCCAATAAGGATGAGTGTGATAAAAGGGTGGGTTGGCTAGTCATAAGAGGATCCTGAGGGAGGAGGAACTGAAGGAGTGATTTAGAAGGACTGGAGGATGGGCCAAAGAGGAGAGGGAATTGCTGCTGTGAAGGATCTGCTGGGAGGTTAGTCTGGGTCTGTAGTTGGAGCCTGCAGTCAGGTCTGCAACGAAGTACCTGCAGTCAGAGTTTGTTTGTTTACCTACAGCTGTAGTTTGCTGTAGTCAGAGTCAGTGAGTAGTTATAGTCAGGATGGCTGAGCTGTGAAGAAGAATAAACTGGGACCCTTTTCATGCTGTTGAATGAGAGTCTGTGTCTTCCATCTCAAATGCAAGGTCTGCTGCAACATCTGGGTACTATTTTAAGTGTGTGACCTTGAACATCTACTATTGTACAACACTGATCTCCAGTGGGTACTGATGGTCAGGTGTGTATTTTACATGTACTCCATCCCTCCTGTCATGGATGGAAGTGGCTGAATACATATTTGCAGGAAGGCAGAAATTCTCATTGCACAGATTTCTTTAAGAAATGTTTTAGTCACTTCAAAATTCCTAATATCGCCTCAAGTCTAAAAATGCAGCACTTAAGAGCTAAGCTTCTTAGAAATCACTTCATTCCAATTACAAAGATGCATTTCATTTTGCAATGGGAAAATGCTGCAATGCTTGGTGCAAGAATGATATCACAAAAGCTCAATCTCAGTTCAAAAATTATAAATCTTTCTGGTACTTTCATACCCTCAGTCCAACTAATTTTGGACATCTTCCAAGTAACAGCATCCACAAGACAATTGTTTTTCCAGTGTTCATAAAAGATATAAATAATATGCTCTGGCTCATATATTAAATATTAACAGGAAGGTAACTTCATAAAGTTACCTTTGAATAAGAGAGAGTTTCTTACGTAGACTAGATATTGCATAAACAGAGTTGGATGAGCTCAAAAGCATATGAGAGGGTCTTCTGGGAACCACATGACTGGCATTATGTGATTTCTATAGTAGATTATAAAACATATTGGTGAAAATGTATTGAATGCTTCACTGTATTTTCTATTTTTGCATTTTTCAGCCATGAACATATCCTGAAGATTCCCTCCCTCCATTAGACTGGCATGCCTTTTTTTTAACTAAACTGTTTAGAATGCTGTACTGTACATCTTCTTAATTTCTTTGAGTTTCTTTCTATTTTTGAGCCATACAACTATTTTGTTGCCTAACACCAGATAACAAGATTTGAGGATTCTTCAGCTTTCCAGGCTTTCACCTAGCTTTCATTTATTTTTCCGATTTTCTGGTCTCTCCTGCTTGTCAGTCTTTAGTCTTCTCTCATTTCTCTGGTTTCTCTTACCAGATAAATGAGAGAAGTTCCTCTGGCTTCTTCTTACCAGACTTTGTACCCTGCTCCTTATAGCAATTCAATTTTCTTTTCCAAAGGTTTATAATCTCTTTCAGCACTCCCTCAACTTCCTGCCTAGCTGCTCACAAACTTTTGTACTGTGTACCCATTTCTTTAACCTCCATACCTTACTCTAGGCCTCATATCCTCTATTTACATCTATCCATGTGTTTCATCCTTTGCAATCCATATCTGTCCCCTCAGGCATCCAGCATTGCCCATGGATATAATGGGTTTGTCTTTCTCTGCCAGCCCGTTTTCAGACAACAGGGTCAGTTTCCTTTTCTCCTCTTGGCCAAGAGCTTATATTTTCTGTTTCCCCTTCGCCAGACTTAGCTTCAGAGTTCTACTTGCTACTGTCAATACTTTTTTTCATTGCCTAATACACAAATTCCTTTAGGAACACAGCTAATTTTCCCTTTTCTCTCTTTATCTCTCTCTTTCTCCCTATTTGAAGGTCATCATTGTCTAATCTTCCCATTCTTCTACCAATAGCTTTTTTTGGATCTGTTCCTTGAGACTTTTTAGTTCCCACAGTCCAAACCATTTCCAGAAGGTGTAAAGAAGATTATTTATTTGTTTCTAATCCATTTTCTCTGGTTCTTTGCAATGTTTTATTATGACATATTCTGTCATGTGTCTCTTCCATGCCAGGCCCTTGCTCATCTATTTTGTTTTCTATAGGAAATGCATGTCTTAAGAATGAAATTATTGAAAAGCTGACAATCTTAGTGCAAGTAATTTAATAGTGATGACACTAATGACTACAACTTACTTAACTCCTTTCATATGGAGACCCAAAGTGTGTTGAAACGCTGTATCATATCACATCTACCTGCACAAGAAAATGATTGTCTTTATTTTTAACAAACTGAGAATATAAGCTGCCTCATTATCTCTATGAAGTCACAAAAAAACCAAAAAACAAAAACTGCTTCAGTGGAATTTTGGGTCTTGCTCATAACAGAAAACACTTTTGTAGTTACTCATTTGAATTGTGACATAGACTTTAATATGCACTCCTGTTGTTAATATCTTTGTTAACTACCAAACATATGTGCATTGTTTATAAACTCACCTACATGCTCACCTCTTCGTTCTCTCTGTCTTCTTAGCCACCACTTCAAAACCTGGAAAATGTTATTTTAAATGTAGGAGCAGTAGGGTATTTACAAATAAGCATTCTCAAAAGAGACATTTGCCAGTCAAACTGTAGAAGGGAAAATTCTACATTCTTTCATTAAACAAAACCACACCAAAAGTATTATTTAATTCAGTTAGGAAACACAAAAAGTGATCTCAATAGCTTCCAAAAAATGTAATTTTGAATATCAAGGAAATAAATGGACAGAAGGATATCAAAGTAATCTGTGAATAGAGTCCAATTTTAATAGGAGAAATAAAAGGATTGGATTTGTCTAATGAAAAATAGATGTCTTCAATATTAATATCTTCCACTCCTTCTCCTAGACCAATTTAACTCTGCTGTACTTTTCCCCTCATCTAAGTTTAAGTATTCTGAAAAATTTGGCTATTATCTTTTTCTTTCCTGCTTCTCTTCTTTTTCCCTCTATCTCTGCAGGGTTGTCTGAAGCATTTTTTACCATTGCATCCCAGTTTGGTTGCAATATTATTACTCTAGTAATATCGTCTTGAGCATGTCCCTGGCATGCTCTCACTGATGCCTGTTGGGTTTTTTAATATGATTATGATCTGTCATTTCAAAGCTAAATGCAAATCAACAAAAGTGCTGATAAGTTACCGGAATCTTCTTTCATTCTCATCCTGTTTTCAGTTCTACATCTCCTGTCAGCAGTTCTCCTGTCTTACAGCTTTTGCTTGTTCTTTGTTACCTTCTTGAATAAGTACTTCCAGTGGGGAATTAGAAAGCTGCTCTTTTCTACCTAGGCCTGGCAGAAACACAGTGAGAGCATTTCATTATGGAAGAGTCATAATGTTTGACAAGATGTGCAAATTTTTATAATATATACAAAATTATCTGCTTTAAATATGTAAAACCCAAATTGCATTATGTAAAATTAACAACCTAGGAGAAGATTAAATTGGTAGAGGGAGCCAAATATTTGTTTCACAGAAAATGGAATAAAATATTGTGGGCATCCAACTCCTAAAGTCTTTTAGCCTTGCAAACATTTAAATCATTTGAGAAAGAATTGTTGGCATATAGTTTCTTACCTCTGACTTATACAAAGGTGACCAAGAAAGTAATTTTATCTCTTACATATGAAAGTACTTCCCACCCTTCTTTATTTTTTTAACCGGTCTTTAAAATTTTTCAATATTTCTTCTTTTCAGAGTTGTTTTTCTTACCCCTTATATGTTCCTGTTTTTTCATTTTACCATTTTGAGACAAAAAATATACAGCATAAAGGACAGTATTTTCGAAATAAATTACTTAGTTTCCCCAAATACCTGTTTCCTAAGTAGCTCATGGTGATGAGCTCTTACTTTAATATGAGATTTGGATAAGCAGCTGGTATCCTTGTATGCATAAATAAAGAAATATTGAGTAGAAATAGAAAGCTGATCTACAGCACTAGTAAAGCTATTACTAGAATATTATGTGTGATTCTAATGTCCCAGTTACAAAGGAAAAAAAAGTTGAAATGAAAATTAGGGCTTAGACAAAAATTTATCAGGTCAGAAAAACACTTTTTAAATCAGTTATTAAAGGAGTTTCATTTGGTTAAATTACCTAAAAAAGACAAAAAAGCAGATTTGATCACTGTTAGCAGAATTGTAACATTACTGTAGTAAGCGCAGACAATCTATTGAGACACAAACAGGTTCTGAAAGGCATAGGGCAAATGTTGATGTTATGATTCTGTCCATATTAGGATATTTTGTTGCATAATGATTTTGGATCATCTCAAAAGGAGGAGCCCGCAGCAAACCATTTTATGGCACTGGTAACAATACTGGTTGAAGTATGATGGCACAGAGATTCGTATCTGCTAGCAACCAGAGAAAAATCCTTCAGGGATCTTGTTGTTATGAGTAATGTCATAGAATCATGTAGGCTGTAAAACACCCTTCAGGATCATCAAGCCCAACTGTTAACCCAGCACTGCCAAATCTATTACTAAACCATGCTTCCAAGTGCTACATCCATGTCTTTTAAATAGCTGCAGGGATGGTGACTCAACCACTTCCCTGAGGAGGCAGCTCCAATGCGTGATAACCCTTTCAATGAATTTTTCCCCTGGCACTACTTGAGGCTGCTTCCTCTTGTCCTATTGCTTGTTAGTTGCATCAAAGATGATTTCAGTCAGTAAAGGTATGATGTAGAAGTGTAACAAGATCTAGTGACTGAAAGTGGGATCTACTGTGTATCTACTGCAATGGCAAATAGCCACTAAAATATTTTACCTAGGAATAATTTACCTTGATGACTTGATGCCTTAGATTCAATGTTGTTTTAAAGAGCAATCTCCAGATCAGCCATGAAATACTGATTTAATATAGCATCACTGAATAAATTTTATGATCAGGATACATGTTAGTTAACCATCAATGTGCATAAAGACCTCTTGGATTATCGGAATCTATGAAAAGAGAAAAAACCCTACTGATACAGACCAGCAGAACTACAGAAAATTATTTTTCTTAAAAGAATATTATTAACATTTCCTAAAAATTCACTGACACTGTACTAATAGTAAGGTGGCCTCAGAAAGCGATCTGCTTTACCTTTCATCCAATTTTGAGAACCAATGCACAGAGTAAAGGGATAACAGAAGTTCAACCATGTTGAAGGCTGTATTTAGAGAGCCTCTGGAAACCCTTCCATTGCTGGAACCTGCTAATATTTCTGCCAGCTTCAAGAGGCCTCTCATTGTTTGAGGTTCTATAACTCTGAGGCACTGTTTAAATGATTTGCTCAGACTCACTTCTGGCCAGTTTTTGAGCAATAGTGATCAATCACAATTGAGTTCCTGGTACTGTGTCACAACAAACTGATTAAACTCTCCCTAAAGAAATCACAGCTGTTATTGGGCCTAACAATATCACCAGGACGTTAAATTACAAAGGAGATTATATTTGTGTCTCAGAGAAAACATTTTAATTTGAAAGCTCAGCAAAGAAAAGGATAAAATATTTGTTCCAACAATGTCTAGTGATCTTTGTAGGTATTTAAGAATAGTACATTTGCTTTCAGAACTGTAGCATAAGAAAAAAATCTTTGTTGTGATACTGGCTTGTAAGGTGTTCCTGTGCCATTTACTGTTTAACTGCTCACAAGAAAGTAATCCTTGTTTTGCAGGCAGCAAGCACAAAGATAATATTGGCTCCCTTAGCCAGTCCAGAGCTGCTGCTGAAGGGCTGCAAGGACCCACTGCAGTGATGACTCAAGTTGATAGCAGACATCCTAGCCTGGAGGAATCCTGCTGATTGCTAAGGGAGAGACTCTTAGGAAAGTAATTTCCATTGCATAACCTATTATCTAAAAATTCTGGCTTTACCTCATCTCTAAATTCAAAATACCTTATTATGGGAAGTAATGACTAAATTTAAGCCCAGAGATGTTTTACACAGAAGTATGGAAAGTCACAGCTGACACATATGCTTAGGGATTACATGCAATGTAACTACATCCTCCAAGTGTCTCATAAAATTAACTGCATTGACTTATACTGAGTTCAGATTTCATAGTTCTGCTCAGTTGCTCAAAATAAAATTTAATGGATCAAGCAAGTGCCTATGATCTCCAAACACAAAAGAAGGAAATTATATTAGCCACATTTATTTAAAAACAAACAAACCCCACCAAAAAAAAGAAAACTAAAAAGAAAAAAAAAAAAAAACAAAAAAAATCAAACAATCCCAGAACCTGTAAAAATTCAGAAGAGCATTTGCATTAACTATTTAGCTGACTCAGTACTCAAGAGATTATATTGAGATGAGCTCACTTTACAGAAACAGACTCTAGGTCTGCCTGACCTGTGCTAAGATAGTATCTTCGACAAAGAGGCAGAATAGGCCTCCAGCAACATCTAACAAATGTGTGTAATTTAGAGCATAATTTAACACATAATTTGAAGCAGCTTTCCCCTACACTCACAAGATGCTCTCCTTTTGCTCAGGGCAAAGGAGCAATGGCAAGGAGTATGCTGGTGCCATCTTTGCATCATACATCCCTACTTGCCCATGAATAGATGCCTTGATTCCCTTTTCCAGAGAGCTTGCCTTACCATTTTTATATTTTAACCAGTCACAAGTACAAAGGAAAGGGGCACAAGAGCTAAGCAAAACTCAGAGGCATGATGAACAAAATCAGATTGGAATCTGCCTGCCAGCTGAGCAAAGCTGCAATTTCCCAAAACATCTGCCTATTACACCCCCAATTACATAGAACAAGGTCAGACAGAAAGATTTGATAGATCAGGCTTGCAAACACAGTATTCAGACTCATCAAAGCTATTAAAAAATGAATTCAACAAGCCATGTAGCCACACACAGGAAAATAACTTTTTCAGTTGAATATTGCAGAGGTTTGAAAATTCAGTGTATTTTTAGCAGAGTCAGAAGCGGTTCAACTTCAGCCTGATTTCTTCAGAGATGATGATTTTGGTTTCTTGACAACTCAGATCCCAGGCGTGCCTCAAGATAAGAGAGGCTAAGAATGCTGGAAGAGCCCAAGCTCTCATCTCAGGTCTCCTTCTCTTTCCCCATGTCTGTTGCACTGCCCCTACCCGCAGCATTCAGCGTGCAGGCCCGTGGCTCCTCATTCAGGCCATAACTCTAAGCCAGGACTTTCAGATGGGAATAGAATACAAAGTATAGAAACTGTGTTCTCTTTGCACATGCTGAGGTCCAAGCCAATCGTGTTCCTGTTGTTTATACCCAGAGCTTTGAGCACAAATGTTATTTCTTCTTCTGTATTGGCCGCATCTTCAGCTTTGGCTGTATTTGCTGACACCTGCTGTGACCCATCTCAGGTTCACTGACCATCCAGAGCAGGGAGAGAGGTACATGTGCACTATTAAATAAAAGCAAGCTGGGGGGGTGAACCTGAGGCACAAATCCTTGCTCATCCACACCACTGAATTGTTAGATTACTCTTTTTTTTTTTTTTCAAATGCTTCTCCAAGACACATCTGCTAACAAAAGTTTCAGTAACATGGATACCAACAGTGCTGAACCATGTGATGTGGTTTCTTATCCTGTTTTAATCAGTATTGTAGACATAGCCACTGTATATCACAGTTCCAGTCTCATCCTTTGCAAACTGTTTCTTTATGATAGAACCACAGCAGAAAGGAGTGACTCAGATGCATATGCACTGTCCTAGTGTGCATTCAAGACATGCCCAGCACAGGCAGACACCTGGGAACTGGGATGTCCTCTTAGGCTCTAAAATATAGATATCACTTTACTGAACTAAGTTCTTTTAGAGTGAAAGGTGAGTATTGACTTATTTGTACAGTATGAAAAAGAGAAAAAACTCTTCATCTTTTAAACATCTGGAACATTAGGTTGATATTTGTAGAACTTTATCTTAAAATTGGGTCAATATAGTGTTTCTTCATCGAAGAAAAAAAAGAAAAAACAACAGAATCATCTTGTTCCTGATTTTCTTTCAAAATGTTTTTCAGTTCTTCTCTTCCCATATGGGAAAATGATTTCTGTTAATGTTTTATATTCCAATAATGCATTAATACTAATATACTATATTACCTGAAAATTATACAAGGCATCAAGCCTATGTTTTGTCAGAAACAGATTTTCTTTTCATTCTTCAGTTTAGGGACAAGGATGTAAGAAACAGACAATCCTTAAGTTCCCTTATGGCTCTGAGGATGTTCTTAAAGTGAAGTGTTTTGAGATGTGTGGCAGAGAAAAACAAAAAACTGTGAAAATCAGTGACTGGCATTCACAGCAATCACAACATCCTGTGATTCAACTTTACCTTTTTTAACTGGTTGTTTGGGGAATGATGCGGGGGAATGTGAGTGTATGTTTTTGATTTTTTTGTCTTATAACCTCAGTTTCTGGAATCAAGTGGTTATAGCAGATGCTAGATTTTAATTTCTCATTAGGCAAGTTCACAGCTTTCACAGCTGAGGAAGATCTTAAAGACGTGAATTAACTGTTAGAATCAGTCAAAAAGCCACCCTAAATGTTGTGATTTTCTCAGGTTGGGGTAAAAATTTCTGAATTTTGAATTTCTAAATGTTTCTACTGGAATACAATACAATAAAATGACACAAACTTGGTCAAGTTGCCATATGAGAGCATCATGCTGTAAAAGACTACAGATTGAAATCCATCTATATGGGTTGAAACCCATTGTATATGCTATAGAAATAATCAGAGAAAGGGGCTATGCTCACTGTGGAGCATATGAACATATTCCAAAATCAAAAACAACATGCTGTTCTCAGTGATTTAGAACTCAGATCTTGGTGAGCAAAAGTGAAGAATAACAATACAGGAGCAAGATCTGTTTGCAGGCTAAATGTGACTGACATATTTATTACCTACAAAACTTTATTTCTGCAAGTTGTTCTCCTAAGGCATATTGAAGATACACACTTTTCCTTTTTGTGTGCCATTCAGAAACCTACAAGATATCTACAAGAAACACAAGCTTCTGTGTAATAAAAAAAAAATCCCAGAAACAGTTTTCATTTCCCGATGAGCACCTGGGCTAGTCAGACTGTTGAACTTCACCACCAGTCAGCTACACACCAGTGTCCTTCCTAAAAAGCACCTCCCTCTCCTCTGCTTTTCAGACCATTTTGCATCGTGAACTTTCTTCAGTTTTCATGTACAAAGGCCCAAACAAATTCCCTAGGAACTGCAAAAAACTGGCCAAAGTCTTCACTAACCACACACAGGCACACAAGTTCAGAAATCAAAATTACTGTATTCTTTATCTTCTTTCCACTCAGCTTTTATATACAGACACCCTGGTATGGACTATGGCAGTTGTTCAACACCAACAGGAGTGTTGCTACTGTGCTACTCCTGTTACAGTGCTTTATCTTTCATCTCCTCAAGAGGAATATAATTGCCCAAGTGGAGAATAAAAAAAAATCCCAGACAATAAAGCAGACAGACCTTAGTAGGTAGCATGTACATACAGTGAAATATGTAAAGGCAGCAAAAATATCTTTAAAATTATTTAGAAAACAGTCATCAACTCTTTAGAGCACAAAAGGTTTACAAGCTATTACTGTTAGAGCTGATTTAGAATATTTTTTTCCTACTGAAAGGGTATATCTACTCTAAAACACCCAATTAATTGTGCATAGAATTTATTTGATCTATTTTTCTTCTAGTTTTTCCCACAAAGTCTGGCCAAACCAGATAGATTGAAAGAACATCGTAAAGAATTTATTTTTAACAAAGCCAGCATTTGTTGGAGGGCTATTTTCTACTAATATAGTTTTTGCAAGAATTCATGCTGAAATATTTGTTAGTGAGACAGAGTTGAGTAAGATTGCAACTTGAAATCTATAATTATTAAACAGAAGAAAGAAAGGAGATGAAATACAGCCTTACTTATACTTAATTGCCTCAATGAAAAAATACTTACATCTCTTCACTGCTCTCCTGAAACCCCAGCTGGAATGCTGCATCCATCTCTGGGGTCCTCAGCACAAGAAGGACATGGACCTGTTGGAGCAGGTCCAGAGGAGGCCACAAAGATGATGTGAGGGTTAGAGCACCTCTCCTATGAACACAGGCTGAGAGAAGTGGAGTTGTTCAACCTAGAGAGGAGAAGTCTCTGGGAAGACCTTACTGTGTCCTTCTAGTACCTTAAGTGGTCTTATAATAAAGTGCAAGGCTGACTTTATTACATGGGCTGATATTCATAGGTCAAGACAGAAACAATTTTTAAATAAAAGATGAGATTTAGACTAGATGATAGAGAGAAGTTCTTTACCCAGAGGGTGGCAAGGAACTGGAACATGTTGCCCAGAGAAGCTGTGGATGCTCTGTCTCTGGAAGTGTTCAGAACCAGGTTAGATGGTGATCTGAGCAACCTGGTCTAGTGGGTGGTGTCTCTGTCCATGTCAGGGGAGTTGGAACTGTATTCAGTTCAATGACATTTCCTACCCAAGCCTTTCTATGGCTCTATGTTCCTATAAATCACTACGTTTATTCTCACTTGCATCTGGATATTTTATAGAGAAATAGCACAATTCAACATATAAACCCATTCTTAAAGTAAGGAAGCAAAATAACATTCACAGATGAAACCCAGTTTGTGATGAACCACAATTAGGATTTACAATAAGTGTTACTTCATTCCCTTTTCCCTTCCTTTTGTAATGTAATTGGTCAAAATGACCTTTAACAAGAAGCTGAAGAATCTTGTACTGCTTATTTCAGACAAACTATTTTTTATTGTTAAATATCAACAGAAAAATGTATTGCTACTACACAACCTGAACATTCAAAGTAAAGGCATGCAAAGGGAATTTCTGAGTGTAGTTAATTATTGCTATTAGGTGCACTGCCAGGGACTGAGAAAGCCAGACTCTGTGACTGCTAATGGAGTGCTCAGGGACACTGATCTTGGTGCAAGGCAAGTCGTGGTGCTGGTGACCTTCATCAGTGGATTATGACAGTGACACCCTGGAGCTGCTCCATAGCTACAACATGTATCTGTTGGATGATTGGTGCTTTGATAGCCATATCTTTTGAGGGAAATGCATGACCTGTTCTGACCTCAAGAAAAGAACATGTACCAGAGGAAAAGGGCTCATGGTGGGTTAATAAGAGAAGGTTATGACATTTTCAAAATGAAGGAGAAAGCAAATTAGGTTGAAACTAAGTCAGATAAATCTATGTCTGCATGAACATGGGTATATGTGTTATAATTTTTTATATTTTCTTGTGGACACAAAAGAAATGGAATTTTAATTTTTTTAGCTGCACAGACCTATAGAGTAGGAATTTTTGTAAAGGGGAATGAAAGAGCGAAATCTACTTCCGAACATGAAACAATTAAAATTAAATAAGGATGAAATTCTTGACTGTGACTGTTATCTTAAGCTGATGTTTTCAAAATAAAATTTAGTTAGCAGGCATAAGACCCCAGTAAAAAATATGCATATATGACTGCTATTTTACAAGCCAGAGAAATACCCTTTATTTTTATAATCCAAACAGGCCAAAGAGTTTTTGTTATTGTTCTTTTGCTTTCTGTATGCACAAACATAAGGTCAACAACTTACTATTTTCTTTGAGGAACACGTACAGAAAATATAACAGAAGAGAAATAAACTCTTGAAATTGTAGCTACCACAGATGCATTTGCTAGCTCTACTACAGAGACAGAAGCATACAGAGTAGGAAAAATCTACAAAACTGTTAAGACAGTGACCTCAAATAGAAGACTATTGCCACTATAGTAGTCTTATTGAACACATTGGCGAAGCTAAATGCCAAAAGAAAAAGGCTTTAATATCCAACTTTCAGGTAAAAAAATTGGAATCTAATTATGAAATATGTAGAAGTTTTGATGATGAACAGATAGCTGTTAACTTTTTCTCAACAAAAGTCTCAGGGTCTGGCTCGTAAATCCTGGTATTTGAAGATAGATAGTGTCTTAACTTGGAGAGAACTGTTTATCTCTGTTCATCCTTCTCAGATATAAACCTTACACTTAAATTAGGTGGCTAAGACACAAAATCACGTTCTCCTGAAATACAAGACCGATAATGATACCATTTTCTTCTCTAGTATGTCTCACTGTGCTGACTAAAAATATGATGTGAAAATTTCAGTTGAGAAGACTTAAAAACGATATTTACATATCTGGAAAATTGTCTTACATGGACCAAACCCTAAAATTTTAGTTTCATCAGATCCCAAGTTATTGGATAATCTGAGAGAAGTGGCTCTCAATCTGTTTTATGCTAAATTTACTCTGTTTTGCTTAATTATCTATCAAATGGAAATCAGGTTTTATTTGAGTTCTTCAAATGTCAGAATATTTCCTTGCCATTAGTTAGTTTGAAAATTAATACACCTACTTTGTTATACTGCACCTGTCTTTAATGTAAAGTCTTATCTAATGGATATGCTCTGGGAATATCAAGGTGTTTCAACACTCCAAAGAGGGTAGGCAGATAGTCACACAACTTAAACACACTCAGATTACATTTGAAACTACTTAGATAAAAAAATAACACCAATATATTGGAATCAGGATTCTGAAGTGTTCAAAAGTACAGTTTCATTGAAAAGTATGTAGTCCATCTTTTTTATCCAGTCATAGTCCATTTGCTCCCCAACATTGCATATTATTTTCTGGATTTTTTTGTACAAGTCAATCAGCTAGTTCCCTTGGAAAGTAAAATAGGTAAGTTCTCTAAATACCTGTAACCAGCAAAAAATTAATGATTCAGCCAACACCTCTTAGCACAGAGATTGAGTTAGCTGTCTGATATGCATTTGAAAGACATTATGGATGAAGCCAAAGTGAACCAACCTCTGTTCATCATTGCCACACCTACGAAAAACTAAATTTACTTCACACATCATTAAAGAGATAAGTGAGGGTAAATTATTTCATCAAAATACACACAATTAAATGTACTTAACCTCAAGGAAAGTGGGGGGTGCTACTGGAGTACCTGAAAGAAATTTGAATTTAACACGATAAGGAAAGCAATTATAACTGAGTTGCACTTGTGAATCAATGCACACACACTCTTAAACTGTAAGAGTAATATATATGGAGTTGAAGGAGGTAAACTCATGGCATCTCAAACAATGAAAAAAATCATCACGCATTTAGTAGATCATAAAAATTGAGCTCAAAACGCATTTTACAGGAACTTCCAGGAGTAATCACTTTCATCCAAATGGAGTGATATTGGATTCCATGCATGGATAAAACCTGTGCTCAGCATAATAGATAATTTGGGCATCTCTCAGTGGAACGCCTCATAGCTATAAGGATTTTTGTGCTGGTTATGACTGGGATAGAGTTAATTTTCTCAACAGTAGCTGGTATGGGGCTGTGTTTTAGATTTGTGCTGGAAACACGGCTGATATCACAAGGATGTTTTTGTTACTGCTCACCGGTGCTTGCACCAAGTCAAGGCCTTTTCTGCCTCTCTACCCCAAAAGAGAGTGGGTTGGGGGTGCACAAGCAGCGGGGAGGGGCTGCAGCCTAGACAGCTGACCCCAACTGGCCAAAGGAATATCCTGTACTATATAGCATCATGCTGAGCACATAAAGCTGGGGGGAAGAAGAAGGAAGAAGAGTGTGTTTGAAGTGATGACATTTGTCTTCCCAAGTCACTTTTAACATGTGAGGGAGCCCTGCTATCCTTGTTGTAGCTGAACATCTGCCTGCCCATGGGAAATGGTGAATGAATTCCTTGTTTTACTTTGCTGGTGTCTTCTTTACTTTCTAAACTCTCTTTATCTCAACCCATGTGTTTTCTCACTTTTACTCTTTCAATCCTCTCCCTTATCGGACTGTTGAGAGTGAGTAACTGTTGTGCCGAGTTGCTGGTTGGTGTTAAAGTACAGCAATATCTAACAGCAGTTCTTTCAGAAAGATTGAGGCAAGGGTGTTACAGTCCGCTCCTGGGAAATCTATGGTCCTCTAACTTCATTAGGGTCTCAGGGGAGTGTACGTGGCAAGAGAAGTTTTGAATTCGGTGCTTAAATTCAACAAAATGCTTAAAGAAGACATAAGACAGCGATTAAATACTTAGTTGACTTGGGACAACTAAATTCCTCGCTGGAGCAAAACAAAACTAGATACACCTGGCATGTTAGTTCTGCTGCAGTGTCTGAATATCTGAAAATTTATCAACATATGGTTCACTTCAAAACTTGAAAGGCTGTGATTGTGGGGAACAGGCTCACAGTTAAAAATTACTATTTCAGTCATTTGTTTAAACAGCGCTAACTACTGGGTTTATCACTAGAACAACCTGTGTGAATTGATTTATCCATTCTTGCATTCTTCTTGACTTCTTCTGCTTCACAGAGAGCTTTTGAAAAGACAGTTTTTAGAGCTGTCTGTGCATTTACCCCAAACAAACTGTTCTAACACAATATAACAATTTTGGCAGTGCTGTCATGGTGGTGGAGATATCCTGTGACCTGGAAAAAACACTCCATCAGGTATTGCTAGTACAGGATCAAGAGTATTCTCTCACCTTGTCTAATTTCTTGTACAGAGAGTAAAAGCATCACTCCACTGTTACTAAAAGATTAGAGAAATCAGATGGAATTTGTCAACATAATAATATGTACCAATGTAGATATTTGAAAATTTGAAATTCTTTTATATGATGGGGAAATTGTAAACAAGAAAACTAACTTTTCTTAAAGTACCTTCAGTCTTTTGTAAAGTACCTTTAATCTTTTGAGCTGTTAGAACAGATTAAATGCAATCCTCCTATCAGGATGTAGAGATGATATTCTACAACATACTTGGTAACAGATGTTTACTAATCACTGATAAATTTTGCATATTTAAAAGGAGAAATGGCTTTTAGAGACATTGCTGATATAATTATAAAAGCGCATACAAACCATATGAAGATTTGAAACAAAATCTAACCTGGGGATAAATACAAAGCTACTGCAGTTTTGAATCAGGGACTTGCCAACACTTAAGCTAACTTCTTTAAAAGTCAAATGACATATAAATAAGCCTCCATGTAATTATTAAAAAAAAAGAATTCTTTGATTGCATTGCACAAACTTGCAGTTCTGTTTTTGCATTTTCTATTTTAGTAAATGGATAAATGGATGCTTTGAAAAGTTTTTACAAATCCACTCAAATGCACACCTTTCAAACAATGACTTCTAAAAAGAAATACCAAACTATGAACATGATACTTACTTTGGAGACAGAAGCATCCAGCCAGAGAATGGTTCCATACAATGCAGCCAGCATGTTCACTTAAACCAGACCAGCAATTCCTCATATTCTTCATCACTCTGGATGGACATGAAACAAGTAACCCAGTTAAGCTTTCTGTATAATATTTAGGGACTTTTATTATTACACATGGATTAGAGAAATTAAATGGGTTTTTAGACCTGCTGCATTCACTGACTTTGGAGAAAATGACATTTCTTGCTTTCATCTGAAAAGTGCTAAGTGGTACTTCAGTGTTATGGAAAATTTACTGACTAAAGCATGCAACACTGTGGACTAGACATATATGAGTCTACATAGAAGACTGAGGATATCATTCTGTTAACAACCTGTCCCCAGACAGGGTGCAGAATTTCCACAGAGTTTGTAAATGGCCAGAACATATAGAGAGCTTCTTATCTGTCAGACGTTCATTCAGGGATACCACTCTTAAAAAACAACAACAACACCAGCAACAACAACAACAACAACAGATAAATAGAAAAAAACAAAACAAAACAAAAAAAAACCACAAACATAAAAAGACACAAAGAGGAAAAAAGAAACCCCAAGGCAGAAATGCAACTCCAGACAACCTAACCTGAAAATTGTTTGAATGCTTCTTGTCAAGTACTTTGTGCCTGTTAGGTAACAGAAAGATTGTCAGATAAAAAAATATGGAATCCTGCTGGATGTGTGATACTTAATCTCTTTAAAAAAAATAACATCTTTTGTCCAAGTATCAGAATGTTTCAATAGAAGAGTCTTTGGCATGTCAGAACATTAATGCACCTACTGAGAAAATTTGCTTTGTAATGAATATCTGGAATGAAAAAAGAAGGAAAATTTTTAGTAGGAGATACAGTAATCTTTACAGCAGTCTGCATGACAACAACTGAACCCTGCAACTAGCTGTGAGGAACTGAATCATATGCGTATTAAAATATTCATAATGCTGATAAAAGGATTATTTTTAATAAAGATATAGCAAAGCCTTGGACATTTTTGAATGTAGAAACTTCTGCTAGCTTGTGAAGTTCTACCGTCTATTGCTTCTATAAAGACAAAAACGTCAAATACATTTCATGCCATATCCATAGATAAAATACAGATGTACATGTAAATAAGGATTGATTCTTATTTTCTCTTTTAAGACATTTATTTTACCAAACAAATCTGAATCATGCACTAGAGAAGTAATATTGTAAGATGAATAAGGAAAATGCATCATGGTTTCCACAAACATACACAAGAAGTTTGTATTCCACTATTACTCACATGGCCCAATTATTTGAAATTTAAATGACTGGAGAGTTCACCCATAGCTTTACAATATAGGAAAGTTGTATAACTATACTTGTATAGTTTAACAATAACTCCATATTTTAGGAACGTTTGAATAAGTGGTTATAAAATGGAAAATCAGACAAGGAATTCTTTACTGACTATGCTCACTTTGCCCTAGCTCATCCTGAGCTAGGCATATCTCCATCTTATTTGGGCACCAGTGACCCTTTCCTTAAACTTCCTGGCACACTCCTATATCACAGGGAATTTACTACATAAGGACTGGCTGTGACCATATAGCTCATGTGGATTACACACCCTCTGATGCTAGATCTAAACCCAGATGTCGCAGTAGCTAATTCATAGCCTAACTTGAAATGGAACTTTAATTTCCCTGGAGACAAGGTGCTAAAAAAAAAGATATATCCATACTTTGTAAAGGTTCAAAATTGAACAAATTTTACTAAATATACAGAACTAGATTCATAGAAGAAAAGCAGAGAACTGTTCCCACACTAGTGAGGTTTAGAATTACTAACATGTAATCGCTCACAAAAACTGTTTGTTGGAACAAAGAATAAGTTATTCTTACTGAGAACAATATCCTATAAAATAAAACCCCATCTCTCATTATGTGTAACTTGTGAATTGTAACTTGACTGAGCAAGTTCTCACTTACTTGACTTGGGATATGCTGATGAATTACTTCAATCAGCTTCTGTGCTGGTGGAAATCATATTTAAAATTAACTGACTGTAACATCTGTTCCAATGCTGTAAAGTGCTGCATTTGACTATGGCTGACACATGCAGTTGCACAGAGGACGTAAGTGTGCCTAATGTCATACAGGACTTCTTGTGTTCTTAGTGGCATATTCTGAAAGAGCAGGATTCATCTCGACCATCATTTAGTTATCCAAGCGCTCTCTTTTGCTGACAGAGAATTAATTAATTCCATGAAATGGTCCAACCTATTCTAAAATATTTGCCCTCTCCAGGTCCTTTTTTCTCTTCATCAGTGTTGGAAGAAGCCTGAAGAGTAGCTGAGATTTCTTGTTTTTAAAAAGCTTCTGGAAGGCAAATATCCTAAGAATACATCACTCCCTACACTCTGACTGTAACATTTTAAGGTTATATTTTGAACGAAGGCTTAATATCTAGACAGCTTTTTTTTTTTTTTACTTGTCCTATTTGAAAAATTAAAAAAAAAAATTAAAAAAAACAGGGAAAAATATGTGGGGATTTGCCAGAAAGAAAGGTGAAAGATCAGAAGCTCTGGAGTGCTTGGCTCTGCACTTATATATTTATTTTCATGAGAAGTTGATACTGTTTTTTCTAGTGTTTTCCTCTTAGCTGATGAACTTGTGATGGAAAGGTGTGTGTAATTAGAGCTGTCAATATTGAATTCTAAATGCGCAGTGCACTATGAATTTAATCTAAGTTTCCCAATCCCCAGTCCTCCCTCACCATTGCATCTGGGAAAGGCTGAAGCACTTGACTGCTGCTGTGGCAAATTGGGTCCTAATAAGTATGATGCTTTACTGCTTCTTGTTTTTTTCTGAGATACAAGTACAGCATTTCAGAAGAACTCACCTGGGCATTAATTCAACAAGAAATGTTAGTAGGAGTATTATATTTTCCACGTTTTGATATCTCACTGAATGACTTGCATATAAAAGAGGCCTGGCAGCTGGTTTGTGTCAGTGACTGATATGCTTGTCATTTCAGACTCAGATTTGTCAGATTCACCTCTGCCAGGCTTAAGAATAATATTCAATTCGCAGTTTTCTATTATTCTGCAATTTTAACTAGCATGAAAAAAAACTATAAAAAAAAAAGAAAAAAATACACAAAATGAGGCTGTGACTAAAGTATTTCTATTTAAATGTTATAGGTTTTGTTTATTGTTGAGAAAAAGGTAATCTCAGTTCATGTCACCTTTATCAGTAATAGATAGAAAGGCTCTAAAGTAAGGAATATTAATTTTTAGTGCATCAAATTAGTTCCAGTCATATGTTTACACACTTAGGGAATATAATAACTGATAAAACCTAACAACAACTAGATAAGATGTATAAGGTATTTCAATAAACACATTATTTAAGACGGATGTTTTATGCTATGTAGAATCTTTTCAGGGATCAGGATGAATTCATATGTTATACAGAAATAAAAAATGCCACAAATTTTTCATCAGAAACCATGGATGCACAAGGCCATCCTCCAACCCACAGGTTATTTTATTATTTATTGTATCTTGTATCTGTTGCTGAACTCAGAAAAGAAAAAGAAAATGACAGAAAGAGCCTGCATCATTCTCATAATTATTGCAAAAAAAAAGGAGTAGTTCTTCATTTTATTTTAGAAAAAACATCTCCTCCATAGTTTAAATGCCACCAGATGGGTTCTGCTGCTCTGAAATAATGGTATCATTATGCTGTGTAAAATGACCAGAACTGAGGCTTCTTCAATCAGATTACAGCCGTGGTAAAATGTACCAGACTTTGAAGCACTGCTTTTCTTTCAGAACAGAAATAAAAATATTTTAGAACCATTTACATCAACGCCTCTGGGTTTTTCTCACAAAAGATTTCATTACACAGTTATGTAGTAAGAATTTAAGCACATGTAGAATTGTAAAATATTTGCACTTGGTATTTTGATCCTTGCACTAACTGGAATCAGCTGCAAATTCCCATCAGTCTCCTCAGCAACGTTACACTGGGGAAATTGAACCAAGTGAAAAATTAACCCTGCTTGATGTTGCTGCACTGCCCAGTTTGTCTGCCTAAAGCAAGGCCTGACTTCCTCTCCCTGCGCTGTGCCGTATGTGACACACGGCATTGCCATTGCTGGTACAAGGCCATAGCTTTTCTCTGAGCTTACTTGGTTTGCAGGGGTGTGGCTTGCCAAACCTGCTCTGCTTGAGCTTTTCTTGACCTGCCCACAGCATCGTTTCTCCTGGTTAGTCATGGCCACAGTTTCTCTGACTGCCCGGGTGTCTATGGCTAATTTGCTTGTGTGTGGCCACATTTCCTTGTAATATAGGCTGAAGCAGTGAGAAGTTCCTGTTTGCAGAAGGAGAGATTTTTGGCACTAACAGAACGAAGTGGAGAAACGCAGTCCTGGTATGATAGCAAAGGTCTTCAAGAACCAATGCAGAGGTGCACTGGCATGAGATGAGGCATGGGGAGAAGGCTGGCACCGACAAACCCACAGCTAAAAACCTCTCATGACTGTTAACTCATCCATGGTCAATTACAGCAAGGCAGAGCTGGATCTGGGCAAAACTGATTTAGGGGTAAGCCACAATGTACCGTCAATTTGGATCTAACACGGAGCTGATGATCAGTGAAGACAGAGTAAAAGTTTTAAAGCATGCTTACAAACATATAAAAATGATTCCAAGTGGATTCTAGAATGGTGAAGCCACTAACATCATATTCCTGCCAGAGCAAAAAGAACAAGCTGGCAGCTGTGGTGTTTCCCTCTCTAGCAGTCCAAACCTATTTTAAGAAGCTAGTTTAAGTAGTCAGTAGTATAAGATCCCAAAAAGAAGTGGAAGGGAAGGCATAGAAACTGAAAAAGGAACATAAACTAAGAAGTGTGTGTTACAATTTTAATTGTGTTATTAATACTATTGAAACTTCTTTCTCCATACAAGTATTATAGCTGCATTATCATTCCTTCTTCTGTAAAACTAGGACAAAATATGATTCTTGAACTGCCGTGTTAAAATATCAGTTATACTGACAATATATTCTCAATTTTATATATATATTTATACAGTATGCTTCATCTTTGCCCAAAACCCAGAATTTGAGCATAACATACAGTATAAAGAGCTACTGTGAGCAATCAGTTGCATTTGCAAATCAATTTAAAACAGCTTGAAGACTTTCTGGACAGCATGAAACAATCATTGGAAAAAGGGGGATGCAAGAGTGGTATTTTACAATTGCAGAAGGGATGCTGAGGAAAATAATGATACTTCTGGTGGAAAAGTCACAAATACAAGTTTCTCAATACTTAGAAGTGCATTAATGGGAAATTGCTGAAGCTGTTTTCCCAGGTGGTTTTGAATATGAATACTCAATGCTTATATTTATGTTTCTGAACATATTTTACTTCCCTGTAATCATTTAGGAAAGAAAAAACCCTCATCCAATGGTAAAACATGACCCGAAAATGGAAAATTGTCCCCTTTGAACAGCCATTATGCTAGTCCCACAATCTTTAGAAATATTTTCCTTTGTGCTCTCATTTTTCGTTTCCTCAAGTTCTAAGCCACTAGACAGGTAGATGCTGACTGGTGACAGCACAGCAGCCACAGAAACTCTGAAAACATTTTTGTTTAATGTGGCTGGAACAATGACATAGTCTTTCAAACACTTTGACATCCCTCACTGGCTGACACTCTGCTTTAAAAAAAATCCCCGCCGACTGGAGCAACTGACACATGGACTGTAAGTCATGAGATTCAGATCATCATATGATCCGCTGAATGCCTCAGTGCATCGTAAATGACAATACGCACCTGAATGTCAACACAACCGAGCACTGAAGGAACGTAATCGCCCACTGTGGTGCTCTGGACATTTATTTAGGCTCCCATAGATTTCCACTTTTCTTAGTCATTCTCAGCAAGGAAGGAAAAACTGAAAAGAGAAAAGGGGAGAGAGAAGAAGGAAGGAAGGAAGGAAGGAAGGAAGGAAGGAAGGAAGGAAGGAAGAAAGAAAGAAAGAAAGAAAGAAAGAAAGAAAGAAAGAAAGAAAGAAAGAAAGAAAGAAAGAAAGAAAGAAAGAAAGAAAGAGAAAGAAAGAAAGAAAAGAAAGAAAGAAAAGAAAGAAAAGAGAAAGAAAAGAGAAAGAAAAAGAAAAAGAAAGATTTGGTTTGTCATGTATTCCAGGAGGGTCATTTAGCAGCTGTACAATGTCCAGCACTGATAAATCTCTCAAGTACTGTAGCTGGCTAAAATAAATCTCCCATCTCTTTGGGGAAATTACAATAGCTGAAAATGCTGGTAGTGAGGGAGAATTTTATGTGGTACCACAAATGGATTCACAGACATTGATGATAAGACAGCAATTGCTGAACACAATCAAATACTCACTTAACATGGGCAGAGCTCTGCAGTGTATAGGTGGAATAAATCTAGCAATGATGCATTTCTGGACAGTGAAAATACACCAAATTTATGTTGTTAGCCATATTTTCCGCACAGAGATGTGTAGGGAGATTAGATTTCTCCTTTTTCTGCTTGATTCCAGTTACTTAAGAAAGTTAAATCTGCAGCTACTTAAGAAGGTTCCAGTCAGAGAACAAAGATTGAGTAAGTGAATTCACTTTGATTTAGTAGTAAAGTTTTTGGGTCTGTTTGGAAATTACCGAATGGGAAGAAAGGATTCAAAAGCAGACTAGAGAGTAGATGCCTACAGTCTATCTAGTAAGAGTGGGAAGGAAATACAGCATTAAAAAAATGTTACAAGGATATTTAATGTATTTGAGAAACAAGACAAAACCAGGAATAATTGAGTTATCCTTTTTATCTTAATGTATCCTATACTATCCCATTCTATCTTATCCTATTCCATCCCATCCTATCCTTCATGTTGCTACTTATCCATGTGATTTAAGCTTGCTCTCTAAAAAGAAAGTATTATATCATTTGGAAATGCCAGGGCTATGGAAAGACTCCAGAGCCCTCAGTGAAATGTTTGGAGTTATTTGCATAACTTTATAAGGAGAAGAAGCATCCTAGATTTCTAAGCAAAAAACGAAAAAGGAAAAAGGCTAAATTGAAAGACATTGCACTTTGGTTTTCTGAGGTGCTACCTTTAGGGGGAAAAATCTTTTATCCTTTCACTTTGTAGCTGAAGATCTTCTTCATTTCAGACTTGAATGATCCTCTTCCTCTGCTACCTATAGAAGTGCAGAACAGTTAAGCTCCCAGCTTGGCTGGCTCACGTGAGGTGAAATGAACTTCAGCCTTTGACTGTTTGTTGGTTAATGTTGCTCCCTAGTATCTGTTATGGATGGTACATTCCCATGTCTTTCCTGAAATATGGAACGGAAAACAAATCTTTCATATCAATTTAGTCGATTAATTTATGTCCCACATGAATGGGAATATAAAAAAACTTCATGTGAATTCTGGGGCAATGAATAAATAATTTTTGAAATGCACAGTGGAAGTTGAGGAAGAAGGACTGTAATGCCTAAGTCACTTTGAGTGCACTCAATTTATCCATTTGTAAATGAGAGCAACTTTATGTTCCACATAATGGTTGAGAGCCTAAGTTCATGAATGTTGGCAAAGACTCCAAGATATTTAGTTGGAGCGCTGCACAGAAGTTAAAGGACTATTTTTTAATGTAGAATTTTATTTTAAAATGGTTTGAAAATGTTTCTGATGAATAAAATTATTTAAAAAAAAATTAAAGAAGGGATTGTTCTCCTTTCCAGTGCTATAGCTTTGGCATTTTGTTAAAAGTAAACTATTTTAAGTTTGAATTTGGGAAAAAAACAAACAAACAAAAAAAAACAACCAAAAAAACAAAAAAAAAACCCAACCTTTAGAAGGGCTTTTTAAAAAGTGTTAGTATTCTAACAGCTCTCACTAGCAATACAGGTAAGAGCCTAAAAGGCTTTCTGTTATAAACCTGGATTTTCAGGATTAATTTATCATCTTTTTTAAAATCCCATTGGGTTAAAACTTGTCATACAAGCTGTCAGCCCATATCTAATATTTTTTTCCTAAGAGGAAATGTTTCAAATACTTCAGAAAAATTTTAGATATGAACCAATCCCCCAGAATAGAATTTTAATTGGCTTACATGGGTTTTTTTGATCAGATGAAGATAGAAATGCTGTCAGGCACCTTTGCAACAATACACACTAAACTATTATTGCTATGTGTTCTAGATATTTGAGGGGTAAAATCAGCATATAATAGCCCACAGATGCTTAGGACCCCTCTTGTCTCATGGGTGAATGGAAGATGAATGAAAAGATTAATGAAGTAGGCTTGCAGCCTCTTAATGTGGATTTTACAGGATGCTAGTTAAAAGGACTGTGTTTAGTTACTGGAAAGGCTGATTGCAACCTGCAGTACTGAAGCCACATGAATCATTGCATTAGCATATAGAATTGAGACAACAAGCAATTTTAAAGGTACTTAAAATCGTTTCTTGATTGATTAAATTCTTCTCCCAAGCAAGAACATTTTACTTAATGTCAGTAAATATGAAAAGCACAGTCTCAGTCCTGAAAAGCTACTTATTCCTCTTTTCCCTTCTCTGGCATGCAGCTACACAGATTTGCTACACTATGTTTTCCAAGTACCAGAAACCACTCCAGCATCACCAGCTTTTTCTCTGGCACTGCGAAGATGAAAGACCTTAAAAATGGTGCTCTGCTACTCTGAGTAAATGGAATACTGCTCTATTAAAGAGAGTGTAGAAAAATACCATAGTGGATGAAAGACTGCTGGCGTTTTGGTAATAGATCCAGGACAAATTTTTCAGAATAGTCTGTGTAAGAGATCAGTCTATAGACAGCTGTCCTCTTCTGAAAGGATCTAGAAAAGAGTGGTGACATAAATGCCTTCCCCATTCCTGCTAGGTTCATGCCTACATTCTGACCCTACTTGTTTCAGAGGAACAGAGCCTGTGGAGCGCTTCCCTAATGCTTGTCCCATCATCCCCATGTTAGAACAAAGATTTTCAAAACTCCAGAGGCAAGAGAAGCTTCGGTGCTACTCCACACACATCTGTTTACAAGTGTAAATATTTGTGTTCAGGTGAGTGCACACATTAATCCAGGTGAAGGTGGTGAGGAGGTAACCTGCCTCCTCTCTGTCAGACTGCTCAACTGCAAGAGCTCCTCTCTTGCCCTTGCATGTAGGTTTTGCTTTTGTTTCTTTGTTTTTGTTTTCACCAGTGAATACACACAGACTGCAAGGTTCAGAAGACAGGTGGAGGAGGGAGAGAAAAAGCAGCACATAAATGTTGATTTCACAAGGGTTGTTGGGTATTCATTAGAAACATATTTATAGCCACTCCCAATGCACATGCTGATTAAATTGGTCACACATTTTTTGCTGCTGTTTGCTAAACATGCTGTAGAGTTTTGCAGAATACCTATCAGTTAAATCCCAAATGGAGTTCTGCTTGAGTTGAACCTAGGTTCTTAACCATATGCTTCATGCTAAAACGTTAATTGGAAATATTTATGGTATTGAATTGTGGATAACTATTTGTTTTCCATACATACCAATTAGTTACTTGTTTCTTATTTAAATTATATTTTTTAACCTAAGAAAATAGGGAGACTGATTTTTTAAGCACTTTTCATGTGCAAATATACCACTGAAATTAGATCAGTTGGTTACAGCATGGTGCTAATAACACCAAGGTTGTGGGTTCAGTCTCCATATGGGCCATTCACTTAAGAGCTGAACTTGAAGATCTTTATGTGTCCCTTCCAACTCAGAATATCTTGTCTATATATTTATTGCATGTTTCTCTACAGATTTTTAGAGGTAAGGAAGATTTGCAGACAGAGCTGACTTAGTGAAATCCAGGAATATATGATGGGAAAGAAAGATATCTTTCTCTTTCCATCCAAGGGTAGAGTTATTGTAATCTATACAACATAGCCTCCTTCAGCCTATGGCCTTGGGCAAGGGTGTTACTTGTTTTCCTCCCGTTCCCTACTGCCCCAAATGCAGCTGTGTTTGAAGTTTTGTAAAACCCTTACAACTCTTTGATAGAGCATGAAAGAAAAATATTTCAGAACTGCAGTGAAATTGGGATGGCAATTACATTGTAAATAGCTGAAGAGAGGCAGTTTGATGTTGAAATGGCAATATCAGATTTGTTCTGATACTTTGCTTAAAAGAAATTGGTTTTTTACAGATGGAACTGTCTCATCTCATGTAGTAATTTAAATAGTTTCTCTGTAACTCATTGTGAAAACACTATTTTATTAGTTTGCTGTCTCAAATTTACACACAAATTTTTAAATGGATTTTAATGATGAATTCCAGACTTTCCCATTCCAGTTTACCACACAAATAAAAGGTATTTCAAACAGAAAAATATTGATATTTTTTCCCCTCAAAAACGTAAAATTTAAAATACCTTTTTACTATTATTCTAAAACCTACATTATGCTTAAACTGCCTGTAATGGCCTTTGTACTGACAGGGCATTGCAAAGAGATTCTAGTTGAGAGCATTATTTAGTTTCACCAGGATCTGTGGGTAGCGTTTCATACTCAGTATAGGTTTCTGCTGTCTTGTATTTGATATAGTTGTTTAGAACTGTGCAACATGGATGCTACTAATGCTGAGTTCTCCTTACAGTTACTCAAAATTACGGTGAGGGCGCAAACCAGAAAAGCATTAGTCCCTCTCTGTCTAATGAATAGGACATTTGTTAGATTCGTTTAAGTCTTCTTCCCCTCTGAAAACTTTGACAAAATCTCTCATTGCAGAATTTAAACTCTCTAAGCCAAATAAAAAAATCATATATTACAGACTTTGGAAACTCTCTAGCTCTCTTAGATCTACGCAATTAATCTCAGAAATATCTTGGGAGTAGAACTTTCACTTCAGTATATTCACTAAACTGAACAACATCCAAATAGTGACTTTTAACCTGGATTTATCCAGCACTTCTTTCCAAACTGCATCTGGCATTTTTCTTTGGTAAACTCAGCTGGGACTTCTTCACAAGCTTCAGTCAGACAAGATGCATATTTTCTGTCTTTGCTTAAATATTGTTCTTTGTCCTTATGCTTTTAGAGCACATCATAAACCCATTCTCTTTAGTATTTCACACATCTCTTCCATGATACCACAATCTGTATTATTTCCTTTATCATTGCATCTGAATGAATAAGTGTAATTTTATTGGTGGATGAATCACTAGCATGTACTGATTTATCTAACCTGTAGTGGTACTTTTTGTCGATACTCTTTCAGCCTTGAATGGTAGTTAAGCATTGATTCCTTGCCTGCTGCTGATAAAAATATCTTTTTCAACCAACAGTTGTCAGTATTCTCTGTTGTACATGAATTCCCCCTGTATGATAGCATCTTTTGAGCTTTGTTGTTTCACTCTCCTTACCTTTTCATTTTCTCTCAATGTCCCCTTGAGCATGGAAGAAAGCTATAGCCCCATATGGACTGCTTTCCTCACATACCCTAGTCCACTGACAGAGGCAACCTCCTTATGTGATTGTCCCTGAGAACCTGTGTAAGTTTTTAACTGAAAATACAGTTGTGTCATTCACATATGCATAAACACATGGACATCATAAAAAAAAAAAAAAGGCAGCTATTTTTTTAGTCAGCAAGAGTGTTTGTTGAATTAGAAAGTTTGTGCATTTATCTACTTTCTGTGCAGCTACCTCTTTCATTGCTCCTTGACAAAAGTTTATTACCCTAAGGGGGTCATTAACCTGAAGGTTAATACCTGAAGGTCATTTTGTTTGTGTGCTTCCTAAGTTGAATATAATATAAAAATACTGAAATTCTACCTGAATATTTTTTTTCTGGGAGGTTTCTTTAAAAATTTCACTGATTTACAGGATGATATATCTCTCTGAATAAACATAGCTTTTAAGTACAGCACAATGCTATGTGGAAACATACTACACTATTGCAGGATAAAGGCTAACATTGAAAAAATCATGTTGATTAGTAGTAGTAGTAGTAGTATTGTCATCACAGTCTGATGTTTTTTGTTTCTATTGGGTTTGCATGCCGGGGAAGAGAGTCTACAGACCCCTGTAAGAAGCTTCCAGAAGCTTTACACGTGTCCAACAGAGTCAATGCCAGCTGGCTCCAGGATGGACCTGCCACTGGCCAAGGCTGAGCCCACAGTGGCAGCCCCTCTCAGGTTAAGAAAGAGGCAGGGGAGGGGGTGAACTGCACAACATCTGTAGAGAGGAGTGAGAATATGTGAGAGAAACAGCCCTGCAGACACTGGAGCTCAGTGAAGAAGGGGAGAGAGGAGGTGCTCCAGGTGCCAGAGCAGAGATTCCCCTGCAGCCCAAGGTGCAGACCATGGTGAGGCAGCTGTGCCCCTGCAGCCCTGGAGCTCAATGGGGGAGCAGACATCCACCCGTGGCCTGTGGAGGACCACACACTGGAGCAAAGGAAGACTGTGGGGAGTCCGTCCCCTTAGGAGGAAGCAACAGCAGAGACAATGCATTTTGAACTCACCACAGGCCCCATTCCCTGTTCTGCATCACTACAGATGGAGAAGCCAAAGGACATTGTGAGTAAAGTTCAGTTTGGGATGAAGGAAAGGGTGGAGGAAGACATATAAACAGATCTGTGGAACAAATCATGTCCTCATTATCAGCCCAGAACAAGGCATCCAAAGAATAGATTTGGTGGAAGGTAAAGATCTTGTGGATTTGACAGCAACAAAGCTCACCTATATCTGTCTATATTAGACAGAACATGAAAGGAAAAAAATGAGCTTTCCCAAAGAAAAAAAAGTTCAGAGGAAAAGAATGAATAGGATCTCTCTGAAAAGAGAGCAAGACAAGGAGATAAAAAGACCCACATGGATTGGGAGAAAAGGTGCTGGGTTTCTCCTTATCAAAGATATAGTTCAGAGTGGAAGCCAGCCCACAGGGAGGAAGGGGGCATAAAGCACACAAGCTACATGTTCCATGAGTCTCCAAGGGAGCTCAGCCAGCACAAATAAATTTCAAGCTGGCACAAAACATTTAATTTCAATTTTCCCAATGGAAAACAAAAACAAAAACAAACAAAAACAAACAAGTAATGCTAACAAAATCAATATTTTCAGGTAAAAAATTGGAGTAGAACAGAGGAGAGGAGGACACAGGAGCCAGTGGGAAAGGGTTGATTCCCTGGACTTTACCCTGGCAGGTGTGTTATTTCTCTAATTTAATCAAAGAGCTATATAAAGCTCTGATGTTGGAGAAAAGGCAGAATACTGATTACTAGGGAAACTTGGGTCTAGTAATTCATTGGAAGCAGCAGGAGAGAAGCAATGTTACTTGAAAACATTACAGATGGGATAGATTAAGCTTATCCCTAGCTTCTGTCCTGGTTAGTACCACCTTCTCCCAAACTCCTGACCAGAATCTCTCTCTGAAGAGAGGTGTGCTTTTGGGAAAGCTTCAGATCGCCTTACTTCCTACAGGCAATCTGAACAATGCCACACCAGGTTTGTCTTTGTGTGTTCTGCATAGCCATCCACAGGTCACAGGAGCAGGACTTTGGATGCATACACATAACTCCAGGAACGTCTTCTGGGCATACAACATATATCCTTAGTGTCATGCTGTGAAAGTCCCAGCCTGGTGGGATCTTCAAGTTATTTTGGATACTTAGAATGGAAAAGAATACCAGCCTCATCCCCTAAATTTATAATCATGTCCTATAGTCATCTGACACCATTGAGGCCCATATAAGGAGTCAGAACCTCTCCTCAAGTCCGATAAGCAGGGTAGGGATGGGGAACAGAGGGAAGAGAAGAGAAGAGAAGAGAAGAGAAGAGAAGAGAAGAGAAGAGAAGAGAAGAGAAGAGAAGAGAAGAGAAGAGAAGAGAAGAGAAGAGAAGAGAAGAGAAGAGAAGAGAAGAGAAGAGAAGAGAAGAGAAGAGAAGAGAAGAGAAGAGAAGAGAAGAGAAGAGAAGAGAAGAGAAGAGAAGAGAAGAGAAGAGAAGAGAAGAGAAGAGAAGAGAAGAGAAGAGAAGAGAAGAGAAGAGAAGAGAAGAGAAGAGAAGAGAAGAGAAGAGAAGAGAAGAGAAGAGAAGAGAAGAGAAGAGAAGAGAAGAGAAGAGAAGAGAAGAGAAGAGAAGAGAAGAGAAGAGAAGAGAAGAGAAGAGAAGAGAAGAGAAGAGAAGAGAAGAGAAGAGAAGAGAAGAGAAGAGAAGAGAAGAGAAGAGAAGAGAAGAGAAGAGAAGAGAAGAGAAGAGAAGAGAAGAGAAGAGAAGAGAAGAGAAGAGAAGAGAAGAGAAGAGAAGAGAAGAGAAGAGAAGAGAAGAGAAGAGAAGAGAAGAGAAGAGAAGAGAAGAGAAGAGAAGAGAAGAGAAGAGAAGAGAAGAGAAGAGAAGAGAAGAGAAGAGAAGAGAAGAGAAGAGAAGAGAAGAGAAGAGAAGAGAAGAGAAGAGAAGAGAAGAGAAGAGAAGAGAAGAGAAGAGGAAGAGAGATTAACATTGACAAAAATCTGATAGTGTTAGATACGAAAACCTTAAGATGACTGAAAATGTTGTCAATATGGTTTGAAGTGACACCATCATCAAAGGTATTTTGCTGGCCTGCTGATTTTTTGTAAGCAGAACAGTACTTAAAACCTTAGGCAAGTACACTAATTTTGTTTTAAGACAGAAGTCCCCTTGTAAAACATAGTTCTGTCTTTTCAAGGTAAATGCATTAACATCAGTAGTTAGAGAATCTTGGGACATTTGGATGCTTAGTCAGATTTTATCTGGTCTGTAAACTCTCTTGAGAATTTAACCCTTACAATCTTCAAATCTTACAAGAATACATAAAATTAATTACATTTTACTTAGATACTAAATTTCCCAGTGGACCACAAATTCTCCAGAGGTCCACATGCAAAAAAAAAAAAAAAAAAAAAAAAAAAAGTGTATCAGCTGACTGCAGACTTTAGGAAGATATGTACAGAAAATTGCCATGATGTGTTAGGTTTTTTTGGTTGATTGGTTGGTTTGGGTTTTTTGTTTTGTTTTGGGGTTTTTTTTTTGGTGAATAGAATAGAATAGAATAGAATAGAATAGAATAGAATAGAATAGAATAGAATATTTCCTCTGGGAGTAACCTACAACATACATCTAGTCCAACCATCTACTTCAGGGATGACCAATAGTTAAAGCATTTTATCAAGGGCATTGTTCAAATGCCTCTTAAATGCTGACTGGCTTGGAGTATCACCCAGCTCTCTGAGAAGCTTGTATATATACAGCAGAATAATCACCTCTTCTCACAGTCTGGTCATGATGTGTTTGGTGTACCCCAGTGTTTGGTGTTTGTTTTGCCCCCTTGGCTGACAGGGCTGGCTCACATTGAGCCTCCTGCCCACCAACACTCCCAGATCCCTGTCTGCAGGGTTGTTCTCTAGACTACCCTCTCCCAAGTACTATATTGTTAAGCTTGAGGAAGAGAACTACAGATGGGTCTACAGCTCAGACTCAGAGACAGCCTCATCTTTATTTAGAAATGATGGGTAATCATTTCAATCATGAGAAACATGTTTGTTATGCCAGGGAGAGGGATCTCTCTTGATTGTAAGCTACAGCACTAGCTGCAGGACACACAAAAATTGGTTTAGATCTGTTCATATCCTGCCCCAAGACTTTTCCATTTATTCTGCTTCATTCCCTAGTGGAAAAACTGATCTATGGCAACTTTACATGAGCTGTTATTCACAGCTACTGAAACCCAGATGTGCTTTGGGTTTTGCACACTTCAAAAGGCAGCAATAGAATTTTACCAGAAGAATTTGGCCACCTTGTAGAGTTATTAAGACTGGTTGTCATCCCAGTTGTAGCAACTGACTGTGTGCATCCTAAAAGTCTGCTCCAGTTATGAAACAAAACACACAAAGGTTCTTTAAGTTAATGTTTTTACCTCTCCTGACAGGCTGAGATCAGATCTCTAGCGAATGAAGTCTTTGATCTGGCTTCAGAGAGCCAGGATTGTTCTGAGGCAACATTTCCCTTTAAATGACAACATCTCCTACTACTTTTTCTCTGTACTTCTGAAACTCTTGGAATTGTCTTGAGCTGCATAAACATCACTACACAGGTTTGAGATGACCTAAGCTGTCCCACCTGTCCTTCAGCTGCTCTTCCAGTAAGGTATAGTTTTCTATTTTATTTTACAGTATTGAGAGGATATCTCATATTGTCTCTGGCATTTCAAACACTAAAAGATTTCTGTCTTTAGGCAACTGAGCTGAGCCTTTAAAGGCTGAAACTAGCAAAAATGTGAAAAAGACTCTGATCAAAGTTAATGTTTTCTTCCTTCATTGGAGTTTATTCCCTCCCACACTGCACCAATTAAGTGGGAGAATGTCTAACACCTACAGAAGAGACATGCTACTGAGGGATATGAAAATAATTTAGTGTGATGTCTGTAAACTGTAAGAATTTAAAATACATTAACATAAAGCTGTTTGTGTTTCTGTCGTGTGTCTTAGGGTCTTGGGGTTTTTTTTTGCCACACTGTGAAAAAAGACATTTAACCTCCTTTTGAAAATCTAACATGTATTTTAGCAGTACAAAAACACATGAAAAATAACCTTAGTGTCCCACCTAATTCTTCACTGTTTTCCTCTTAATCTATTGATGTATAGATGTGCAAAGTAGGATAAATATCAGCTAGCTCAGAATGACAGCATTTTACACCCAAGTAGCAATGGCTCCGCATCAATGTAAATGACAATCAGGCAAAAACAGGAAAAAATCTAGCTCTATAAATAATGACAGAAGCTTACATTCAATCCATTCTTGAAGAAACAAACTGCACTGCAGAGCAAGTCTGCAGTTCCATAATACAGAGTGATTTTTGAACTAGTATTTCTCCCTTTTTCCAAAGCAGGAGATTTGAAGACTCGAGTATTATAAATCAAGCAGTGACCTCAGTTAAGTAAGTGAATTTGCTTTTATTATATGTTTTAAAAATATTAGATATACAAGCTAAATAAAAGAAATAAGAAATAGGTTGAAGGCTTAGGTGCACTATGAAGAAATTGTTTTTTTCAGGTTTATAGAAATAAATTTTTAATTAAAAGGTACAATTTTTTTCTTTACTTTCTGAAACATGTATCTAATATGTACACATGTACATTATAAAAAACTTATTTATTTATAAATATTTCAAATTTCTTTTAATGATTATCAAGATTTTATTCTATTTTACTTTAAAAAACATTTAGTCAAAACCCAATACACTTTTGCTCACTTTAAAGTCTGGTCAAATTTTGTGTGGTTTTTTTGCAAATTTAATTTAAAAATAGATTTTTAAACTAAACCGTCTGTTTCACTCTACCCAGTTTGAAAAGAAAAATGTAACATTTAAACAGGAGAAAGAAAAAAATCCCTCTTCTTTCCTTAAAGACACCTTTCAGACTCTTGTTCATTCTTCATTATCAGTAAAAGAATGCAGAGGAAGAGATTTCCAGAGAACCATAACATCCAGAGATGTTATGAACAGGGACATATTGGAAGGGAATTGATATACATAGCAAGTCCTATCAGCTGGAGCTATCTGCACTGGGACATTTTCACTGCTGAGCATAATAACTTCTAAAATTGTTCCACTTGCCCCGGCCAACAGGAACACGGTACATGAAACAGATAAGGAAAATGAAAAAAGTAAAAAAACAAAAGAAAACAAAAACAAAAAACAAACAAACAAAAAACAACAACGATGACCAAAAAAAAAAAAAGCCCCAAAAAAACCCACCAAGCAAACTCATTTGAGTGTTCAGTCTAGGAGACAGAACACTGAAGATCACAAGTGCCAAAATCTCATCTCCAAGCATTGATGGGGACGCCATGTAACCAAAAGAAAGAGCACAGCACTGAAAGGAGCTGGTGAATATGCAGTAGAAAACTTTTAAACAGACAAATTTAAAAATTCCAAAAACATTTAAACCAAAGATTTTCATCTTCTTGTATGTATTTGATTCCTGGTATCCATTCAACATGTTTTACTTTATCTTTTTGACTGATACAGTTGATTTAAAGTTAGCATTCACATGGAAAAAAAAAATCATCTATTTCCCACAACCTTATTTGAAATATTTTCTGTCATTCTGTGCTAGATTAAAATAAAAATTTCCCTACCCAACTATGGTTGATCCACTGTAGAAGACCATGGCTCAGTGCACATTTTTCTTCTAGGACTGGACAATGCAACACAGCTCAGATATAGCACTCCACATTATAAGCCACCCAATTTTAGGTGAGATGAATCTGACAATTCCCATCTTCTCTTTGGGAGATAATCAACTGCTAATGTATGTAGTTAAATAATTCTTGGACCAGGAGAAATTAATAGGTAGCTGAGAAATTTGGGTCAGAATATTTCATGTTCATATTTCTGCTCTGAATTATATCCAACATTCCTTCTGAACAATGAGTTATTAACTGCTCTAAAATAGAGAAGCTTTCTCACCTAAGATAGGCTCACACAGACTCAAAAAAACTTTGTTTAACCACATACATGCTTGTTTTTTTCCTTTTTCTTGAGAATGTTTTGCAATCTACTGGGTTGTATTTTTTTTTTTTTTTTACAAATACACAATTCATTTCACAGACATTCCTTCTCAAATCTCAGTTTCTGAGATTTCTTTTGTATTCTGTGATATTTTTGGAGATATATCAAATAATTCTTTGAAGATTTAAGCACAGAAAAAAATCAATATTTATGTGTAACACTAAGAGTGAGCAAAATGATAATGACAAAATCTGTAGACTAAAGGATTCTGTCTATTTCAAGTAGACATTTTTTCCAGACAGAGATGAAGATATTTTCTCAGTGATCACATCTTGAATTAAAATGAGGAGTTAGGAATTTGACAGGCTAAATTAATGCAGAAGGAAACAACTGAAGGTTTAGTGGTACTTTTTAAATGCATGCTGAAATAACAAAAAAATTATATTTCTTTGAAAAATTCCAAATTTACAGATTTAGTATCAATTATCCACACAAGGGGAGGAATATAATGCTTTTTAATGTTGCAGTATAGAATTGAATAGATGAAACAGAGACATGCACCTAAGCACATAGCAAATTTCCTATTTATATACAGGACATCAGTGTCAGTGGAAATTACAAAGCAAGTAAGCAGCAGCCATATTTTGTGTATTTAATGTGTAGAAAGATTGTATTGTTTCCCAGTTGCACAGTTTAACTCTCAGTAAGCCAAGTGATATAAGACACTCCATACTAGCAGAAAATAACATATAATGTGCATATACTTCAGCTTTCTAAAGCATTAAGGTGGTAATTTTATATCTACCTTTCTATCTGACATTTTAGTCTCAATTAATGTTGAAATAATTTACAAAAAATACCTGTTTTTATTCAGCTGAAGTAGCCCATTCTCTTTTTGTAGCTAACCAGAAAGTACCTCATTCTAAAGAAGGAGATGAAAAAACATAGGGCTCTAACCTAACGTGAAACTATCCTCCCTCAGTATCTATTGAGCAAAGTTGAGCACCACAGACTCAGAATTCCTTTAAGGTAATTGATATCTTGAGACAGGGGTTCCTGCCACATGCTTCTTAATGAATGCAGATATACAACAAAGGGCAATGACAATGAGCTGTGACTCAGGAGGTTCAGATCACGCCCTAGGAAAAAAAAAAGAATTCCTAGGAAAATGGTGCAGTACTGGACTGAGCAGTCTGGAGGGGTTCGGGAGCATTCTGACTTGAAAGGTTTAAAGACCTGGTTAAGTAAAACCACAGCTCATTTTGTATGGGAGACTGGAAAAGCAGTCTCTAGAGGCCCCTTCTGACTAACATTTCTTTGGTTGTACGATCATTAATGATTTTTGTCTGGGTACTGGGTCTGCCTGGAGCGGAGCTACCTTTCCTCTTAGCAGCCCGTGCGGTGCTGCGGTGTTTTGTATTTGTAGCTGGCAAGGTGTTGATAGCACACAAGCTGCTGGCTGCTGCTCAGCAGTGCCTGCACAACATCAAGGCTCCCTCTCCAAACACCACATCAATGGGCAGTAGGTTGAGGATGGGCAAGGGCTTGGGAGGGTGCATGGCTGACACAGCTGACCAGTCTGATCAAAGAGGTGTTCCACACCATGTGATGTCAGGCTCAGTGAGAAAGGCTAAGAAAGGTACAGGGATGGGGCATTTGTTATTAAGGTATTTGTTTTACAATGCAACTCCTACCTATAGGGAGGCCCTCTTTCCTCTGAAGTGACTGGACATCTCCTGCTGATGCAATGTATAGAATACATCTTCTGGTTGTTTGGGGTTTTTTGGTTTTGGTTTTTTTTTTTAATTTTTGCTTTGCTTCCACATGTGACTTTTTGCTTTATTTTGCTAAACTGCCTTTATCTCAACCCAAAAGCTTTTCATCTTATTTTCTCTTCTTGTCCTGTTAAGGAGGGGAGTGAGAGGCTGGTTTAGTAAGCACCTAGCACTCAGCTCAGGTCAACTCATTTCAGCCTAATTTCCCATAGATAAAAATGATAATATGTAAATATTTTTATGCCTCACAGGAGTTATTTTTAAATTTGATGCCAATAACAGAACTCAAATCACAAGGTACAAGAAATAAAGAATGATACACCTTAGCTGTGTATTTAGGACAGTCTTCTGGACTTTTTACATTATGAGTCGAGGAAAAAAGAGTTCAGTGTCTGTTTCAGCAGTGTTTCTTAGTAGTGCCAGTGAGACTGCAGGCGCTTCCTTCCCCTGTGTGGGCCCTGAACACCTCAGCTGGTCAGCTCTGCTGTCTGAAAGAAGGGATGGTATAGCTCTCAGTCTCATCTGTATTGCAGCTCTATGCTGGGGGTCACTTTAGCCTGGCATAGAAGGCTGTTCCTATTTCTGTCTTTTTTTCCCCCAGATCTCTAGCATAATATTACCTGAGGTATTTACCCATCTTTCAAAGTTGTTTGCAATTAGTTAAGAGAACAAAAGCTATACAATATAGGCTATTTTCTATATAGAATTAGTCCTTTTGGGCCATTTCTTCATTCCTCTCACAACAAATTTCTGCCTTCCCATTCACAGCTCCAGCCCTAGGACTCCAGGCTCATGAATGTCACACTTACTCACAAAACTAGCTGACATCCCTTTACAGCTCTTGTTCTTTCCATGAGGCTCTTCATCTCTTCCATCTCCCAACACCTGGATCTTGCTTCTCCACAAATTCCTCGTATCATCTTTATTTACATTATTTATTTCCTTAAAATAGACTTTATTCTCTTTTTAGTGAGTTTTCGTTAATACTATTTTGGGGTTTTTTTTTACATCATCACTACTTAACTCCTGCACTGTGAAACAGTCTTGATTCTCTATTCTTCTCCCTATTCTACATCTAGCTTCACACCCCAGCAACACTGATAGGGAATATTTTCCTCTCCTAGCCTAGCAGGAGACTTGCTGCTCCTCCCATTCCTCCCTTCCCTCTGCTAATGACCAGGAAGTGAGACGAACAAGATTGACAGCCTCTGAAGCACGGAAAGAGCCATCTGGGCTTTGTAGATTGAAAATCTTATTAGTTTTGCTTCCAGCCAAGATGTGCATATGGAGCAGAGCAACTGGGGTAAGGAAAAGTGCAACTCGGGGAAGAGGGAAGACCAGGAGGGAATGAGAGCAATCACTAGGTAAAAATTCAAATAAAGAAGAAATACAAGGAGATAAAGGTAGGTGGTAGAGAGAAAGATTATAGTATCCCATTTAATCCTTCCAACTTGCTGCCAGTTTTTCACAACCTATATCTTTAGGTAATGTCTAGTCTAGATCTACAAAGAGAGTTAGGCTTTGAAGTCTCACCACAGATTGATAGTGCCTCGCTGACCAATGATCCACAAAACAGACTGCTGAGTTGTTCAGCTGGTTTAGCTGCAAGATGCACTTCAACTTTCGGCAAGATGCACTTCAACTTTTGCTCTTATATTTTCCACTGTGGAACAGATTAACATCTTGCTGCCTACCTGCTCCCCAGAGCTATTAGCTGGCCTTATACTTTGCTTTTCTGCCTGGGGCTTCCACTCTTGGGGTATGCCTGAAATAATGTTCAAGAAGGGCTTGCTCAAGGCTCCCATTGTAGACAAATTTTGCGTAGAAATCTGATGCTAAAACAGCTTGACTAGGGAAATAAAATGTCTTCTTCAGTCTCTCAGGACTGAACATGAGCCTCTCAGGAGATTACAGTCCTTTTGTTCTGTGTCCTTGCCTTTCTTCTTCATCAGTATGTCTTGAGTTTTGCTTTCAGACTGTTCTCACACAAGTGATTTCCCATTAAATGTATTCACATTTGCCTTCAGGTATTGCAATGCCAGTGACAAAATTGCTTCAGCCCCTACTGCCTCTAACGGGTGTAAGCAAGAATGTACAGACACCTCCTTAGGTGATCTCTCTCTGCACGAGGCACAACGGCAGCTGCACATCACATGGCTTTCCCAGCAGCCCTTTTCCCTGTCTGCCTTGAAGGCTTCTCAGAAGCACGTAAGAGGCAGGGCAGGAGTGGTCAGGACACAACGCACCCTGGCTGCACTTCCTCTGACAGATTCTTCAGCATCCTGTTGACAGCTGGTGCAAGTTATATCAGCCCCACAGCCATCATAATTTTTGCAGAGGCTGAAAGCAGACTGAAGAATCAGGAAAGCCATAATCCAAATGCACTAGCTAAAAAAAATACTCACTATTAGTTATGGAACAGACCAGGCTGTACTGTGCTAAAATTGAATTTCCCCCCAAAGTCCTATCTTTCTCTGTACATTTCTTAAGGGCTCATAACTGTCATCACAATTATGCCTCCACTGCTTTGCAATGCATATGCTAATACTTCCTTTGCAAGCACACCTGATAATTCTGGTAGAGCCTCGCAGCCTCAAACCTGGCTTTAAATATTCATTCTCATTTATATTTTTCCCTTAATCCTTACATTTCTTTTCTGTATTCTTCATAGAATCCAAATAAAACTGTGGAGTTTTAAAGCTTACATCCTTCTTTTTCCTTCCTTGTTTTTTTTTTTTAAGTGTAAGGATGAAACAAATATTCTCACTGACAAAGAAATTTGAATCTCTTATCTCAGAAGCAGCAATTTCAACTTCAGAGCTCTTTATCCAGTGCTTACACATCTTTCCCCCACCCTCCAAGCTTAACATGCAACTACCAGACAACATCAACACAGGTTAGTTAGTCATTGAAAATGGCTGTAGTTGTGGAACAGTATGTGGATCAGAACAAAGCTTCTAAAATCCAGTGCTTCAATAATTTTGTTAAATTCACAGTTCAGATATGTTAGCAGCAACACAAGGTAGCCCTTGGAGCATGAAAATAGCATAGGCTTATAAACCAAGTATTCTAAAAATTCTCAGTGTCTTTAAGAAATAAAGGAAGCTGCTGAGGCAGGGAGCAGACTTCTCTTGGACACAAGGTTGTTGCATTCAATTTTGTTGAATGGACTGTTGCACATTTGATTAGTTCTCCAAGGCTGATCTCATGATTGCAATAATATCTCCATTAACAACAAAAGAAAATCAGATCAGACAGCCATTCTGTTCTTTAATCTATTCCTAAAATTTCATGTCTTGCACTCCTGCTTGTCTGTGAGCCCAGTTTAAATAGGATATCCCACACTCATACTCATCTTGTTTGTAACCTCATTTTCAAAGTAGCTGTGTGGCCTAGCAATAAGACAAGGACATAAAAAGTCAGGAGTCAGTAGTGTACTGCAGGAATGTCCGAACCAGCAAGCTCCTAAATATGCCTTGCATTTTCTAAGGAATAGGACTTAGGGAGCTTCTTGGAGACCTTAGTGTTTGCTAAGAAACCTAAGCATTGGGCAGGAGTACAATGTTGCTAGAGCCCTGTGGGGAGAGTTTGCATGGCCTCCTTCAAAAAGATCTGAGGGATAAGGTAGGTGCTTCTTATTTATCACCAACAGTGTGAGAGTTTTAGGTACATCCATGGACTAGGTGATGTTTGTAAATGGACGCTTACTGAAACCTGGTCTGAAGCACTAGTGGACAAATGCAAATAGTTGTTTCTTTACTCTGTCCCTACTGTGTGCCTGGCCTGCACAAAGCAGCTGTGCTGTGTGCAACCTTATTACAAGGGAGGCCACCATGCTGGCCAAACGTGACACAGGACATGGTTCATACAACCATAGCTGGATGCCCAGTGTGTTGGGCAAAATATGTGTATTTGACTGCACTTATCTATACAGACTCGCTGTTAAGTGCCTAGATCTGACCAAATTGCAATTTAGAAATTATTTAAGAGAGACTGAATCAAGCCTAGAGTTATAATTATCTCCGCTGTGATTAATGAGAGGCCAGTGTTTTGGAACCTGACCGTATTCAATCACCAATCAAAACTGCACCAGGCATTCATTCCTGTGAATACAAATACATGGAGGCCTGGCTTCACAGCTGGTGCAAATTGGTTTAGCCCCACTGACTTCATGTAAATGGGCTTTAACTAGGCCAGCTGAGGAACTGGCTTAGAAATCTACAGCCCACCCAAAACAGAGACTTTGTTTTACCGGGGTGGGGAGGGGGAAAAAAGGTGTCTAGGTTAAAAACAGTTATAAATAAACAAAAAGGGCATATTGCCATTTTTAAACTACTTGTGCTGTGTTCATGAGCACTGCTCTGTGCCCACCCTAGGAATACATGCCCCAGTGTACAAGTCACCAAAGGCTATTCCTGTTACTGTCTGCCTTTTTCTTTGTGTAAGCACCAGCTGCAAATACAAGCAATATAAAAGATATAAAAAGATGGGTTTGTACACATCCTGTTCAAAGATGTGCGCTTACTTGATGATTTTTTTTTTTAGTGGTAAATCTCTGAAACAAAGTCTGCCTCAACACCAACTCAGCTCACCTACAAAGGGAAAATGTATGCCTAAGGCAGAGACCCAACCAGATGAAATGCAGAACATCCTTCTTCCCAGGGAGCTCAGGGGGGTCAGTGCCTCTCCTCCCCACCAGGCAGTGCTTGTTTTCCAAGACATTACAGTCTTTATACACCAAGGTGTACCAGGTGCTATACAGAAGGGAGACAAATTCTTACTTTTTTCACAGGGGATAAGAGAACATGCTCTCTGGGGTAAAACTATTCCTTTACACAGGGTAATAGGACTGTGGCTGTACTGAAATGGGGACTGAAAAAGGTGCAGGGGGTGGAATATATTTTCTTGCACCCTTTTCCCCAAGATCCACAAACAGATCAGAGCACATGATTCTTATTACATAGTTATGGACAGTGATAAAAACAGCAGCATCCATTTCTTTCTCCTAATTCTCTTAAAAATAGTAAATATTACTAAGTTTAGCCACAATGTAGCAAAAGCCTGTAATTCTTTTCCCACCTACCATCTGTCCTTATTCCTGTCAATCTTTTCCCCTTCTCCTCACCCTGCTGCTACAGGCAGTGCTGTTTTGCAGGTAGCTCAGAAGCTTTGAAGTTTCCCCTCAGAAAGCTGATTATATAAATGTTAGTATATCTTCAGCTTTAAAGCAGTTGGATCATCTCACAGTGTTTTACTAATTTTTCAGAAGGCTTTATACTGTTCTTTTTTCAGTGGGGATTTTTCTGAGATTATAAAGGGAAAAGACGAATCCAGAAAGCAAGCCAAACTGTCAACAAAAGCATTTTTGAGGGAAGTCGTATATTGTGACAGGATGTCATATTCAGAAGAAGATTGTGCCCATGCATTTCCCATAAATATCAATTTTGCTAATATTGTGAATAGTAATTGAAGGTTTTTTTCCCTCTATTGTGCTTTGAAGAATAGCAATCTGAATAAAATTTCTAAAAATATTTTATCCATATTTCTAGAAGGAAATTATAATAACCATGTGAATATCTTCCCTTGATAAAGGTTTGGAAGTAAAGGAGGTTTTAATTTTTATTTTTTTTTTTTTTTTTAATCAATGCGTTAGGAGGGATTATTTGTTTATTTTGATTTTTATGGAAATATACATTTTGTTGTACTCTCCCATGATGAGATGATGCTTGGGGGTTTTTGTAGGTGGGGAGTGTGATTCTGAATGTAATATTCTCCACAAACTCTACAGAGGATTTTAATGAATAAGTATGTTTTGAAAGAACTGTCATTACTGGGATCTTTTATAATGTGTTTGAAAGCTTCTCCCAGCACTCCTGCTTGCTGTCTGCTGGAAGAATTATAATGTATTGGAAAGATACAATCTATCTGGAGATATATTTTAAGTACTTCTATCAAAAGCATTCCGGGTTATTAAAACTGTTTTTATGCAAGGAATTGTACCGTGCAATCAATGCAAAACACTCTAAAAGAGACACGCAAAAATATTCAAAACAATAAGGAAAACTAATAGCTTTCCTGCTTCATGTCTTCCTAAAACCTAATGGCATGTGGGATCACATCCCTAAACAAGAAAGTAGTTCCCTAAAATGCAAAGCCAGGTCCTCAAATGTATTCAGATACCTATATCCCACTGATTCCAGAGGGGCCAAGTGCCTAATTTCCACTTGATTCTGTGTGTTTGTCAGGTTTGAGCCTCAGATATGCATTGTCTTTTACCTTAACTGCCAGTTATCTTTTTTAGTTAGTGCTAAGTGCATCTCAAGATGTGATGTCATCTGCTATGCACAGCACTAAACAGTGAGTTCAAGAGCAGAGAGAAAAAGTGGTTGCCAGGTGGCTTCCAAATAAAGATTATAAAATCAAGTGGTATAGCTGCCATGTAGCAATAATAAATCAACTACCAAAATATGCAGCCTCTAATTTTGCTCCAAGATCTTAATACTTTTTTTTTTTTAAGAAATTTTTCTATTTTTTACTTATTTTCTTTTGGATCAGTAAAAATCATTGTAACGACTATCATAAGTCTTTCAAATACTGTAGTAATCATACTTTCTACATATCTTGAGTTGTCTGATGATGGCATCAAACAAATGTACTGCAGGTGATTATAAGGTAGGGAGATTTTTTTTCCATTCAGTGAGAAGGAAAAAATAATGTAGATAAAAGGAACACATCTTTTATAAGACAGAACTCAAGCAATTTGGGGTGGAAATCCATAAAAATATCACAAGTGTTGTTGAAATGATGACTCACTTCAACAGCATAAAAGTAATCTATTTATCTACATTACTACCAAAGGCTTTGAATTTCTGTATCTCAGATAGTAATATAGATATTGAAGTACTTTGAAAAAAAGTTCAATTTTACTTTAAGACATGAGCTTTCTCTTTAATGTGTTTCTTTCACAACACTTCTATTTAGCATTATCTTTTATTGCTATTTTTTGCTATGCCCTAGCATATATATTTTATAAATACATGTGCATTTCTATGTTAAAGAAATACTGTAATCAGCAGTTTAGATAATTTACTTGTCAAATAACATTATGTAAATAAATGTTCTGGTCTTGCTGATGTTGAATCAGAAAGCCCAGTGACAAACTAAAATTTAACCCAAATCTATTAGTGACTCCTCCTGCTAGTATAATTACATGTTTTTCTTCTTTTTCATCTGTATAAGTCTCTTTCACTCAAGACACATATTACTATATCTAGGTTTCTAGTTGTCCTTTTCTGTTATATATCTTCATGAGAACTATTATCCTTATTTTATAAATGGGGACACTGAGGCACTTGAAAATAATTTACAATTTATCAAGATAATTACAGGGAAAGCCATAAAAAGGATGCAAGTCAACTTTGTCTGGTTCAGTACTTTCAGACATTGACAGCAAATACTCAAAAACGATGCTAAAATTTTATTTTGATTTAGAAAGGATGCTAATTTTACAACCCAAGTCTGGTTTACAGTAAACTAAGAATTAAGCTTTTATCCCATTAAAATAGGATTTAGAAAATTTGATTATATGTGTGCACATTTCTTTGATTTCTTCACTACATGATGGTGTTTTAAATGTGTCATTTTTGAAAGCAGACAAAGCAGAAGAAATGGCTTTTCAATACTTGTCCTATATCGAGCATTCAGGGCACTATCAGTACAGTACCTTGATTACCAGATAAATGCTGGCTGGTGTCTCCTCTGAGCTCTTTTCACTATCAGCAGTATAATTTTATGTTAAGGTTTAGTGACACAAAAATTGAATTGCATAAATCTGTTCATTATGCCACTTAAATTGTGAATTTCTGTTGTAGGCTCTAGGAAGACAAGCTTTATAAATGCTGCAATGCACACATGAAAAAAAAAAAAAATGAAACAAGAAAACTGTCACACCCACCCCCACCCAAGACCAGATGTTTTCATTAAGCATTGGATGTGTAAATATACACATTAATAATTTAATTTTTTTTCTTCATGTATAATTTGCCCTGCAATTTTCAATTTCATTTGATATGGATTTTCTTTTTGAGTTAGGTCCTTCTCCAGATAGGTTTACTGACTAGAATCATAATCTTTTGATTCTGTCCTTTCATTTACTCCTTAAAAAGAAGATACATCATTCTGAAGCCTACTGTAGACAATGCACAAACTTTATTCTCTCCTCACACACAAAAAGGGATTACAAGGTGTTGCAATACAGTATTCTGATAAATATTTAAGGTTTCTAAAAAAATAGAAATATTAGCCACTAAGCCGCCTGAAGCAAATTACAATGGGAAGACGGAATTATGCCCATGAATTGGGAAAAGAGAGGATTTGTGTAAGAATGATCCTTAATAACATGGAACTGACATTATCCAACCTGCAACTGGTTCTGCCCTGCAGATTTCAAGCAATTTTGTCATAGCAAAAGTAGGAGGTTAACACCACAATTTCCTATCAGCCTGTGTGCCACATCTGCTCATCGGAGTTCTTGGCTCATTTGCATGCTTCTGCCACTCACCCTGGAATTTATTGTGGTTGGACTGCATCTCAGACTTGGCTCAGAGCCAGAGCCTACTTCTCCATTCTCCCTTTATAGCTAACACAATATGAAAGTCACTAACAAAAAGACTTTCATGTCAAATTACAGGGAAAAAAATCTCAATTGCCTAATAGGATTTTAAATTCTTATCATACTGGTGACTTTCTGTAACGAATAACACTTGAAAAGAATGACTTAGCTGATGTTTTCTTCAAATACTCTCTATGCATCATAATTTTTCTTACAAGCTGTGGTACACTGCTCTTCCATTACTACAGAGATGAAACAGGACAATGGATCATGGTTACACAGCCCTTCTCTTCTGTTCCCGTCCAGCTGGGCTTAACATCACAAGTACTAGTTAAGGTTGTGCATATATTTCTGTTTGGTGTAGATGTCAGGCCTATTCTCTGTACATCCAGGAAGCTGGGCTTCTGTGTGTGTATATACATATATATATATATTTATGATGGGTAGATGTACATATGTTCAACTATAAGTACAAAGGTGTGAGGTGTGTGTGGATACAGAGAGAGAGCTATTTGCATGCATACATATATACTTTGGGATATCTTTGGGATTACTGCCCTTCTGACTGCATTCAGGGCTAAACAATGTTAATGTTACTAAACTTGCTATTATGTTAATAATACAGAACTGCAGCTCTGCCCAGACTAGTTTTGTATCCAGGACCAGTAACCAGTTCCATTACACTTCTATAATGACCTTTTCTTTCCCACCACCTCCACACCTCTCTAAATTCTCAAGAGCAATCTGGACAGATATTTGAATAAGGAGATTAAGTCAGGCTGTGATGCCTCTCCCCAAATATTCACACTCCCCCTTGCTCCACCAAAGGTTCAGACACCTGTAGGTACTTGTAGAGAGCAGGACTGTGGGAAGAGGAGGTGTTACAATGGTGATCCAAACTCACCAATGCTGAGTCATTCCTCATTATTCTTCCCATAAATTATCACAGTTGAATTATGTAGCTTGATAGTTTCTGATAGCATAGTTCTTCTCCTGGTTACAATAGACTTCAGATGGGATTAGAATGACAGTAAAAGTAAATGAAAAAAGAATTAACCCTCATTTCTATAGCTCTCATTTAATTCAGACCCCTGGTATAAGGGGGTGGGTGAAGCTTTTGACACAGTCCCCCACAACATCCTTTTCTCTAAACTGGTGAGGGATGGATGTGATGAGTGGACTATTAGATGGATAAGAAAGTGGTTGAATGGTTGCATCCAGAGAGAAGTGGTCAATGGCTCAGAGTCCCAATGGACATAAGTGACAAGTGGTGTCCCTCAGGGTCTGTATTGGGAAAACTGTTATTTAATATTTTCAGTAATGACATAGAAGGATTGACTGCACTCTTGAAGGAATCAAGTGCACCCTTCGCAAATTTACAGATGAAACCAAGTAGAGCAGTGTGGTTGACACACCTGAAGGATGGGATGCCATCCAGAGGGACAAGCTCAAGAAGTGGGCCCAGGGGAATCAACACAGGCTGGAGGATGGACAGATCAAGAGCAGCCCTGCCCAGAAGGAGCTGAGGTGTAGGGGAGGTGCTGGTGCATGGGGGGTTGGACATGACCCAGCAGTGTGCACTTGTATCCTGGAAAGCCAATGGTATCCTGGGCTACATAAAAAGCAGTATGGTCAGCTGGTCAAGAGAGGTGATTCTGCATCTCTACTCCACCCTGGAAGTGTTTCAGGCCAGGTTGGATGGGGCTCTGAGCAATCTAGTCTAATGAAAAATGTCTCTGCCNTCATAAAGTCCAACAAGACCAAGTGCAAGGTGCAGCACCTGGGTCAGGGCAACCCCCAGTATCAACACAGGCTGGAGGATGGACAGATCAAGAGCAGCCCTGCCCAGAAGGAGCTGAGGTGTAGGGGAGGTGCTGGTGCATGGGGGGTTGGACATGACCCAGCAATGTGCACTTGTATCCTGGAAAGCCAATGGTATCCTGGGCTACATAAAAAGCAGTATGGTCAGCTGGTCAAGAGAGGTGATTCTGCATCTCTACTCCACCCTGGAAGTGTTTCAGGCCAGGTTGGATGGGGCTCTGAGCAATCTAGTCTAATGAAAAATGTCTCTGCCCATGGCAGGGGGGCTTGGAACTAGATAATCTTTAAGGTCCCTTTCAATAAAGAGCATTTTATGACTGTGATGCTTCTGTGTTGGAGAAAACAGAACATCTACAAGAATAAGGCATCATTATGAACTTTTCAGTTGAAATTTTTGATCAAAAGTACTAGGTACAACAGTGATAGAAGTTGTGTATATATTTTATACAATTCAAACTGGTTTTGTAAAATCTTACGTTGTTCCATTTGGAGTAGTGGTGTATCCATATAGTGTCTCAGAGGACTCAGATGGACTAGCCATTGAAAGAGTAGAAGAGGTCCTAGCCTGCTTAGAGATAAATGCAGCTTCCTTCAGTCACCTTCACATTACTCACGGGTGATTGCCAAATGGAAAAGGGTGTCACAGAAATAGATGCACCTTCTGGACCTCTCTCTAACCTGATTTTCAAATAAATGAAAGATCTACTGGCAGTATGATACACTTGAATTTCAGATTAGCCCTTTGCTTCTGGATTAGCAAGGCTAACTGACATGCACATTGGGACATAAATTTTGTAGAAGAAAGAAATTTACCAGAAGAAAAAAGTCAAAATCAGATCTTACCTAATTTTATCTAGGCATATCTATTGCATCCTTTAGGACAGGGCTTTCATGGTAAGCTTTCTTAATGAAACACTGAGAGACTAAAACTCTTCTCAGATGAAAATCACATCCTCTGAGACCTAGAGAAATGAACAGGCTTTTCTTTGGCTATTCCTTACTTGAGAAATCTGAAGCGGTTGTGGGCATGTGGAAGAAGAGTAACAACTGCCACTCTGAGCTCATATTTTTAAGCACCTCAGTGCTCTGCCCCTCAATCTGCCAGCCTTGGATTTTGGCCAACTTTATACATGTATTGTACTATTTTTTAAGGGTTATATCTAGGCTCTAAATTATTTTTAATCCCTACAGAAATACATGTCTAGGATGTATCTAGGTTGGATCTAGATTCAGAGTGGTGGATGAATTCCTTGATGAACAAGGAGCACCATTTTACATAAATAATTTCTGACACTTCCAATAAATTTATTTTCCAAAATAAGCAGCAGTCAGGAAAACAGTAAGTCTTTGACTCAATACAGGCATCCATTTGCTCCTAGGAACATGATGAACAATTTAGGGAACATTACCCCTTCTGTGTAATCTGGACCTAATTTTCAGTATTTTGTTTAAATGTTTTAAAGTTTCTATTTTACCACCTCAAATGGAGTTGCTTGAGGTTTAGTAATGAGACATTTTGTTGGTAGCCAGTATCCCCACAACTCATGAAATCGCACTGAAATTTTTTTTCATCTCCAGCATCCCATCAGTATACTGACATTTGCAAGTCATTGATCTAAACAGCAATTCATTTCAATGAAATTAAAAATTACAGAGAAGCAGGCAAGCAAAATAAATACCACAATCTAGGAAAGGCTGACTACATTTAAAATCTCTGGAGACTCTCAAACTAAAATGACACACTCACAGAATAAATCCCAGCTGCTGTTGTGAACTAGTAAGAAAAACCAAGTCTAACAATAAAACCCCTAAAACCGAAGCCACAGTAATTGAGTACTATACTTCCCACTCATTTTCCCCTTTAAATTTAACGTTTTTTGCTAGAAAACTATTACAGCACCATGATGGGCTCAAAATGAAAGCACTATGTTATAGTGATATGTACCTATAATAATATCCAATACAAAATGTTGAAGTTATATTGCAGCATGATTAGCTTGGGTAAGCATTCTCCTACTGGCAATAAAAGATAAGGCTGTCTTGAACAATTCTCCTTATTTGCCTTCTAATTTTACCACAGAATAATGGAAGCCAAGGATAGAAAAGTCCTGTTGGGCTGCTTAGTTCATGTTGCTGCCAATGAAGAATTCATCATTATATTCTGCCTTTTAGCACTGATTATTCTTTTACAACTTCCCTTTGGAGTCTCTTCTATATTATACACATATCGATATGAGGAAGTTTTTGTTGCTTTTCAGCCTAGGTCTGTTCTTAATTCCAGTCCATTAAACATAGTGACAATCCCTTACATCTCTGTAAACATTTCCTCAATTTCTTGATGTCAGCATCCAGGTACAGGTACAACACTTGCTTTGTGGTCTGCAATGCTGAATCCTATCCAGTGTTACAATCTCTTTCTGAGGAATTTTAGCTTGTAATAAAATAATTTTAAAAATTTAAGTGTTTTCTTCATGTGAACATGTAGGCTTTCTGTTAGGAAGCTGGGAACTGTTCCATCTACCCTGCTGTGGTAGGGGGCTTCTCCCCATCTGTTAGGAATGCCTATTCAGGTTCCAGCTTCACAACCAACTTTGATGTGTTACCTTGCTGATTTAGGTGTCTTTAGCTACCTTCATTGTTCAACAGATCTCTAAAAGTTACCTCCTGGCTTTAGGAACCTCTAGGAGCAGAGGTCAAAGTATCTTAGTCTAGTTGATTGTGGCAGCCAGAGCAGAACAGAGTCCTAACCATACCTGCCCAACAGTTACTAATTTACAACACCCAGAATAAGCCTACATTGAAATGTTGGTTTTTCTAAAATGCAAGTGCTTTTAAAATAAATAAATTATATTTTTTTAAAAAGGGTAGGTAGGAATAGTTATGAAAAATATGATACTTTGGGCAAAATTGCAGAGAAAGAAGGAATCAATCCTTCATAAATATTTAATAGTATCAAGTTCCCAGGCTATGTCTGAGCCAGTTTTGTGCCTTAAACACATTCTCAGGATATTGTTTTCTGCCACAACTTTGCCATTATAGTATCCTGTGTCCTCATTATTTTAATTTCATTTCCATGGGTTTTGTTTCTCATGACAGATTAGAACTGTAGGCTCAAGGTCTGTGAACCTGATAAGTTTGCTCTTATTTCAGGTTTTGTGCTTGTGAAACTCACAGGCACAGGGAAAACAAAAAGCCAGTATTTTAGAGGCTGAATCAGCTCCACCTCTGTAGGAAGACTCTTAGCTAATAATGGCTGGAGAAGCAGTTGCCAAACCACCACTTAAGCCTCAGAGGAGGTGTTACAGGAAGCCAGGCCTGTGGAATCTAGGAAATCTCACTTCCCTGGCTATTTCACATTTTGTCACCCTCATATTTCACACTTTTTGATTTTAAAGGGCCATTTTAGAAGAGATTCATCAGAAGAACAGAGCAGGATGAGAGGGTCAGCTTTTGTGTTTTAAAACATAGGACAGCAAATGATCATGTCCTACTATTCTTAAACTACTGAAAAATATGACCACTCAAGGCAGAAAGAGAGATAAGGAAAAGATGGAAGCTTGTGATTCTTTTTGTTTGAATTTTTCCCCCTTTAACTGTGCTGTCTTCAGTGAACATTTCTGTTCTATTTTCTGTTAGGAAATGGGGGTGTTTCTACCATGTTAGCCCCAAGAGTTATGACTCTTTCTGAGCTGGTTATTCACTTCACCTGCTGACTTACCAGAAACTCCCACAGAATTATTTTCCCTGCTAGAAAGCAGAAAACAGGGCAGATCGAGGTCTCTAGCTGATAATCAAACTCCCAGACTCAAGATAAACATTCAGGGAAGATTGAGCAAAACTTCAAGATAAAGCAAAAGATGAAGGAAAGAATGAAAGGATGGAAAGAAAGACAAGGTGAGAGGGAGGAAGGGTGGAATGGGAGAAAAGAGACAGAAGGAGACAGAAGGAGTACATAACCAAAGCAAGAAGCAAAGACTTCCAAAAAATTTTGGGTAAGAGGTTGAGTACCGAGGGTAAGTTTTATCTGTACATGAACTATTTCATAGCAGTTCTGCTGGGGAATAAGACAAAGTTGCCATCTCTCAATATTACTCTGCTTACAGAGGGAAAAGTGTAACTACTCAGACATTTATATCTTTCCTACCTGAGACAGTACCAGATGGTGCCATGTATTCTCAGGTTAATCATTGTGTGAGAGACCTGGCTGGGAGCCAGACCCACTTCACAGTCAACTGTGAGAACAAGCAGTGCTGAACCTTACATGAGATTCACAACAGAGCCCCTGGATTTTAAGCAGACATCTGGTATGACTTTTCATATTTATTTGCTATAAGAGTTCAAACTGAGCCAAAATTGGCATTACACCATGCCAGTCTTCTCTGGGATATTTATCAATTTCTGCAGAATACAAACTTTCATGAGAAAGAAATCTTGTGTTCTTACTGTCTGGGATGAAATTTCCAGGCAGACAGCAATGCAGGGCTGAGTTGCCAAGCAAACAGATTGAAACAGTGCTTTTGGGAAGAAACTGCCCCTTCACTGTGCCACACAAATAAAAAGCATGAAATGTATTGCTGCAATTCTATTTTCCAAGGGCTTGGACAAATGAAGGGACTCCCCACAAATTCATTTTCCGGTACAGAGAAAATTGCTTTTAAGTCTACCACTCTGTGACTGCAGAGTCCTACTGCCCCCATGAAAGAGGGATTTGATTTAATCTGCTATTAAAGTGCATAGTCAGGTGAGAGGTTATGCGTATGCACTATGAAGGTGTCAAAGTGACAGGGAGATGGCTCAGCATTTAACTCTGTGGAAGGGGGAACATTTTCTTTTCCCATCAGTAGGCTGTTGACAATGAAGAACAGTGATGTTTTGGCCAGCAGTATTTGCTGTATCACCAATTACATAAAGGAAAAAAAAAAAAAAAAGGCAACTAGGCTTTTCTGAGACTTTGAAATTAGGATTAATGAAGATCTGAGAAACATAGCAGCAGTGTCTCTCCTACACACGCATGCACACTCTAATAGGAATTTATCCAACCAAAGAAAACACAGCCATTATAATTTAAGGATGTTGCCCTTTCCCCAGTACTCACACTCAGCACATAATTATCCAGTGGAATTTCAATACTGAATAAAGTCAGTAAGAGAGTACTGTACATTTCTGAAATACAGATGATGCGCATAGACATGGAACACTTCACTAAAATATCTTCTGATACTATTTTTTAGAAATATACATAATATTTTTTATTTATAGTATTAGGAATAAAGTCTGATTTTGCCTTATTGAAGATCAAGTTCAAATATTATGTTTTCTATGTACCTCATATGAGAATGCCATGGAAATTGAAGGGTACAGAGTATACTGCAGGAATGATCATTGCTGAGATTTTTCACCTGCGCCTCTTGTAATAAAATACTTATACTGTTTCAACAGTATGGCTGTTGGGCAATACCACATGTTGAGGGGAGTAAAATTACAATACCTTAAAAGAAAGGCTGTCATAGGAATTCTCTATGATATCAGATATTCATTGCCACGCTCCTTGAGCCATGCAATATTTTCCTCTCTCCTCCTTGCTCGTTTTGGGGTGTCTTCTGTGTCAGTTTTACACAAAATGTCATTTCTGATGGAGCTCCCAGCCAGGTGGTAATCTGTTTGAACTAGTAGATTACGGTCTGGCCTAAAGTTTTTACATAAGTATGCATAAATAGAAATAGACATATATATGTGTATATATACATATATATGCACAAATGTGTGTATATCCTAAAGAAATATATTAAATTACCACTTAAATATTTTTGCCTGTTCTTATCATTTGAATGTTAATAAAATGATCTAAAAATATTGCCACAATTTTTGATAACAGCTACCTGACAGATTTTATAGTTCATACTTTATTTATCCGATGTCTTGCACCGATTAGAAATTTCTAAAAGGAGGTAATTAAAAAAAATACCCTGAGCACATAGCAGAGATTTACAATAGTTGCATTCACTAGAGAACTGTGTTAGTAATGGAGATAATCCAATCAGAATGGATGCCCCATTGTGTTAAGTGCTGTACAATCACACCGTCAAAGACAGGACCTGTTCTGCAATGCTTGTGGGCTAATTAGCTGTAACAATAGAACATGATTTATTTTCACTGATACTGGGACACTCAATGCCCACTCAGACCCCCACTAAGCTTAGTAAGTCTCTAACACTGACAGGCATTGAAGCAGGTCTCCAATGTTATCTAACAGTTCTGTGAGCTAGCAAGCACACAAGCAGGCAAAATGTGAAGAAAATAGAACATTAAAAAAAAAGGAAAAAAGTGCTAGAGTATCACAGAACATACTTTGTTCCTTTATTTTGACAAGGCTATTTTAAAGAATTTCTGAAACTTCATAGTAACACTAATTAATTTAGCATTCAGGTAATGAAGACTTGTTAATGTGGGGTCTTCGTTATAACATTCTGCCACTAAGCCTTTGATTAAAAGATTAAAAGAGTTGAAGCTTCCATTTCATTTATTTCTTTATTTTGATAAGTTCATTTTGTTTGCAGATTAGTACATTGAGAATTTCCTATTGTATCTTATTGCCCCTGGCTCTGTAACATAAGACTATTCAGGACTACATCCAATATATTGCTTTACACGCCACAAACATTCTTGCAACTCCACTAAAGTCTGCAAGATAGAATTAGATATCTGAATTTCTTTAAAACTTCATGGCTTCAGCTCTGTTTTCAAGTGAATAAGCTATGATGTTTTTCACTCTTCTGGAACTCACACCTAGTGTCCCCATATCCTGCTTCCCCATACACAGTTACTTAGAAATGGATAGATTGGGGCTACACTAATGGCTAAATCAATAAACTTGTGATGTTTACCTGGAGTATGAGTATACAGGACTTCAGTCTGCTATGGCCAAATAGACTGAAATAATTTCTTCATCAAATGCTAAGCCACATAGGAGTTACTTCATGAAAAATGTGACATAATATTGTCTAATTTCTTCTATCAAAATATCAATAATTATCTTCCCTATATATGATATGCTTTTTAAAAAAGGATTTGGAAAAAAAAAAAAAAAAAACAACCTTCCAAAAGAGTAAGAAATAAGCCTCCAAACTTTTACTTTCAAAGAAATTCATTGTTTCTTTAGCCTGTCTTCTTGGATAATCGTTCTCTATATAAACATATTTAAAAGCTAGCACATATTTGATCCTATCTAAATAATTGGGGCTCCTCCCTGGGTTTGGATGACAACCCAAATCCATTTGTACTGAACAGTCAGTACTTCCATGGAAGCTAATGTGTTAACTGGGATAACGTCTGCTCACAAGCACATCCGTAATGATGACTGCAAGCTTCTAACAAGTGAAAGACCTGTAAAAGTAAATGATCCATACATGTTCTTGAAGGAAACCTGGTATCATTAAGATTGTCCTCTGCATGGATACATCAATTGGATATATCAATAGTAAAGTTACAGATTCTGTTGCAGATCACTTCATCTTCTAGGTTATGTGATAGAGAAAGAATTTATCCTGGAGTGCAGGATAAAATGATTCCACAGAAGAAGCCATCACCCATCTGGATTCCTAAGGGGGAAAATAAATAAATAAATAAATGGATTCTCTGTGTTGTTGCAATCTGCTATCTTAATAGCTGTGGTTATGTACATACAGAGATGATATTAAGAAGATATTTCTGTACATAATCATAAGTGAGACTAGCCTATTCTCATTAACCATATACACTGCACATGACTGGTATATTTTCATCACATAATTTATTAATTTTCAGTGGGAAAAATATTTTGAAAATCTAGGGATTTTTTATTATAAAGGTTTTATGGGACCTGGACAATATTTTTTTAATCCTGGGAAAAGATATTAGGACTTCTCATATATCTTGTAATTTTACAATTTGTGGATCTTTTTATTCCATGAAACTTTTTTCTACTTTTTTTTTTCTTTAACTACTGTATTTTCTATAGCAATATACTGCAAGTCCTGACAGCCACAATTTAGAGGTTAAAGCACTACTTTTATTTTTTAAAACATTACAAATCTTTTTATTATATATCTTTTATATTATATGTCTTTTGGTTCTATTTTTGTTTTTAAAGAATGGTTGGCATTTGTGATATTTATCAAATTTTAAACAGCTGCTGTTAAATGTGTCAATATTTTATTATGACCATAAACTGATATAGGCAGGCAAAATTAGGACTAACTGCCATAAAATGCCAAAGAAAAAGCTTTCTCATCTTCATATGGGGCCTCAAAATCTAAGTATACTACAATGTGCTCTTTCATTATGCAAGGTCTGATTCTGCAAGTGGTGGAAGAATTAACAGGGAAATGCTGGTGTAAGCGTTCTCCTTGAGTTCATCAGGACTACAGTATTAGCTTTGGATGGGATTCATGCCATTTAACTGCAAGCATGGAAAAGTCAAATTTCCAGTCTAAGTTACCTAATCTGCCCCAAATGGCAGTGAAGTGCTGCACGCAGAGGTGGCTGTGTCCAGTAGGTCATCTGAATACTCTAGTGAGATGTCTTTAGTCACCACTTACTGTTGAGGAAGTCCACAAAACCATGTGTCTGCACTGTCTGCACTCAAAAAAGCCAGTCACTAGATCTTTTTGATAATACTATGGCATATTATGAGAGGCGTTGAGGTGTCAGCTTTGCTATTTATCCTGGATCTCCAGGGAGAGAGAAGATGCATCATGCACAGACCTTTTTGGCATCTACAAATATCTTCATGGATCTTACTGATTTTACATTGTCAATCATTACATCAATGAAACTAACCAATTAAATAGAATTACAAATTGGGTCTGAATTACCATGAGTTTTTCTCTCTTTGTGGGAAGGAGAGAAGTTCTTTCAGGAAGGAGCATTTCCTATGACTGTAAGACATCAAGACATTTCTTTTGCTTTCTCTTGTATATAGGTATACATAGTGAACAAACTAGATTGTCTTAAGATCTGAGACTAAGAGGAAAAAATAGCCAAACAAATGTGCTTTTCGCAATTCACAGCACCACACCCTAAACAGAACCTTCTTCCCCAAATAGGAACAGTTCTTCTTTGAAAATTAGAGATTTCAAAAATTTCTGCATGATTTTGAAGAAAGGAAAAAGAGGATGTTCTGTGAAAGCAGGTTGCAAAAACACAGTTTGCTGCAATTACTGCAGAGCACTTGCCCTTAATGATGATGAAGATTTGTTTCCCCTTTTGTGAATTAGTGTCTTTTGTGAAAGAATGAAAAACTGTCCCAATACCTCTCACTTTCATTATTTGAGTTTACACAGGCTCCTGTCCTGAGGCCCCCAACATTTTTCTGGTGACAGAGATTGCACATAGCATCCCCTCAGCTTCCTGCTCTCAGTGGCTCACGTGCTGTAACAGACTTGCAGACAGGGCCACTGCAGAAGGTGTCTCAACCTCCTTGCTACCATCACTGGTTATCACAGCAAAAGCATATGCAAATGTCAAGGAGTTTTCATTTATAAAGCTTCTAGTTCATTTTCAAACATGGTATTTAACACTGACAAATTTTGTGATGCACGGTGTTGCAAAGAGGGGGACTTGCCTATTTATGTACTAAAATACCCTTCCTCCTTTGTCATGTGTGAAGGAGAAGGGACAAGCCTGGCAAAACTGGCCCTGTAGATTTGTGTAGCCAGTGACCAAGTGGTTGTTGCTGGTCTATTCCCTGCTGAAAAGAAGCATGCCTCCTGAGAGGCAAACCCAGTCTCAATTCCAGCTCTAATTTCTAGCTCGAAAGCCAGTCCATTTAGAGCCCTCCAAGGACCATGACATAAGCATTAACCCAGAAGCATGGCACATTTAATAGTGAATTTTTACTTCTGGGTCAGAGGACACTGTAAATGGTTAGGTTTGGTCTGGTCTAATGTGGAATATCTGAGTGCAGCCAATGTCTTTTAACACTCACTAAACCTTTTTTTTGTTGTGGAAATCCACTTGTATCAAGATAATAATTTTAGGAAAGAAGTATTTACTTTCCCCTTCATCAATATGCAGGTATAACTGATAATTTCAAACAAGCTATGAGCCTGGATGGTAGAAAATAATATATAAATTTATTTCATAACTTGAAAAAAAAACCCAAAAAACTAAACTTTTAAAATAGAATCAATTCCATTTCTTTTATTTTAACATTTAAGATGTACTGTTTTTCCTTTCTGAAAAGAACTCCATTTGAGGTCATTTGATGGGGGGATCTGTTGCCTTTTCCAGCTTTTAAAAAAACACTTTTCACGAAGGCTGACATTTAAATCTCTAAAACTAAAATCACAAAAGGTTTTTTCATGCAACATGTTATCTCAGAAGAGGTTGTCCTGTAATACAATGCAATAAGCATTTATAAAGAAGCCATTATGATCATTTATTTTGTGACAATGAACCCTCTGCTAGAATGACAATTTTTATATATTACTAAAAGGAATAGCCAAAACCAATTTTCCTTTAGGATTCAAAATTATTATGCGAAGTTTATTACAGAAATACTTTTAAAATAATTTTAGGGGAAGTTTTGTCTTCCTTCCTTATCCCTAGATGACAGCTGCAGAACTTCACATATGAGAAAACAGTGGGAGGCTCACATGAATAAAGGAAGACCTAAATTTTTTAATATGACCAGAAAAATCTCTCCTGAAGCCATGATAAGGAAAATACAGGAAAATGCAGCTGCTGCAGCCAGTACCCTTGGCCCCTAAAAATAAACACAAAGGTGAAATCTCTTTTTCCTTTCCTGACTAGAAGTAAAAAGAGCCCTGCAAGAAGGATTATGAAGTTGTGAATTGCCTTCCGTGTATGCCAGAAAATATGAAGGTGTGTAGAAAGGAGGGGGTCAGAAGAGAGGAAGAACAGAGAAAGACACAAAAGGCCCTGGAAATCACTGTGATCTCAGACATATGATGAATTCCAGTCAAATAATGGAATTTTGCTGATATTTCACCTACATCCACTTGTTAAGAGCTGAACCACACAACAGAATGATATGGTCTGTATTTATCTTATCACATCAGTTCATGAACCATGCAGGAAAGATACTCAGAACTGAGTTTCGGGTTTCCTGATGGGTGTTCTGGAGAAGGGCCCTCACACACCATGCATCAAGGGGCAGAAAGCAGTTTGGGGAGATCTCTGTCACTCAGATATGACAGTCTTGTTTTCCTGAGGATATAGGATGTTCAGAATGGGACTGAAAGATGTGGGTAAGAGGACACAATGACTTTTCATTTCACTTGAAACAAACCAACAGCATTTATCTGGACATATATACCTATACAAGTTGAAAAATCACCATGGACCCTACTGTTGAAAAAAAATATATATTTTGTTTTAGAGACAAGCTTCATTTTTGGTGGTACACATCACTTGTCTTGCAGGGTACTGCAGAAAGTGATCTTGATGTAATAATATAGAGCTAAACACAAAAAATGCAAAGTCATTTTTAGATGCATATAGTTACGAAGCAGATACAGGAGGTTTAACATCTTCCCCTTTGGCTGTATTTATAAGGCATTCATTCTCTCTCCACAGGTGAATGAAAACCAACAGGCTCACACAACCTGTTTACAAATATGTCCTGTTTTTATCTATGATTACTTCACAGCACTCTCATGCTTCTCTGATGTGCTGGGCCTCAGTCACAGCCCTGATATAAGCAACACATTACTTTCCCAACCAAAGAAAATGTAATTTCTGCAAGCTTGTCAACAGTAGGGCCCAGCAGGTATGCAAAGCAGGGAATCCAAAAGAGGGTCGGATTTCCTGGTATTTCTTTGCTAGCAGAGAAGAATAGAAGATAACACCTCTCATTTGAAAGAAATTAAGCAAGTCTTATATGCGCAATTTATCCTCAAAAGTTTATGGTGAGAGGGAGGTTATTCATTCAAAATAAAAGTAGTGCAAGCAGTAAAACTGTATGGAAGTGACGTGCTTCATTGCACTGTACACATGGTGCAGCTCCTTGACCTGAAAGTCAGCCTTAGGCTTATTGTACAAAATTGATTTTAAATTCTGACAGCCATAATCCTGTAAAAGACTGTTCTTATTTCCTCTCTCACCTGCCTCTTCTCCCTATCTACTTGTTTCATTTGCTGGATGGGGTGATGTTTCTTGTTTTTTCTGCTTCTCGATGAGATCAAATTATCAATCTACCTGCCATCCACTTGATAAAAAAAAAAGAAAAAAAGATCACCAGACAGAAGCCACCACATATCAACTCATTATTCTGTCCAGAAATAGAATTAATCTAGCTTTTTTTTCCTCAGAAATAATTTGCCTTGTCAACATAAAAAACAGTAATTAGGGATCCCTTTACTTAGCAGAAGCATTGATTTCATATTCTGAAAATCTACAGTTACAGGCTTCATAAAAAAAAGAAACAACTTCATGAGATGGTTCACTTGCTTCTCGAGTACTAAGAATTGCTTATTGAAGTTATCTGAGGTCTTTTTTTGCTGTGACCCTTTGTGTCTGAAATCTTCAAATCATCATTCACTTAGCATCTTAAGGCTGTGTTACCATAAGAAGTATAAAAGAGTGTAATAGTGTCTGTTGAATCAGAAAGAAAATTAATGCATTTTGCATTGAGACAATTAATGACATTATAAGCAGGAAAAAATAAGGCTGTCATACCCTCTCCTCTTCACTGGTTCTAACTTTGTTTAATATAAACTGATTAAAGTGAATTATGTCACTCTGGGGTTTTGACAAAGCCTAAATATTACTAGAGGGGCTTTTTTCCCCTACTGTAAAGTCCTATAAGGGGTGAGCTTTTAGTGAAGAAGCTTTTGGAAAGCATGTTGCTGGACCAGCCAGATGCAACAGACTCCCAAATTCTTCTTTCCTGGGTGCAGATACCCAGCTGGGTACACTTGGGGAACTTGGGGGTCCCTCCATCCCAATTGTCATGCAGGTGGCTGCTGCTGTTGTTGTTTGTAGGTTCAGGCAGCAGCAGTGCTGACGGTGTAGCCCACAGACACACACACTGAGGCAGTATGACCAGGTAAACAGACAAACACTGCCCTTCGCAACATCCATGTTGCTCCTCTTCCAAATCCACTGCCAAATCCACTTCCAAAACTCAGACAAGTACCCTGCTCCACAACATCCCAGATCCTGTCCTCCTATAGCAGCAAACCTTACAGATGACAGCTTGGGCTGGTGATTGTCTACCTCTGTCCCCTGCAGCAGGGGGTCACCTCTCATGGTGAGTTGCCATTTCTTCCTGGTAGTCTTGAAAAGTTTAGAGATAAGTGAACCAGGTTATTTGCTTGTAGGTATGCCAGCCTTCCCTTTACCTTTGAGGGTGGTAAACCTATTTTACAGATGTAAGCCCTTGGATGGGGCAAGAGCCTTACTCAGAATCATCAGAGCCAGTCTTCCCCATCTCTAGAGGTTTCCCTTACCGTGGTAGTGGGGTTGGACACTGTTTGATTCTCTATTGCAGATAAGAGCTTCAGCACTTCAAGCTGTGGAATCTCAGAGCTAATCCTATCTCCCCTTCACCTTTGCAAATGCTGCTCTGCCTGCTTACTTCTTCTCTTAACTCCTCCACCTGGCAGCACAGCTCCTCCAGGACAGTTAACCTCACTCAAGTTTGTCAGACGGTTCCCAGGGGTTTCCCAAGGACCTTGGAGTTTGTCTCCAGAAGCAGAATCCAGGTTCTCAAATACAGCATCTGCCAGCTGCATCTGTTAGCTTCATTCTCGCACATTCACCCACAATCACACACTCCTCGAGTATCAGGATGGTCTCTACCCAATATACCTGCATGGACCCTGAGCCCCTTTCCTAGCCCCTGGTTCAGATCATGAGCCTTTCCTGGCACATGTCTCCTGCTACTTGCCACCTAGTCAAGCTTAAAATGTGCTAGCAAATGACACATGCACAGACATGGGCAAAGGATTGTATTTAAATGAATGCACACAGGTCTTTCCACTGCTGGCACTTTGACTTCTCACACGTACATACATATATACATACATCCTCGCCTCTCCAGTTCCTGACTCATGTGTCTGTTAGTTCTTTCACTGCAGCCCTTTATTCCTCTCCTCTCCATTTTCCCATGTTTTTTTCTTAGCAGTCTACTGATCCTTCCGTTTCTCCACTGTTGGCCTGTCATCTGAACACCCTATACAATTGTTACAAATTATCCCACTTTAGTATCTGGTAATAGTAAAGTTAGACTTGGTTTTTCCTTCTTATCAGTTACAAATTCTGGTTGACCCTCTTCAATGCTGTCTCTGAGCACTTAATGAACTGATGGCTGAAGGATTCCAGTCTTTATTGCAGTTTTCAGTTATTTCTTTTATACTCAAGAGTCCTTAAGCAGGTGATTCAGTGAGTGAGATGTTCTCTGACTCCACATACCTTTACAGTTTTATGTACCTGTCTGTTCTAGAGGAGGCCTGAGACATCTAGGATGGGCAAGACAATGGAGCTAACCTGAGGAATGCTGCTAACTGTAGGCATGGAAATTTACCTTTAATGTGGCCAAGCTCTAAGCAGTTCAGCTAGCTGTGTGCAGCAGATTTCAGACAGGAAGCCTTCTGCCTGCTCCATGAGGGCTGTGCTCTCTGAGCTGCTGCAGATGGTGCATTTCCTCAGGACCCAAACATGATCCCTCTGCTAATGGGTTGGTGTCCCCTGAAACCCCATGTCTCAGCAGCAACTATGAGCAGGGACACTGTCTCTGTGATTTCACTGCTCCCTCTTTTGGAGTCTAGCAAGAAAGAAATATGTGTCAGGGGAGAAGAAATCAAGTGGAGGCAGAGAAGGTGTGAGGAGAGAAGGGGTAGGTGGCCAAAGCAGGGTCCAGGAACAGAGGAGCATGATCCAGAAACAGGGCCCACTGAAAGGAGAGAGTCAAACACATAGATAAAACAAACTAGGGCTTGCAGGTAACAAGGAGAAAAAAAATAACATGGTCAATGGTGGGAGAGAGAGATGGGAGGCAAGACTGTGGCAGAAATCAGGAAAAGAGTAGAAGAAAGGGTGAAGCTGAATTACAAGCTGAGGAAAAAAGAGAGAAAAATTTAGAATCATAACAAGGTAAATTAGGACTTTGAGCAGAGAGGGACTAGAAAGGAGACTAAAAGAAAAAAAGTCAGGAAAGATTAAAAGCATCACGATTTATTCCCCACTTCAGTCATGACTTATATCCCTTATTTTTCAGTCTCAACCATACTATATAGGAAACAGCTGTATAATTCAGTACACTGGTGAAATCTGTATCTCATTCTATTCTCTTGGCTGGCCCACATGGAACATGACAACCTTGCAGTTATCAGTCAACATGAGTCATACACAAAACTTTCTTAATAATCTTTCAGTTTAACAAAAGAAACATGCCACGAGTTCCAGCTAGAAACTTTTCTTTTGGATATATTTATTTTTTTCTTGTTTTTAAATAAACGTCTGGCAGTTCTGGGCTTACTTGCAGTAGCTATCTTTTTGTTTGTTTAGTTTGGTTTTCTCTCTTACAATTACTTCCCCTGATGCCTTACTGACCTTTTGAATTCTCTCCATCTCAGCAGCTTTGTTTCAGGAAGACAATCCTCCCAGACAAATCCTCCTCCCCCTTTCTCCTCCTAACCAAGTACTGGGTAAATAGATCCGTATTAGTAGCAGCAATGCACTGCAATTCAGTCACTTTTACCAGGAGCTACCTATTAAGTATAATTTTTTTCCTCAAGCCTTTCCAAGGTGCCACGAGTAAATACTTGAACTAAATGTCAAGCTGCCATCTAACTTTCCAGAAGGGATGAGGGGAGATCTCAAGGACATTGCAAGGACTATTACCTAATTATATTTCATATGCCATATTACATAATGGCTGAGTTCTCTAAGTGTAGTGGTATTTATCAAGAAGGGGGTATAAATTTAGGTATAGTATTACACATTTTTCTCTCACAATTTTTTTCCTTCCTGTTAGCTTAAGCCTGGTTGAGATAAGGGTTGTTTTGAAATGCTACTGTATTTGTAAAAGGCATAATTATTGTTGTTTTTAGACAACATAATCGATGCAGAAAATAAAGTCCCGAAGAACTTCCGTAACAGAAGATGTATGCATGGACGTAACATAGTCCTCTGCCTCTCTAGTATTTTAGCTGTATTTTACTGATTTAGGGGTATGGCCAGAAATAGTTTATTGTTTCATTATAGGTGAGATGGTAAATTCTTTAGAATAAGTATGTGTTTTGAGGCATCTCAGTGAACGGCACAGTCCTGAAGACATATCCTGAAGGGTATCCCATTTATTAAGGAGAAATAAAAGGCAAGAGCTGTCAAAATAAAATACCATCCTTTTAACATTGTTAACTGTATCTAATTCATAGGCTTTACTAAAAGATTCATATTCAAACCTGGAGTTTTTCCTGTATTACTCAAGGTGGATTCTCATTTTGTAAAGTGAGAACAGTTCATCCTTATTCTCAAAATATACCCTCCCTTTGCATTATATAAGATTTAGTCCACTGCACTGTCTCAAATAAAGTATAGCAATTCCATCACTAGTCAATTGAGAGAAATAAGTAACTTTAATAAAGTTAGATTAATCCTACTTATTTTAGGAAGGAGTAAAGACTCTTCTCTCTTTCTACTTACAGCAGAGAGCACCTAAATAATTCACTCTGATTAGACAACTGACTTTGAGATGGCTAAAGTTAGATGAGATAAATCCTAACTTTAAACCTCCTGCATCTGTTGTTTCAACTGAATCTCTTGCTAAGTTACAAGCTAAGGACTAAACTAAATTAAAATACTGTTTAAGCTACCATTACATTACATAGTATGAGTTGACTTTTCAGCCATAGCCTTTCACAGGAAAACTTTACTTTTCTATTAAATTCTGCTCTTTCATTATCTTCTTTGTATAATGAGGGGAAGGATACAGAGACAATGTGACCTGAAACACTATTACATTTTCCATTCTGTGGCATTTCACCTTAACACCATTACAAAATACAAGACAGAATTTTATTTTCTAGACTTTTGCAAAACACTATACAGATTTAGACCTTAGAATTTATATTAATAAGTGCTGGGTTTATTTTTGGGATTTTGACATGTTTTATCTTCTAGAAGATTGCAAATTAAAATACAGTTCCATAATTTTATCTAAGTCTAATATCTCAAATACTGTATAAAGTATTTTAAGACATAATTAGAATACTATTTATAAATTTTAAAAAATCACTACTTAGCTAATCCATTGTTTTCACAGAAATTCATCCCTTTGTTGCTGCTAGATATTTACATTTAAATGTGAGGTTATGGCTTAGTTTTTGCACTGTTTCACATTAATATATTTTTGCAAATACATTCCTCTAAGATATGTAAAACCACTGAAAACCACAGTCCTCTTTTAGTTATCAGTTGTTCCCTGTCAAAATGGAAGGAGGTTGATATTTCATCCTGTGCCCAGTTTCACTCCAATATTTAATCAATGACTTATTTGATGGATGACAGCCCAAAGCTGAGAGAATCTAGAATGATGTTGAAGGTCAGGATTCAAGATTTTAGAATTACCTTGACAAATGGGAGAAACAGTGGGAAAGGGAAAAGGGCAAAAGGGAAAACGGAAAATACAAACTCAAGACATACGGGATCAACAATATAACATTTTTCTGGAAAAAGGATTTGGGAATTACTTTTGACCACAAGCTTAAGATGGGGTAAGTGCCTGATAGGAGTTGAAGAGTTGGAAGTTTTGTCAGTAAAGTAAAGGTAGAAGGAGAACTTCACAGAGAGACATCAAGTTCCAAAATAAAAAAAAAAAAAAAAAAAAAAAAAAAAAAAACAAAAAAAAAAAAAAAAAACAAAAAAAAAAAACAAACAAACAAAAAAAAAAATAGAAAATGTACTACAAAGGGAAGCAGGAATAGGTGACCAAGAAGGAATAGAGATACACTGTCTGAGACTGCAGGAATGTGATTAGGAGAGCCAAAAGCCACCCTGTACTGAATCTGATGAGTGCTTTGAATGGCAACAAGATATCTACATATATAGCAGCAGCAAAAGATAGACTGGAGAATATGTGGGCTGCTGAAGCAGAGAGAGGACCTGGCAAAAAATAATGTGGAAACATCTTAAGTAGTGCATAACTTCTTCTCTCTGGTCTTTACTAATAAAATTTGCTCTCCTCAATCCCATGATAATCTGTTTAGTGGGAAAATCTGGGGCAAGAAGGATTTGCCCTGCTTGGAGGAGTATTCTACTAGGGAGCATTTAAGAATACTGGACATACACAATTCCATAGGCCTCAATGAGACATACACACAAGTGCCTAAGGAACATGGCTGCTATTACTACAGAATCACCTTTAATCACCTTTTAAATATCTTTTGCCTAAATACCAGATTGGTGGGAGGAAAGACGTCAGAGACAGACTCTTAGTGACAGGACGAGAATGAAAAAACAGAAGTACAGGATATTCAACTTAGACTTAGGGAAATACTTTTTTACTGTGTGGATGGCTAAGCATTAAAACAGGGTTCCCAGAGAAGATGTGGTCTTCCCATCCTCAAAGATATTCACAAAGCAACTGGATATGATCCTGAGCAGTCTGCTCTAGCTCACCCCATCAATCTCAACCACCCTGTGATTCTGTGACTGTAAATAAATTCGAATGCTGCATTACAAATTGGGTGGGTTGTGTTACATTTCACCTCACCCTCTGCACTGACCTGCTTCCTCTGAGGTAAAAATTCTGCATTTTTTTCACAGACATGTCAGATTTTAACTTATTAATATTAATTTCATATTATTTAGATAACTGCATGGTTTTATTGTTGTTACTCAATTTGGGGAAAAGCTTACATTCTGATTTAATCTGTTACTTCGGTTTTAGTCCTGAAACTTTTCTACATTTGGGATTTCTAATTGTTTGAAGAATTTAAGAGACCATGACAAATCAATGGAAAAATTATAACATGTTCTTTTTCTTATCAATGTAATTTTTTTTGTTTCAATTTTTTAAATTTTAGTTTAATCTAGTGTCCTTAATTATCCATGGCAAAGATATGTTATGCTGCCTATGTACAAGTACAGAAGCAGTGTAATTACCAAAGCAGGTGGAGCTATGTTATTGTAAAGGGCAAAAAGGCAGAACTAGAAAAATTAGACTAAGGAAATCCAGACTAAATATTGCATAAAAGTTCTCAAGTGTTTGGTTTCTGAGATTTTACTGACCCAAAGAAGTGAGTAGGAGCTCATTCACATGTGCAGTTTCAGACAATATTGGGCATTACACCATATCAAAAATATGGTTTAGGGAGAGGTTTGTCTAGATAAGATGAGGAAATTATTTTCTGTCTATTAAACAGCCACTACTGGAAATTTTTGTCACTGAAAAAGAGTACCTATAGTGCCACAATGGTAAAATATACTTCAGTTTGTCATGCTTTATTTATCAAAAGATAGAGCCAGTGTTAGGAAATAATATAATCCCAGCACTTTGTAACTTCTCCAGTCCATGGAAACATAACTAGCTACCTCACGTGGCACTTCTGTTGTTTCAGAGGACATTATGTTATGTCAGGATCAAAGGCATCCACAACTTTAAAGGGTTTTATTTAATCTGTAAATTATTGCTTTCCTTCCTATGCATTAGAATGAGCTACTTATCTGTATTCAAAAAGAGAGCTATAAATATTGGTTCAATTATAAGTAGTTGAAAAGATTTATAGATTCTAGTGAGATAAGTAATATCTGAAATTTTCCTTCTAAATCGTAGTACAGGTTAATGTTAGTGATAGAATCTTTTAAAATTGTTTTACATGTGTGCTATCTTTAAAAACAAACAAGCAAACAAACAAAAAACCATGGGTTTTGGAATATTTTGGTAGTTCCAGAAAATAGATGCTTGGCTTTAGATTCAGAGGAAAATGAGTTCTTAAATTCACGCTGGGTTACATCCTGCAGGTTCATCTGTCTATATCAAAATGACTCTTTGACTCTCCATGCACAGGCATCTTCTACACATGCTCACTTGGTTCAGATGTTAGCTACACTGTTATATTTCATTTCACTTGGCAGAACTTTGACACCCAGCCAGGAAACAGTACTGTTTTCAGATGTTGCTCAAAAGATACGGTGGCATTATCCTGAAGAGTCTTATCTTTCCATTTATGAGTGGGTATCCTATACCTAAAGATCTGTAATTAAAATTTGAAGAGTGCTTTGGGTCAATATGGCCTCATTGATCCTCTTTTACTTTGTTTAGAATGACAAGTGGCCATGAGGACACTGCTATTGCTATCTCCCATAGCTTTTACATGACAAAATTGGTTTTGTTTATGATGAAGGGGGCAAAAAAACCCTGAGCAGTTAATTCATACCAGATTCTCACTTAGCTGATCACTAACACTGATATTGTTAAAGTTTAATCCTAAGACACAGCATACTGATCCTTTTATAAAAAATTTTAAAACTACCATTGCAACATCTTCAACATTTAGCCAAGTCTTTTGTTGATTTCTCTTTGAGTTTAAAATATTGAGGTGGTGAGTAATTGGAAGTACATCAGGACAAAGACTTCTGCAACAACCAAGGGCACATCCCAGTGCATGGCCCATACATCACAGAACCCTTTGGCAGTATGTTCTTACACCCTCTCCTCTCACGTAGGACAACCCTCATGGTTTGTTTCTACATGGCACAGATAATGACTCTGGTCAATTAAAGAAAGTCACACAATAGTGCTGCTATTTTACTTTTTTATTTTTTCAGTCATAACAGTACTGTTGATCTCAATCAGGTCAGACACCCTGTCAGAGCCCAGTCTTGACACATCAATGACAACACATATCAGAACAGTCGAAAGCTTACAACACATAATAAAAACTGAATTGAAGTCACGCATGCTATCCTCTTGTGGCCTGAGTGGGATTGTAGGCAACCGGTGATTTGTAGGCTCCATTACTTCCCAAATGTTCAGTTCATCTAGCCCTTGGCAGGGTGTCAAGGACAAAGAATAATCAGTCTTCAGATACCGCTTTTGAAATGCTATGCCCTACGCATCCTTCAGGTGCCTCATTCTTTCCATGTTGTCAAGATCCATTGATGAAAGCTGACTACTTTCAAAGGCCTCTGACAAGTGAAACATCCTCAATACATGGAGAAAATTATATTGTGCAGTCGGTACTCACAGAACATACCCTGAGTGATGGATGAGTTACTGCTCAGCAACATGATGGTGCACTTCTCTTCTAGGCTCGAGACAAAGCCTTAGAACAGCTAAAGAGATCTTGGACCCAGGAGGAAAATGATCACCCTGGAAAGAGACTTAAGGAGTTTTTAAACCTATTTCAGAGTTCCCATAAATCTGGCTGCTGTCTTATGGATGGCAACAATATCCTATTCTTACAGCAAATCCGTGCATTTAAAATAGGGAAGACATACTGCAGAAGCATGAAAATGATGTGAAAATCGATTGTACTAATGCAGGGCAGTGCTCAAAGAGCAATAGCTATTAAGAAGGCATTTCTGTTTTAATACATTTTTTAATCCTTTTTATATAAATACTCTGTGCAGTGTAATAAAACATTGCCAACAAATAGGAATTTAAGATGTTTCTCTTTATTCCCTTCTTTCTTCATTTTTTATTCATAGCAATAGCTACCCTATTCTTTGAAGGCAATTTGAGTAAAAAATCCAATGATATTGCTCTTAATGCATAAACTTGAATATCAATTCAGAAGCAGCTAAACTTTCTCAAGTAGGAAGATTTAAATTTTGTACCCCATGTTTTGTTTGTTTTCATAATCTGTATTTGGTTTTGAACACTTCTAAGCTTTAGAGATTTTTAGACAGTGTGGTTTTGCTACTATTTGACACATATTTCAACTTCTCCTTTTTTCCAACCAAAAAAACCCCACCCCCCCAAAAAAAACAATTAAAAAACAATGGGGAAAAAAAAAAAGGAAAAAAAAAGAAAAAAGAGAAAAAAGACAAAAAACCCCCAAAAAAAAAAAACAACAACAAAAAAAAATACCCAAAACAACAGAAAAACAAACAAACTAACAAAAACAAACAAACAACAAAAAAAAAGACATAAAAACCTATCTGGTGAGTTTCTCTCCTGACAATTCTGAGTTATGATCAGCATAGTGTTCAGAACTAAAACAGAAACAGAGATATGTGCAGATATCAGCAAGGGCATAGGTGCAGCTGGTAAACTTTAGGGACCCTTTATTCTATGAGTGCAAACTCACTGATCTGAAAACCTTTCTTTTTGAAAATAGGATGCTGTTTTGTCAGGAATGCACATCATGAGGCCAGAGGTGAAAACACTGAAGGTAGCACTGGTCTGCTGCACAAAGGTAAAAGCGTTCACCTGGAATGGAGCAGAAAAGAACTGTGTGTGCTTTCTTGCTCTTTTTAATATGTCCATTTTAAAATGAATATTATAGGATCACAGAATCATACAATGGATTGGTTTGGAAAGCACTCTGAAAATCATCAGTCCAACCCCCTGACATGGTCAGAGACAACTTCCACTAAGCTTTGTTGCTCTAAGGCCCAACCTTACCTTGAACACTGCCAGGAATGGGGTATCCACAAATCCTGTGGACAACCTCTGACAGTGTCTCACCACCCTCACAGAGGGGAACTCATGAGAGTGGAGTAGAGGGGCAGAATCACACTCCTTGACCTGTTGGCCATGCTTTTGTTGATGCATCCCAGTATATGGTTGACTTTTGGGGCTGCAAGTGCACACTGATGGGTCTCGTTGAGCTTCTCACCCACCAACATCCCCAAGCCCTCCTCAGGATTGCCCTCAATCCATTCTTCATTCAGCCCGTATTTATGCTTGGAGTTGCCCTGATCCTTATGCAGGAACATTCACTTGGCCTTGTTGAACTTCATGAGGCTCACCCAGGCCCACCTCTCAAGCCAGTCCAGGTCCCTCTCAATGGCATCCCTTCTCTCCAGCGTGCTGACTGCACCACACAGCTTGGTGTTGTGAGCAAACTTGCTGAGGGTGCACTCAATCCCTCTGTCCATGCCACCAACAAAGATGTTAAACAGCCCTGATCCCAATACTGGCCCCTGAGGAACGGCAGTCATCTGGCCTCTGCTTCATATACTTCACATAATTCATATACTCCACATACTTCATATACACATCCTAAAACTGCTGAGCACAGTTGCCTGGGAAGGGAATGGGTTTTGGAACTTTTATCGCACAAATAAGGGAAGATTCTTCTTCCTCCTTCCCCACTTTCTCTACGTACATATATTTTATGCATGTGCAGGGAGCACAAAAAAGGCTGTGGGAAGCCCTAGAGAAAGCAAAGATGTGTCTTAGTATCCTTTAAACTAGGTGAAGTAGCATCCAAGAAACAAATTGTTTTCTCCCAAGCACCTGATCAGTAAATAAACATATGTGAGCTGTTGTTGTTGTTTTAATGTGGTTGTGCAGTACATGTTTTCAAATGCAGGACTAAACCATATGTCAACATTTGCCTTTATGTACTCCTGGAGGCTACCTGCGCAGGAATCAGTCAAGTAACTTCAAAACGGATATAAATACATGCACCTCCCATTACATTTCACACAGTTATATGCACAGTGGTTGCCTGGTGCATTGGGCTGAATTTACATATCTTGCCTTTTGCAAGCTGAACATAATTTGGTACACTGTTTAAAGTTTATTATCCCAATATCGTTTGATGTTCTAATTTACTTTGTGTGCCAGCATTTAATTTACTACTAATCTTTTGAAGAATTGAGTAAGGATCATAGTTGCCTCATTTTGTAAAGACTTCTGTAGAGAACTTGGGTGCTAGTGTAGTTTAACAGGAAGTTAGAGTTGCAGTTCATTACAGAACAGTGAGCTCCAGCTCTATTGAATTACTGCCAGGGAATATTTACAGGCTACAGTCATAGACTTTACCCTTCAATCAATGTTGGTCTAAGGGAACACTTCTCGAAGTTTGTTAATGCATTCTGCTAGCCTGACAAGTGGGTGTAAGCTAATTCTGCCAACTTCAGTACCTTTCTGAGTGCTGCTTTGAGGCCAACAAAACATCCAAGTATTTTTTCTGAATAAACAACTCATCAAAACATATGAGAACAGAAGGTTTCAAACACAGCAAAGCAATTGGCACAGTCATTTTAGAGTTAATTAGATGCACAATGGTACTTTATTCAAGCCCCCTAGACCAAGGGCCATCTGCATAACAATATTATATCTCTTATAGCCTCCTTATAACTCTATCGAGACGTGTATTAATGACTCTCCCTTTACTGTGTCTGTGAAATGGAAAGGAGCACTTCAATAGATATGAATAACATACTGAAAAATTTTGCAGTCAATAGAATATTCTTTTACATTATGTTCTATATATCTGCTGCTGTTCTCCACCTTTTTATTCCAACTTCTTTTTATCATTTGGGATGTCACAATTATTGGTTCTAATAAGGAATAGAACTTGAAGAAAAGGGACCAGAGCTCCAGTGAAGTAGCACCATTGTAAGCAAGAACAGAAGTGCGTATTTCTCTAGTCTTTATACTGTTACATGTCATGGCTTTTTTCTGAGATATAAAGTGTCTTGGACTTCAGGGAGTAAGTGCATCCTGTATTTTTCTCCATGTCTTGAGAGTAAATATGAAAAATAAATATTTTTCATATGCCTGTTTATTTCTTTTACTGGTGCTGGCTGGTGCATGGAGTTTCAGCTCTCTGGGTGTCAGGAGAAAGTGCAAGTGACAGAAATCTGCTGCTTATGTCTGGCAGCAGTAAATTACCATCAACTTCCTCTCCAGTTGCTACAGTAACTGGGGCAAAGACATATAGTAAGACCCCGTTCTCTCCTTTAGCTGCCCATGGAGTTCTACAGCTGTAGAACTGCGGTGTAACTTCATTATGGGTCGTCTGTGTGAGACAAACTCCATTTCAACTTGCCAGGGTGAGGCTGGCCATGGTGAAGGGACAAAATGCACCACGACAGAGTCAAGTGGCTCCACGTATTGTTAAAGACATTTGAGAGTAAGATGGCTCAGAAAACTGGGTGAGGTTTAGTATAAATGTCATACCAGCATTTGCTCAAAGCCATGCAGTAGATTGACTATGTCATTGTTTGTACCATTATCGCAGCAAACAATTTGCTAGAGTGGGAAATGTAGTAATTTACACTTGGGAAGTTTCTTCTACAGAACTGTCTGACATTATAAGGTAAACCATTGGATTATTTGCCCCAATTTAATTTTGATTTAGTTGCAGGGACAAATACTGCTATAACTTCAGAAGACAAATTCAATAATCAAGTCATATATCATAGAGAAGGATTTTGGCTTTTAAAAAAGGGTGCATTAAATCTTTCTAGATAACCAAACTAAGCGGCACAGATGGTTAAGTATAGAAAAAAATGGATTTTTTTTCACTAGTATTTATTTAACGAGAGTAATTTAGAGATCCTTGGCATCAAAGAAAACCAAACATACAAAGCTGTAATAGCAAAGGTCTAAGATATTAGAAGAAATCATTATTGTTCAGACAGATTAAAAAATCACAGTTAATTTTCTACATTCATATCTAGAATTCATTTCTTAAAATTAAACAATTTTTCTTCTTAATCAAATATATTAAAAAAATGGTTTTTAGTGTAAATTGTCCCCACATACTTGGCATAACAGCTCTAGTACCATAAACAGTTCTGATGAGCAATAGGAATACTTCTGGTATGCATGAGAACACAGATCTATATATTGCCCCAAGTCAGTAGTGGGTAGTCTGAGCTAACCTATGACTACTGCTCTGGAATTGTACTGTCCTCACTGTTGACATTTAGGCAAGTAAACTCTCAAGTTTTGTGTAGTCCGTGGCAAGTTTAAGTTTTTTCAGGGTCTGAAATGGGGAATTCTGCTTATATGTTATCTATTTACCTCTCCATTAAGAACACAAGGAACTGCTAGGACATAATCAGTCCACTTAGGACTCACTCCATGATTTTCATTCAGCATTATAGTTCAATAGCAGTGAAAGATACGTAGAAAGCAGGCTTAACTTGTTCTAATCCCTCTTTCTAGAGAACATTTTATATTTTCTCTAAAATAAAATTGTAGTGGTTTAGGTTTGCCAATTCGAAATTTCTCAGCTAATGCATCAAATAATGTAGTGGTTTTTGTGCTGGCCAATCACAGGTGCATTTACTAGGATGTACTTACTCATTTCTTGCTGTGAGATGGGATTAGGAGAAAGACAAAGGCTCAAAACTTAAAAGGGTAAAAAGAGAGGTTTATTGACAGTAACTAAAGGAAGAAAAAAAATGAGAAAAACAGCAAACAAAAAAAAACCCTTCAGAACCTTCCCCTCCCCACAACCTTTTTCTTCCCCACTGTCAATGTAAAGAAACAAAACTCAATAGTTTCAGTCAGTTTACCACCTTTAAAGTAGTCTTGCTTGGGGAGAGAAGTCCCTCTTGCAAATTGTCATGGAGACTTTCCACAAGAAGAAAAAAACTAGTTCTCTTTTGATTTTCAACTCTCACAAATAGCAGCCGCCCCGGGGAAACCTGCAATCGTGAAGTCCCTTCCATTTTCACACAGCCTTCCCACAGCTGTGTGTATGGGCCATGTCAGATTATGGGGTACCAGTTTAAAGGTGAACTATTCCAAAGCAAAGGTTCTCCGCATCTGTTTTTAAGCTCATCTTCATCACTGGGAGCAGGAGTCATCTCCTTTGTCTCTGGGAGCACAGAATCCTCATCACGCTTCTCTTTCACTCTCTCCCTCTGTTTGTTCAAAGTTCTCATAGAATTACAGAGGCCTTTGCTAAGTAAAGAGCCACCTCCCCATAGTTCTTTCATGCATTACAGGGAAAAGAAAAGTCTTTCTCCATAGCCTTGCAAGAGGATTTCAGCCTCAAGATCAAGACATCTCCTCGTCCTTCTCCTCTAGAATTCATCTTCTTCATCACTGACTCAGCGTATCATGNCTGTTACCTCTTTCCCGGCCGGAAATCAAGAGAGCTTTTCCCCGGATTTCTTCGTTTTTAACATGGCTGTTTGCAGAAGCGTATGAACTTTCTCAATGGCGTAACAAAGTGTCAATCCTCAAAGCCAATTACTGATTGGTTGTTTTTGTCAGACACGGGGGAAGCTGCTAAGAGCTTCCCCTGCACTACTTCCAAAAGTGCCCCCCTGGGCAAAAACCACCACAAAAATATATTAATATTATGTGGGCACGATGCTGTACCATCACACAATTAGGCAAGAAACGCTCTCTCTTGAACATATCACTGGAGATGAAAAGATTTGTACTTCTAATCAAATGCAAATTTTGTAGATTCTGTGGCGGACTTTGAAAAAGTGTAGATGATTCTCCATCCAAATTTGGATGTCAAAGAAGTGTAGATGGGAGCTAGAGGTTGCTCTACTTCTATTGACAGTTATTGTTAAGCACAAAAGGAGAGACCAGCTCTGTAGAGAGTTGTATCATTACAGGAACATACAGAGATGTGCAGGGCTACAAGGAAGCAGATGTAATCATTCTCTGCACTCCCTATAAGGTTTTCTAAAGCAAGTATTTTCTTACCTTCCCTGGGTGTGTGCCCCCCAGGTATTAATATGTATCAAATTAGCTGCTTACCAACCTAAATTCTTAGATTTGTAAATACTTTTCAGATACACTTGAATTTATCAATTACTGAGACGTAACTTAAGGACAGAGTATAGAACCAGAAATCAGTTCTGAAGATAAGGTGAACAAAGCTTAAGCTTTTCATTTGAATGTGAAATTTATTCTCAATATGAGAAGGAGAAAATGTCCTTACTGATCCAAATAAAACTAACAGGAAGAAGTTGATACATGCCATCTCCTACTTCAGTCTTATGTTGGTAGGAAGATTGATTTGGCATTCAAATGGCAAAATGGTATAAATAATGGCTATGAGAAAACATTCTCTATAAGACACACCAGAACAATTAATAATATATTCTGTATAAGACAAATGCATTGGATTTAATGGAAGGAAATTCTCATTCTCTATAGTCATTATTCAGAACCGGTAAGGAGAACGAAAAAATTGTTTCAGCTAGAGCCTGGAAACCGTAAAAATAAGTTCATTCATACACAGATGAATGGCAGCAGACTCCTTGTTTTCTTGGATCCTTGTGGACCATGAACACTGTGATCCCTTGTTGCTTTGTTAAGATGGTCTTGAGTGACTGGAGTTCCTGCTCCTCCCAAGAGTGATCTGTATATTAGGAGGTTTGAGACTCCTAAAATCAGTCCTTAATTGTTTCAATGAATTGCAGCAGTTGGAAAAGCACATTTTTCCCCCAGTTTGTATTAAAGATCTCATGGCGCTAGTTCATTAGTACCCAACAGGAATAAAAACCAGTCATTTCTCAGCATTACTGGGGATTTCATATCTCATAAAAAATGTATTCTTAAAAAAAAAAAAAACTCAACAAAATGAACAAAACAAAACAAAACAAAACAAAAGCTTAGTCTTGGTTGCTAGTTCAATTTTTATATCTCTTTTCAAGTACGTTCACCTTCATTGTTCCATTCTCTATTCAGATTAAGCCAGGATGAATATCAATCACAACCTTCATTTATTACTTACCATTTTCCTGCAGTGTGTATGTCCTGCTTCACTGTTATCCTACTGTAAACCACATGCCTGTATATTTTATTTGTTCATGTCACTAGACTGAAGGAAAAAAAAATCACAGGAGAGTATAAAGTAACAAATTCATTTCCATGTCTGAGGATTTTCAAAAACACCTGCTTGTCTAAGTCACAGGTAATTCAGAGACCAAATCCCATTGCCCTTCACTGTGATTCTAAGTATTTCTCAGTACAAAAGGGTCAGATTTACAAAGGTATTTGAGGGCTTTATGTTTCATGTAGATGCTTGGTTGAATTTTCTGAAAGGGTCTTGCTAGTCCACTCATTGAAATTAATGTCTCTGAAATCAATAAAAGTTAAGTAAACTGACATTTCTAAGGAGAGAAAAATATAGCTGGGCATCTGCATATTTAAGCACCTCACCTTTCTGAGACACAATTGAAGACCTTGCTAAGAAGTCAGGTCATATATATACATGCTTTAGAAAATGTTAACTTCACTAGTTCAGATCCATTTCAGGCTATCCTTTAGCAGCTGCTGTTTTGACTAAGTAGTGGCCTTAGCAAAGTGTTATGGCCTCAGAGAGTATTAGCAAAGGTTTCTCGTTTAATCTGCAGGTAAGGAAATTTCAGACCACTCTGTGAGTGGGAAGAGTCCAACGGTTGCTAATATCACTTATTTTTCAGAGATAGAGTTCTTTTTGAAAACTGCTGAGCCTTAAACTTAGATCACTGTGTCATCTCTACACTTCCTGTCTTTACCGTGCTCAGTATGATCAACTTTACACCCCTTGCTATTTCCTCAAGATCACTTTCTTTCTGTATGCTCCACTAACAATAACATATTCTGTCATTGCCTTTTAGTCCAGGTGCCCTATGTAATCATTAAGCCAAGGAAGGGGGGCTGCACCATGCAACATACACGATATGGAGGTTAATTTCTTAAGCAATAGTGAGATAGAATAGCAAAGATAATGCACTGTGAAAGCATAGACAAAACTATGGGAAAAATTTAGTTGCAAATCAGACACTAAGGCCTTTTCAGAGTCTTAACTTTCTTTCTAAATTTTTCATCTGTTCATTAGACCTGTATATTCACACACTAGTATACAGACATAGGAATCTTGAATTGCTGGCCACCTCTCAGAACCAAATGTTTTTAGCACCAACCGAGCTTCCTCATCCATGATTTCTGTTGGTCAGCAGTCAAAGAGTGTGCGTTTATAAAACCCTATGACAGACTCATAAACCTCTAGAATGATAAGGTAGTTAATTTTGTGCAGTAAGGGATTGTTCTCTCTCCACATGGGGGAACAATACTTCATTTTACAAGTGTGGAGGAGATGTCTATGATTCAAACGCACTTCTTTTTGTTTAGGGCTTGAATTGAAAGAAGATGGGGAGAGGAACTTAACATTTTTCTTCTATTCTTCATGTTTAATGGGAGATACTTTCCTATGAAAGGAGTCAGTGATGTACCACAAGGCAAGAGACTTCCAGGTATACTGTCTCTCATATAGAAAGCCACAGGGATCTCTAATCCCCTGTCCTTTTCCTTGTTTCCCTAGATGTTGGGTGTCTTTTTGTATGCTTTTTGCTTTTATGTAATAAAAAGCAAAACTGGGGCTTTATAGTCACTAGATTCAAGCCTGCTTTTATTTTTAATTTTCCAGTATATATTGATACAATCCATTGAGCTTTTAGATCATCAGAAAAAATCACAATTGCTATTTTTTCCTGTTAAAGATGATTAATTTAACAAAGTAATGGACTAAATTCTCTTATTGTCTTACTGTGGGGTAAGAATAATGAATTTAACAAGAAGCCCTCTGTTACTGCCACAGCAGTAACATCTATTGAACAAAAAAAAAAAAAAAGGGTAAAATCAAAATTAGACTCTAATCTCTCTTTAAATATCTGTGACAACCCTATTATACACCACCAAAGACATCTTGCTCCATCTGTTCCACCCTTCTCTTGCATTTCTTCTGCAGTATGCTACACTTCTTTTGTCCTTTACTGTCATTTTGCCTGAATCAGAATGGATATATGGAAGTTAGAACTCCCACAATTATTTGTACCCTGAATTCTAGGTTGACTTAATAATGCAAAATATAGGCCTTTTTGTTTTTACTGAGTTGACAAAAAAAGAAGTTCATAAATAATTTTTCCCCTCACTGCTTTCATATCTGAATCATATCATATACTTAATACAGTGCCTTATGTTTATGTCCCCTGGGTAGTTGTGTGAACAGAGGACATGAGCAAACTGTGATCCTAGAGGGACTAAGTGGTAAAGCTAGTAAAATTTACAGTCTGATAACAGTTACAGTATAGAGCTGATGGTATATTCCACCTGTCTGGGGTAGCAAATAATTTCTAAAATTTAGATGTAAAGTATAGTTAATGAAGAGCATAAAAAATTAGGAGTTTCTTAAAGAGAAACACCCTACAACACATAAGGTCTTGGAGTCTATAAAGATTTATTACAAAGCAAAGCAGAATCTGTAGTAGAGAATGGAATTGCAATATTCTAGGCAAGGAAATATTATTTTTATAATTTTAAACTGAAACATAGTCTCTAAATCATCTCTACTCGTTTGATCACAGTAATGAAAACTTTGACTCAAAATTCTCTTCTCAGGGGCTTCACAGTGTGTCTGTTTTTTTTAACTTACATCAGCTGACTCCCTGATATACACCAGAGTAACTGAAGTAAAAATCTCCACACGTTCTTCAAATGTTCTTTCCCCATTATGTTAATCTAGTTTTATTGCTGAATCTGCTAGTTGGTTACTGTTATTTTTACTGATGTCATATGTCCTGTTTACTGCTCATGAAATCAAATGGCTCTCTCACTTCTGACTAAACAGAAATATCACCTACTATCATTTCTTCATGCTGCATTGCTTGGGAAAACATAATTTTAAAATGGCAGAGTTGTACAAGCATTAATTTAGGGTTTTTTTCTAGGATATTCCCTGCTTAGAGATTTCTAACCAGTTTTTCTTGGGAGCAATAAATGACTTTTAAAAAGAAGGAAACTTTGTCCCTTCCACAAGTTATTTTCAATGAATTGCTATTTTTTCTTTACCAGTTTGTGAAAAGTTCACTAATCAGAATTTGTGCTCCTTTGTATATCGTTATTATTCATTTGTGAGAATATATCATCATGTTTAAAGTATACACTATATGAGGCTTAATTTTCTGAGACTAATTGCATAGAGTAGAACGAAAAATTTCATCATTAACATTCAGCACCAGAGGTCTGGAAAGATAGGGAGCAAAGAAAACAGAAACATGAAGACAGTAGATGAAAAGAGTTGTGAAGGGTGGCAGGGCATGATTCATTAGCCATCATATATCAAATTCCTTTTTTGGTGCATCCTAACTAAAGTATGCTGGAAAATGCAGTGTCATGTAACCATCTATAATTATGTCTGAAAAGGTTTGAGCATTTTTAAGCACAATACAGCAATGATCTTACATATATGTTCTCACATATTATGAGGAACAGAATGAGAAAGTAAAAAAAAGTCTAGACAAAGCAGAGTACCAGCAACTGAGAATAACTTCTTAGCTCATTTAAGATAGCAAAGCTCCATTGTCTATTGCCCCATACCCGCTGAGAGAAGGAATTGCAAATATGAATTAAGGACTAGATGTAGTATCAAGATACCTTGAAACACAGAATAAAAAGAAAAACAAAATCAGAAAAGGAAGATTCATTTGGGAAAAGGCCAGAAAGCTAGGGTAAGACAAAGTCATGTAACTTCTTGATTTTTAATAGCTTTTTCTACAGCAGGGAATAACATTGCCCCACAGTGTTAGAGAGTAATAGCAAAATATAACATTCAAATAGCTGGCATTCTATGTCTATAAAAGGAAAACATATCCTACAGTGAAATATCCTGATTAACAGGTGAAAGCTGTCCATTCAATACTTAAATTGTAATAATGTGTCCTGTTTGGAGCTGCCACATTGTCTGTTAAAAACTGAACATCCAATTTGGGGATGAGCATGGTCCAGTAGCACTGGAGACCTCCACAGACTTTTGCAGCCCGGCTGAATGCAAAGTTCCTGAAGTGTTGATCAAAAAACTTGATGTTCTCTCCGCAATCAGCTTCAGATCTTAGCTTTCCAGGAGCAGCAGGGGCCTCCAGGAAAAGGAGCTGAGATCAGGGAGGAGAAGGCAGAAGCAGTGACCTGACCATTAGGAGTGGCAAGTCCAGGTCAGGATGAGGGCTTGAGATGGTGATCAGAGTCAGAAACAGCCCAGCGATCCCACAGCACCAGGCACAGATAGAGGAGGCACAAACCCAAACGCAGGGGTAGCAGCAATGCTGCTTCAGTGTAGCCCAGGTGGGAGCTGATGGTATGACTCCCGTGGAAAAAGTGTGTAAGACCTTGTTTTTAGCTTCTTCACAAATGTTCTTACTAGCAGTGAAGGTCAACTGAGACTCAATCAGCTAAATTCCTCAACTCAGCCATCTCCTAGGAGGGATGCACTCCAGGCCCTGGGAGTGCTCATACAGCCATGCTCAGGAGCACCCACGACTCATTAATGCAGTCCTTCAGGAAATTGCTTATCCTTTCACAAAGGTCCTCAATCAAAGTTATCAGTGCCACCCTGCCCACACCAGTCCGCAAACTAGATCTGAGAGAAGACAGAATAACTAGAAACAAAGCTACAGGGAAGCAACTGGAGCTACTGCATGGCCGCAGGAAGGTGCAGCAGCACATTGACCTGCACTAGGTAAAGTCTATTTGCTAGTGGAATCAGCAGTTCTAGATGTTAAATTTCACAGCTGTGTCCATCACACATGGTCACCTAGGCTGGATGCACAAGGCAGCAAATTTCAACAGCATATCATGCTAAAATCTAGGCATGCCCAGCCCCCTCATGGTGCCGAGCATCATACTAAACATGAACACTGCTGGCATGAGACATTGTGGTTCCTTTAGCTTGAATCTTCAACTTATGCCTGCTGCAAGTAAATCTCTGGACAATCTATCAATTTACTGGGTCTTTGCTACTCAAATATATGAGGAACAAAACCCTTTACCCACAGTAAAGAAATAATCTTACTAGCTGATATCAGCATAGTTTTTCACAATGGCTGGTAGATATTAAAGCTTCCTACATAATCTTTCCAAGTATGTAAATTTTGTGCCTTGTGAAATATTCACAAATAAAATTTTAAAAACCAAAATGACAAACTGCCAAACAGAAGAAATATAAATAAATAAATAAATAAATAAATAAATAAATAAAACTGTCTCAAAATCATAAAAGGAAATAAGTTACTGGTTTTGTTTTTATTTTTTTAAATAGGAATTTTCTAGATTTTTACAGATTTTGGGATGGCTTAAAAAACCTTGAAATATCAGCTACTAAAGTTTCTTCTGCTCATGAAATAAGAATGGGTCTTATTATTAAGATTCATAGGCCTGGTCATGTTGGTCAAATGTCCAGGAGAAAAGTGAAAGGGCAGAACACTGTCAAGATAAAAGACTGTCCCTGAGGTCAGAAAATACTGTGGGTTTATTTGTTTTGTTTCCTTTTCTTTGCGTCTCATTCTCTACTTGAGCTACATTACAAAAACATGCAATGCTCCAGAGACAGAACAGTGTGAGTAGGTTGAGGTATACATTCCTTTTGTTTGTTTGCTCAGTTCTTACCTCCAAGCAGGGACTCGCTGGGGCTGCTGCAATGTGTGTGTGCACATTTTGAACTAGTACTTGCCTGTTAAAAATATATTCAACAAGGTGACACCCACTGAGTGAGACAGGAGCATGGAGACAGACAATCAGGAAGTCTGAGGTGATTCACTCATTATAGCACATCCCAACATCATTTTAGTATTTTCTTTTTCTTGCTCACATCAAAATTCTGTATTTAAACACTTTGAACTTCTGACTCTGACTGAGGATCAGAAATCCTTACATGTAGTCCTTATTGACCTTAGGGTTCTCATGTTTTCACCCCAGCCAAAACTAGGACAAGGGTCAAGGGGATTGAGGGGAAGAAAAGGTTGCACTATTTCAAATTTTATTAAGAAAGTTAAAACAAAGAACTGGGGTTTTTTTCAGAACTTTCAGAGCTGTATTTCATAACAGCACACAGTAATAAAAAGAAAGACAGAAAATATTAACTGTCTAAATTTCATTTTGCATACTATTTGCTTTTGTCATTTTTCTTGACTTAATAAAAAATTCAGGTTTATTTTCTCTTATTGGGAGGTGGGGGAGGTCATTGTGGTTGTCCCTCCACCTGTTAACTGATGAGTTAATATTCAACCAAATTCAAAAGGGGGATTTAAGTCTCTGGGGTAGTTATTAATTTCCTACAGTTTATTACAGAAAGCCAGAAAGAGGAGTTTAAAGCAAAGGTCCTACAAGGGTATACTGCTTATCAGATATTAAAAACTTCAGTGAAGAGAAAGTCAACAACAATGCCACTGTTGCTGGTAAAGTTTCAAGTGGAGGATGTGATATAGATAAATAGAATGGTTTGGATTGGAAGACACCTGAAGAATCACCTAGTTCCAAACCCCTTGGCATAGGCAAGCATGCCACACATTAGATCACATTGCTCAAAGCCCCATCCAACCTGGCCTTAAACACTTTCAGGCATGGGGCAAACACAAACCTGTGCCAGTGTTTCACCACTGTCACAGGAAAGAATTTCTTACTGATAGCAACCATTAATCTACCTTGATTTATTTTAAAGCTATTCCTTGTTCTGTCATTACGTGTCCTTGTCAAAAGTCCCTTTCCAGGTCTCTTGTGGCCTCCTTTGAGGTACTGGAAGGGTTCTATAAGGTCTCCCCTGAGCCTTCTCTTCCCCACATTGAACACCTCTAACCTTCTCAGCCTGTCTTTATAGGAGAAGTGCTCCAAAGCCTCTGATCATCTTTGTGGTTTCCTCTGCTTCTGCTTTTCCTCTGCTCTGTCATGTGTTTCTTGTGTTGGACGCCCCAGAGCTGGATGCAGCACTGCAGGTGGGATCTCACCAGAGCAGAGCAGAGCAGAGCAGAGCAGAGCAGAGGGGCAGAAGCAAGTCCTTGCCCTGCTGGCCACACTGCTTTGGAGGCAGCCGAATGGGGTTGGACTTTTGGGCTGCTACTGCAGGTTGCTGGGTCATGTCGAGCTTCTTGTCCACCAAAGGTGCAAGGTACCAGCAAACTCAGGGAGCACAGAGAAACTGAACCCCTAATTATGGCTTATGTCTCATGCATGGGATTGTCACTGTCTCTTGCATGGGGACCTGGCTGTCACAGTGCCCTCCTGGGTGCCTTGCCAGGTCCCTGGACACAGCAATATTGAACAAATCAGAGCACTAATAAAAGCATAATCCAGGAAAGAGACATTTTGGCAGCACTAAGAAAGCTGAAATTCAGTGCTCTATTGGCCATCTGGGTTACAGGACTCTGTGCAATACCTGGACATCCCAGCTAAGGGACATAACAAAAAGGGATTAAAACCACTTTACTACCAACTATGACACTCCTTATTTTAACAAAACCTTTATTTTGAATGACAATCTTTTCATGGACATTATAAATTCTTTTGTTGTTTGGATTTTCATAACTGCCACATTGTCAGCTTTTCCAATTTTAGCACAGCTTTTATAATTTTTGTTGAAACAGCTATTAAACACAAGCAATTGCACAACAAAATTAACTCTGTTGTAACTTAAAATAAAAAAGAAAGTGTTTAACTCTGTAGCCTGGAGAAAAGTTTGAAAATGGTACCTGAATTGAAATTTTCTTTAAAGTATATGCAAACATGCAGAGAGAAAATAGAATAATTAAAATTGCATGAAATTATGATATAAATGCACAGTAATAAATGATTAAAATATACAAATATCCATTAAAATCACATTATATCAATGCAGTATCATCATATTCTGGGCCCTGCCTGATGATTTAGTATTGACAATATTTTTAGCAATATAAACAACATTTCCTTTGCTAAAATGCTGTTCCAAAACTGCATCTGGTTTAGATTGACCTCCCTTTATTGATTTACATCTAACAAGGATTCAGCCCAGTATTTTAAAATGTTTGCTTCTAACTTAAGGCACTTTTAGTAATATAAATTGATTACTCATAACTATACAACCAATTGACTCATTCTGTATTTTATATTAATCCACTATTTGTAGGCTGCCAATGAAGTTCATAAAGATCCTTCTCATAGTCCATTAATATTGACTCTCAGATTTAATGAGTTCATTACAATAACCATTACTGTATTATTAAAATGCAGAAGGAAATGTAAGCCTGTTTCATGCAAATAAAGACTGATATAATTAATCAAATGATACTTTTATTATTAGCATTATCATCACCATCCAGCATTTAATAGCCCTGTTTTATGTTTCCGGATAACTTTGTACGAGGCACTGTACAAAACCAACGAGTATATAAGCAAGGTATAAGCAAGTAGCAGGGCATGAATTAGACAGGAACATTTAAGAATACACTGACACATTACAGATTAGTTAAGAAGATATTTTTGTCAGTCCAACAAAACATAATTTATATATTTGCTTTTATTTTTTTTTTTTCTTTTAAGTCTCATTTTATAAGTAAGGTCGCTTTAATCTTGCTTTCTGGTAATAGCTGGAGAAAAAAATAGGGTATCTAAAGCTTTAATCCACATTCTTAGAATCAATTTTACATTCATCATTTAGTCACACACCCTTTTGTAATCTTTCTTTTTAGTTCTGCGTGCTCATTTCACCAATAGCATTGTGCAGCAGTTCCTCTTTCTACCATAACTCAGCACAGATCCTAGATATACACAGGGACAGGCTTTTGTTGAGTCGGTAGAAAATAGACTTCCTTCCAGAACACCCTTTGTTATTTCTCCTATGATATTTGATCAAATAGAAAAGCACACACATTTTTCAGCTCTTTTAAAGAAAAATCAGAAATGTTGAAGTAGAAATTTTGGTTCAGTATGTTCAGATATTCTGTCAGTGGTTTTGGACTTTGGCACCAAAACGCATGGTGATACTTAAGAGTCATACAACATCAAAACTGAAAAAGGGAGTAATTTTGTACCTCTGCCCTCTCAGCTTTATACTTTGGCTATCTCTGCATGGCTGTTTCAGATGCTGTTCTTCCAGCACTTGGGCAACATACTCAGATTTCTGGAATCTGGTTTCTGCAGCTACAGCAATAAATATACCTGAGAGAACCTCTCTGACTCTGAGTCCAGCCTGTAGCCCTACTATATTCCCCAGATCATAGTGAGTGCGTTGCAAATAGGCAATGATCCCACCTCCATGCTAAGTCACCAACTACTGCTAGAAATAGTTTGGGAGGATGATATCTGGCACGGAAAGTTACTGCATCAAAGACAGTTGTAATGACTTAGCAATACAGATACTGAGCTTTCAATACTCAGGAAAATGCACATTTAGTGTTTACCACTGCATAGGAACTGCAAGAATCAGGCTCCTAACCACAGCTTTCAAGTCCCTTTCCTTTAAATACTTCCAATGCTTATACTTGGATCAAACCCTCATGTTATGGTAATTACTAAATGTTTCTTATTTTTCTGCTGTGTGAAACCATTCCAAATTAATAACCTAATAGATAAGTTATTTACACAGTTTGTCAAGGAAGGGCCTGATTTAATAGGTGTTCTGTAGAAAAGTACCTTTGCTGCCAGATGAATTAAGTACCACTTGATTGAATTGCATCTCCCTTGCATCCCATGCCAATAGTGGATTTATTTCATTGTTTGTGAAGAAAAACTTTGTCCTCTGAACCAAAACAAGGCCTCTCTCAGGTTCGCCAAGAGCTGTGCTAAGCCCATCTTTCTTGGGAATCATTAATTGTTTACTTCCAGGAATGGTGCTTTAGAGAGGCACTTGTACATGCACAAAAAAAGAATTATTTACTGTGGGAGTCCAAAATATGAAGTCTGTGTTCTAGCTTAGTTTGAATTCCTGTAGAGGTAAACTGAGCAGCAAAAATCAGTTTGATGCTGAAAGCAAATTAACCATGTGACTTGGAAATACGGACTAATACATTTTTACAAGGCTTGGAGCAGGAATCGGTCACATTGCCCTCTGTGAGAAATGAATGGGATTAAATTGGTGTATTTCTGCTGATGTCACAGGGCAAAGATGATTTGTCAGAAGACCTGTCTTACAGGGTATTGAAGGTATTGAAAGCTTTCTGCTGGATTTACATGCTCACTCTATTGCTTAATACTTTGTCATGGACTGTTAACATTTTCAAAGACACACATACACATCAGCAAGACCCATTTATATTCTCATGGTGCAGCTGGATGCTACAGTCCCAGCTGTGCTGGGCAGTCTAAAACTTTGGGAAAGAAATTATCACTAAAGATATTTGCAATCTACCTTATTTTCTCTGCTTCAGGTGAAGCTCTCTGCAGTAAGACCTGTGCAATTTCCCACTGACACATACATATGTGAACTCCTGTATTCCTGCATGGAGAATGAACTGTAGCTGCTGTTAGTTCATCTTCAATGTACTTTTCTTTCATATTTCTTGTCTTTTTAGGAAGATTCTCATAGAAACAATTGCCATACATCAAATACTGAATCTGCTTTGTGGCTTCTGAAACTAAACATCATCTGTAGCCACTCCCCAAAATCATACATGGGTGATGAGATCCAAACATACAACTGCCCAGGGAAGTGGTTGAGTCACCACCCCTGGAGTCATTTAAAAGATATGTAGATAAGCCACTTAGGAACATGTTTTAGTAGTGAACTTGAAAGTGCCAGGCTTACAGTTGGACTTGATCACCCTAAAGTTGTTTTCCAACTTAAATGATTCTATGAGTCCATGCTTAGTTTTAGTAAGCCAAACTAGTAAACCAATTTCAAAATTGTTAGCTGATCTGCCTTTATAAATTTTCTTCATAAAAAGGTTGTCAAACTTGTGAGTAATAGAAATTAGGACTGGATATTTTAAGAGTTATTTAGCAATACTTGATGGATCTGACACAAGACCAGGGAATTTTTCACAGACCATACAAAATCCTCTGACCCACATCATTATTCTCCCAGGGATAGCTACAAGTTTCTTGAACTGCAAATGAAATCAGCTTGGGGATAAGCATATTGGAATTGAGTAGCAAAAGCAAAATATACTGGTAATCCTGGCATTATTTACTCTCCAGTATTTGAGTAAAGATAGGAACTTTTACTCAGTCTCAATATATTCTAAGCTGCTACTTAGAATTCTTTGCCTGTAAAAGAGTGTCAGCTACTATATTACCGATATTCAAGAGGAAAGGAATAGCACTTTTAAAATATTACTGCTGTCAATCTCCGTATTGTACCGAAGGCACAGTAAAATGCACTTAGATAGGTGTACATAAGCATGTCTTTTTCTTGGATAAATAGTTTAGATTGTTTCTATATGTGACAAAACTGTGTTAAACGATGCTAATAAAGTATTAGACTACTTCATAAACTTGTTTAAATGTATTTTCAGAGGACAGCCTGCCTGACTTGACTAAATTTGTAAAATTGAATTGCTGCTCTGGCTGTAAGTTTTCTTCTATCCACTATGAACATGGCAAGCAATATTTTAAATGGTGCAATAAATATTTTGCTAAAATTATTATCCAAATGTATTCTAATATATGTAATAATGTTGGGTTAACATATGTGTTGTTATTATTTCCTATTAATTGTTTTTTTCTGATAATAAGTTCTTTTAAATGCAAGAGCCTTTCTTACTTCAATTCTTTGGAAAGAGTGTGGCCAGCAGGTTGAGGGAGGTGATCCTTGCAATCTACTCAGTCCTAGTGACACCACATCTGGAGTACTGCGTTCATTTCTGGTCTCCACAGTTTAAGAAAGACAAGGAGCTACTGGAGAGGGTCCAGCAGAGAACACAAAGATGACAAGGAGCCTGGAGTATCTCTTATGAGGAGAGACTGCAGGAGCTGGACCTGTTAGAGTGAGAGGGATTTCATCAATATCTATAAATACCTCAAAGGCAGGTGCCGAGTAGGTGGTGCAAACTCTTCAATGATGCCCAGCAACAGGATGTGGAGTAATAGGTATAAACTAAAACACAAGAAGTTCCACCTCAACGTGAGGAAGGACTTCTTAACACTGAGAGTGGCAGAGCACTGGAACAGGCTGCCCAGGGAGGTTCTGGAGTCTCCTTCTCTGGAGAGGTTCAAAATCCACCTGCACGTGTTCTTGTCACCCACTCTAGGTGACCCTGCCTTGGCAGAAGGGTTGTACTAGAGGATCTCCAGAGATCCCTTTCAACCATAAATGTCTGTAATTCTGTGATATTTTAAGTCACTATTTAATAAGTGAGTTGGGCTGCATTCACTAACTAAGGAAAGATAATAAATTAATAATATATTTTTTTATTAAGGATTGGAATTCACCAGAAATGATCGGGCTAATTTCAATAATATTTCCCAAAGGATCCATCTCCAGATTTGATGGTTTTTAGAAAACTCAATTTTTTATATTTTTCTCTTTAAAATAAATGGTTGCAGTGACATCTGCCATCCTTTTGTGCTTTTCCACATTTTCACAAATTTGAGAGGCCTGAAAAATATAATGGAATTCTTTATTTACAGATAAGAACATACTCACTGCTTGTGATCAATAGTGTTATATCTAGAGATTCAAGCAGTTCAGTTAGAACCATAACAGGCAGAGTTTATTACCAGTAAATCAATATGATGTCTCTTAGCCATGCATCTCTTTCAAGAATCTGTATAGTATAATGATTATCATTATAAAATAAAGTCCAGTCTCTCTTTTGCTATCTTCTGGTTTTGATCTTGTAAAACTGGGAATTGATTTTCCTAAAAATCAATATTATGTTTCCACCATGTGGCAGATACACCACTTAGCAACAGCTACAGGTGCCAGCCCTTGAGTGGGATTGGGAATGAATACATGCTGAGGGAGAAATTGCTCAAAAAATTTCAAGATCAACATCTCCAGGCTAAAGAGCTATTTATTTTCTATGCCATGGGTGCAACACAGCAGCCTTCCCTGAGCAAACATGATGTGCATTTCCAATTGATTTTTCTGTTTTCCTCAGCAGATTTAACCATCAGCAAGAAATATCTCTCATTCGTATGCTGGATTTCCACAGATGTGAATAAATCCTGCTCATCTCACATGGGAGAAAGTCAAGGAAAGCAGAAAGCCAGCTGCTGCCCTAAAGATAAGTTGAAGGTTCATCTACTTTGATAATGACAGTCATACAAAATATGAGACATTTATGCTCTCAGCAATCCTTGTCACAACTTTATTCATTTAGACAGACTTGATACAATAAGAGATGTAAAGAATCATTTAATTTTGTACAGGTATTAAAGGGCTATAAGCCTTCATTAGGTAGATGAAGACTGATAACAAATCTGATTGTCTTTAGGCTATGCTGTGCCTCTGAGATCTCATCAGTATCTAAATCTGTCATAAAGCATGCTTAACAAAAAGAAAAAATATTGTCTGTTTGGACAACTTGCTTGCTTCATTAAGATACTGTTACTGACTTCTTACAGAGATAGGAGACTTTCTCATTTTTATATATTTTTTTTCCTCTAAAAAGCCAAGATACCAGGTCTTTCACAACACCACCTTTATGAAGGTGGTGAACAAACTGTTTATGTCTCATAGGGAGAGCTCTTTCCAGCTGTTTGTGTCTTCAGGCAAGTCCCAACAGGAAAGCACAATTGTATTCCCAGTAGCTATTTTCTGAGCACGAGCAGTGAAGTTTATTCTCAAAGATCAAGAGTATTCCTACATATGCACTACACAGGGATTTTTCAACACATCTGGAAATATTTTTTTTTTTCCTTTCTTTCCCTCTCTGTTTTTGGGATTTATTTTTTGTAATGTCTTTAAGAAAAGCTTCACATTTCTGATAAATTGGCAGTAGCTATAAAACAATAAATGCCTTTTTCATAGGATTTGAAGATCAAGACATCATCATATAGAGAATGAAATCAAAACAGTGCAGGCAGTGTCTTCCCAGTTTTTCCACTAAGAGTTTGCCTGTGGTAACAGATTCTCCCATGGTCCCCAGCTGCAATCCAAATAGCCAACATACTTTGCTTCTGCTACATACTTATTTAGCAAATATGAAAACCTGTCCTGTCATACTGAAACATTTGTATTGTTTCAACATCAGTCTTCAAACAGCATTATCCAGTGTATTGCTTTATGGCTCTACACATTTGGCTTGCTATGGAAAGAATGAACTATCCCAATAAATCTCTCTTTATGGGCAGTAAATTCAAACATGATCAAGTTTCTGAGGATGCAAAAGCTTTATTGGCAAAGATCTCATTCTCCATGCTTTTGGCCATTATGTCATGCCCCATTATCATCTCCACTGCACAGCTTTATACTTAGCAGTAAGCCTAATTCAAGATTGCAGTAGTTTGCTAAGATTTTGCCAGGACAAAATTGTTTAGATGAAGGTCTGCAGTTACTGTACTCCCTGTTTTAAAATTTGTGTCTTTTGGAAGATTATGTCCTTCTTTTAGTATCCAATGAATTTAAGAATTTCAAAACAATATTACGGTGCATGGTTTTCAATATTTTCTTTCACTAAAGCTATTATTTAAAGTACTATTTGATAAGGTAATAAATCATACCCTAAAATGTATTGACGTATATTCAAGTATTTATCATATCCATTGCTCAATAAGAGTGCTTTTGCCCAAATTCTACAGTTTGTATTTTAAGCTACTGTTCCCAATTTAACAAATCATAGATATGTCTGGGCCTCACAATTTCATTATTGTCATAAACAGCACACAGTTATTCCAAGTACAGGCATACTATTGTTTCTCAAACAGGAAAAAAAAAGAAAGGTCATCTAATACTTGACATCATTTTTATTTATAGGAAAGCAGCATGTGGCAATCATGACACAAGAGACTAACTGTTCTTCAACACCCAAACATTTTTCATCTGAATTTTAAACCAGAGTTCCTCAGTGAGGGGCTAGCTGTATTCTCACTTGAGAGGATCAATAAAGTTTCTGGGAAGACATGGAGATGTCTGTTTTAGTAATCAGAGTTTGAGTAGCATAACTCCATGCACATAAAGTTACCTCATTCTAAGTCATCATGAAATGTTTATATTCCGCAAAGCTGTCTATATTTGCAAAAGTTAAGGCTAGTTTTTTATTTCTATTATTTTGTCCATCGCAGATCATGCATTTCAAATGAAGGTAATGTATTCCAATAGTCACTGAATTCAAAGCCACAATAGATACAGGAAAATCTCCTAAAGAAAACAGAATATGATTTACATTTCTGTTTGTTTGCTTGGGTGTTTTGTTGTTGTTTTTTTTTTTTTCATTTCCATTTACCAAATGGAAATTGCTCATATGGTTAACTTCAATCAGTTTTGAGCTCTTATTTTCTCTCAATTAAAAATGAAATTGTTTCTGCATATTTTCTTATGATTTCTTAGTCATTTAACTCAGCAATCTAATGGTTGAATAAGTTAAATGTGATTTTCAAATGCAGAGTGCTTCAGATAATTCTTTTCTATGCTTCTAATAGCCTAGCAGCTGTGATAAAGACCTTTCTAATTTATAAAACACATATACATCTATATATATATTCTTCCCACTATATAGTGATCATAAGCACAGCATTTTTTTTTATTCCAGAGTTTCTGAACCAATATAGCTACATGTTGATGTCTTCCTATCATGGTGATATGACAAATTTTGCACACTGTCTAAAGTTTCGCATAACATTTTAATTTTGGCATCTTCACAAGCAGATGAAACCCATTAAATCTTGGTAGAAAATTACCTAAGACATGACATAAGTATAGAAGTACACTTGATAGACATACAAATTTATTTCAGAAAGTTAGGAAACAATATTTTAAATGAGCATGAGAAGTTGTTGCCTACTGTATATACAAGTGTACCTTGTATACAGTGAAAATGCATGAAATTTGTGAATGAGAGATCCAAAGTCAAAACATTTGTCCAATGTTTACAAAAAAAAAACCCAATTAAATAGAAAAAACCCAATGAATATTCCTTTATTCAATATTTTTGTTAATTATAGTAAAAAATCACCATTGTGATATACAATAAAACTTAACCAGAGTTTAACTTTCCACTTCTGTTCTACTTGCTAGATCATATTATCTCTTCATCAAATAAAACTGGGTGGAACTTTAGGGGATTTGGCACAGAATATTTTCTCTATAGAATACTACAGGAAGATACTAATAACCCATGAAAATATGTCATTATCAATTCAATTTGATAGTTCTTTCTATGCAATTTCTATTAAGATCTCTCAAATCCATTTAGAATTCTATAATGACTTTACGTCTCTCATTTCCTACATGGGTCTTCTGATAAAAGAAAGAGAATTTTATAACAGTAGCCTTAAATCACAGTCAGGGTTCATCACAAAGTGGAAAGGACTAAGCAGTGGTGGTGGCTTTTCAACAGTTAGGGTAACCTGTCTGTCCACGAGATGCACCCGCCTACATGAGCACGTGACTTGAACAAATGTGTGTAAGAATAAATGTACCAGAAAGACTTTGGCCCTGCAGACCTGACTGCTGCAATATCTGTATGCGTTTTAGAGAAGTACCTACCCAAGAACTTAAAGGCTGTATGAGCTTAGGGAAACCTAAGCTAATTAATAAAAACATGAAGGACAAAAACATAGACCTGTAACAGATTATAAATATTTTAGTCAGGTACTATAGACAATCTTTCTTTTCTTTTAGGAGTGACATTCCCAAGAACTTTTGCCCTATGTAGTGTGCCACTTAATCCTTTCCTTGGGAAGAAAATTAATGGGCAAAACTGACCTTCAAAATGAAAGTAGAATGAGGTGCTGCCTCTGTTCTTCCATACAGCACTCCACTCATCCTTGACATGGGAACAACAACTGCCCATCACATATCTGCCCAAGAGAATTTGACCGCACATGTCTGATGTTCCAGATGATTCTCCCAGTCCTCTCAATGTGAAATATTCAGGGATGGGAGGGAGTAAATGACTTTTTTTTCTTTTTTTTGACTGATCTAGCTAAGAAATTGTTCAATAAATATTTTTTTGTTTAAAGAAAAATAAGAAGCAATGAATATGACTCGGTGAGTTCTGACAGTGATGGCAAAACATTTTAGTATTGAGTGCCAAATATATTTTGAAAGTGAATCTTGTTGACACCAAACCAAATGTTTCCTGAAATTAAATTTGGCAGTTTAAATTTAATGTAAAGCATTCACTTCAAAGAAGACTGAAACTGTGACCCATCCCTTCTAATGAATCTCATGTTCCTTGACTGAAGACTCACTATTTTTCTCCTCATACATAAAAGTATGACAACATACACAGTTTATTGCAGCTGTGGATCACTCAAAGAACTGAAACTTGCTGCACATCTTACTGTCTTTTGCATTCTATCATTTTCTTTATCTCTTAGTAAAAAAATTTTTTTTTTCCAATATTATGATGATTTTCTTTGTTAGCACTCTATTTTGACATGAAATGTAAAGAGTTAATAAATCATTAACAGAAACACGGGAATTCCTGGAGAGAATTAAAGTGAAAATCACATTTAATCTTTGAGTTTTTAATATATTTATGAGGTGTTTGTTTGTTTGTTTGTTTGTTTGTTTGTTTTTGTTAGAAGAGGTCATTACTATTATTTACATTGAAAGCATGTCTATTTAAGCCAATGGATATCAGTCAACAATTCATGTAATAACTTGATTGCCTAGACAAAGTTGAATATCCTTTTTGGGGGTTTTCTGTTTGTTTCTTTGTTTGTTGCCTTGGTTGATTTGGTTTGGAGGGTTTTTTGGTCTTTTTTTTTTCTTTTCCTAGGAAAAGAGTGAACCACCATAGTGTCTTCTGTCATTATTAATATCCATCAGTTTTTGGATCATTCACAAGTAAGGGAGTTCGTAGAGCCTTCTTTGGGAAAAAAAACCCTCAGACCAAGACTCCGCTTCACACCTTTCGACTCATTACAGCTCAGATTTCATATTCCGTTTGAAGAGAGCCATAGAGTGCCCAATGCATCGATAGATGACAATATTGTAATGACACCACTTGAAAGAAAGGAAGAGACTCTCAAGGCTCACAAATGTAAATTATTCAAGAATAAGGTGAAACAAGAAAAGATGAGAGGATTTCACTTTCTTTAAAATTCTAAGTGTTTCAGTACACCAGCCCTGGGCAATTCTTTCAAAGCTAGAAAGAGAGAGGGGATTGGTTTTGCAAAAGAAGACCCAAGGACAAACTTTAAGTGTGGTTCCGTCGGAGACCGACTAGGAGGGGCTGTTCGAGTAAATAGCTAAAGATTTTTGACAACAAACCCCCCAAATCACATAATTAAATGCATTAGTGGACCAATCTCACTTTAACTAGACTTTCTTCACATGCAATATCTATTGGAAAGACAGGAATGATAATTTCCAGGCTAAAGGCAATTAAGATCTAGATAGGTGTGTTGACCACAGTGCTGGTGTGGTACCTGAGTTTCAATGGTTCTTATTTCTCCTCTATGTTTACTTCCTAAATATATGTATGAACAATTCCATGTTGCTGGATGGCTCTCACAGTTCCTTTCTGCCAACATGACAAGACTTCCTTTTCCATAATTATTGTGGCAGTCTGCTCACAACCTCAAATTTTGTATTGCATGCCATCCTATTACTGCTGCTGAAGTCCCAGTGTTGCCTAATTCTCTCTATAATTTATACTACCTTCCAACTTTTAATCCACACCAGTACTATACTTGCAGCTTATATTTTCAAAATCACTCTGAAGTCTCGAGCATGTAGTGACAGGACAAGGGGGAATGGCTTCAAACTGAAAGAGAGTAGGTTTGGAACACATATTAGGAGAAAGATTTTTTTTACTGTGATGGTGTTGAGACACTGGCACAGATTTTCCAGAAAAGTCATGGCTGCCCCATCCTTGAAAGAGTTTTTTAAGCCCAGGTTATATGGGGTTCTGAACAACCTGATCTAGTGAAAAGTATTCCTGACCATGGCAGGGGTTTTGGAACTAGGTGATTTTTAAAGTTCCTTCCAACCCAGACCATTTATAATATTCCACAATCCATTTAAAACCTCATGACTCTGTTTGTTGAGTTTGCCTATAAGTTACCAGGTCTTTATGTGGGGTGCTAAAGTGTTTTTAAAAAGGTTATGTAGACCGCATTTATTTATTTATTTTATTTATTAAAATGTTTTGGAAAATTTACAGGATTCAAGCATTTTTTTGTCAGTCTTTCTCATAAATTAATTCTCTGAGTGTCTGGGAGGGGTTTGGGGATTTTTTTTTTTTTGGTTGGTTGGTTTAGTTTTTGGTTTTGGGGTCTGTTTTTTTTTTTGGTTGGTTGGTTTGGTTTGGGGTTTTTTTTGTTTTGATTTGGTTTAGTTGGTTTTGGGGGTTTTTTTTTGTTGTTGCTCTTTTGGTTTGGTTTGGTTTTTTATTTCTTTCTATCCATTTTAGTCTTTATATTTCTCTTTCCATGTCTGTTTCCTCTCTAGTTTTACCTGCTATATGTCAAAGATATTAACACTGAGAAATGAAAAAAGACAAGTTCCTAAGTTCAGCACCTGACATCCAAATTTATTATTGAATTTGTTATTTATTATTAAAAATGTATTATAGAATTGAATAAGCAGAGCACATAAGCAGGAATTACCCAGGGGAAGGCATAAGTCATTTTGTGACAGGTTACATGTACCTAATGCAGCTATTCACTTTTTTATTCATGAAAAACTGTGTGGATTCTACATTAAGTGTTGAATACCTTAATAGCCTTGACTATTTTTGCATCTTGAGAGATGCTTACTAATTTTATTTATTAATTATGAAACAAAATCTGAGAGAATGGATGTTGAGAGAGGTTAGCCACGCCCTGTACAGTAAGTGTTAGCATAAAATTACAGCCAGTACATAAAATATTATTTTCAATCACTTTATAACATTTTTTCCCCCTTCAGTAAAGCTGTAGTAAATTTATCACTATTATTAACTTACTTTTGGAAGTGTAGTTTCTGGCTGTCTGAAACTGTGTTAACCTGTAAGTCAATCACTGAGGTTAAGACTTGAACACATTTGTTTGAGGGAATTTGCAATGAAGTTACTCTTTTCAGAAATATGGAAAGGCACCAATTCACCCTCATTAGTTTTGAAATTTAACTGTCAGATCTGCATCAAAGAGGTGTTGCTCAAAATTACATAACGACTTAAAGGACAGAAAAATCCCCGAGAAGGACTGTACATCTGAAGAAATCTTTATAGGTGACTATTTCAATTCACTGACTGTAGATTGTCTTTAAGTGTAAGTGTCTTTAAGTTTGCTAAGTTTGCTCCATAGTCAAGCATTGCAGTGTTGCTCTCTAAAGCCCGATAGGATGAATTCATTTAAGACACCTCAGAATGTTTTTCGGTTTGTTTTGTGGATTGGGGTTTTTTTGTTTGGTTGGTTGGGCTGGGGCTTTTTAACACATGCATATAATTTTGTATTAGCCTTGGGTTCACTATATAAAAAGAGTCAAGATTTCTGTTGATCAGAATTACTTTTCCATAAGTGAAAAGAATCCTGAATGTCACTTTTCCAGAGACTGACCAATGTGACAGTAGATAGCCTTCTCAAAGTACAAAACTACACAGCTGTTTAAAGAATCACCATATCTGATCTGTGCATTCTGTGGCCCTGCAACCAAATCAGTATCTTACTTGCACAATCAACGCTTTCTATTTTTACCTAATTAAACTTTAATTTATGTTACTGAGACTATCTGAATGTATGCAGGATACTGTAGAAGAGAATGAAGTGCCAGTCCGAACTGGGGTTCCGTGGGGTGCAACCATACAGAAAGGTCACAGGTTACAACACACTGGCTGATGTTAATGATCGTGCTCTTAGCTTTCTCTGGTTATCTCCAATTATTACAATAGATGAAAATCAGAATTTCCTGGTTCTGATACTAGAGTTGTGTTTCTCTTTGTCTTGGCATTCAACTTCTGTCCCTTTGGAACTTCATTGCTGGAGGAGGTGTAGTTAGACGGTGATATGGTAAACCTCAGTTCTGCAGTGTTCCAACAGGAATACAGAAACATGACTCTCAAAGATTGCCTAAATCTTACTTTTTCTTCCCTTAATCCTATAACTGTAAACAATACATTAATGAAAAATTTTCATGTTTTTTACTACAAGATTGCAAATAACTCTTAAGTGTCTGGTGATAAATATACTGTGTCCCTTGCTGTCAATTGTGAGGCAACTCACAAGGAATATTTTCATGTGCATGTTACTGGGAGTTTTGGTCCTCATGAGCTTGTGAAGAATTCAATCTTCAAACACCATGAGAGCACAATTACTGGTTCCTATATTCTACCAACATATTTGAGAAACAAATAAATGCATGGCCCATGTTAAAACAATCTGCTTACATTTCTCCTGCCTCTGTTGTGCCTGAATAGTCCAACAGAGTCTATTTACTTCAATCTTTTCAAATTCACCTTTAATGAGACCTCCTACAAGTCTCAGTTTACCAGCCATTTGATGGGTTCATCACCTTCTTATACTGTTTTCCCAAGAGTTATCTTTGCATCACATATAGAATTCCATGGTACAACTCATTACAGCATTCTAGAAACAGCATCTAATTTATCCATTTTTAAGAGCTGTATAATATTTAATTGTAAATATATTTTCATAATGTTTTCATCAGGACAAAATTTTTATCTAACAAAATCAGCATGTGGGATTTGGAAGCATGGACTTCAATATGATGAAGTTGGAAAGCAGAAAGAATGAGAAGGAGAAAGCAGTAGCAAGTCCTTTGTTGTGCCAAAAAATCCCCCTCACTGTTCAGTGCTCCTAAATTTAAAATTAGAAGTGTTTCACTGCACCTGAATTACTTTGGCTCAGATAAGTAATTCCAATAGATCGGCTTTAGTGATAATCTTCTAACTTTAAATTTAGACTCACTGAAATGTCTGGTTCCTTCAGAGCATAATTTGCCAGGTTGAAGAAGTTGTCCTGGGCAGCTGCAGCTAGCATTAAGGGGAGAGAGATATTAGTGATATAATACAGTATATTCAGTTACTCAAACCTTGAGTCATTTTTCATTTTCATTTGAAATGTTTATATACAAAGTTTCATTTCAGAGAATGTGTCATATCACAGTTATTAATGGGAAAAGTGACTGAAAGTTCAAAAAGCTTTACACAAGCAAAGAGATAATGGAGGCAAGCAAATACAAATTTGCAAGTGAACAGCGGCTAGCAAAATAACTCGTGATCAAGGCTAGGGAAGAGCCACAGAGCATAGAAATTCATATAATGAAATAAGTTTTAAAAGATTTTTAAACATCCACCTACTTGAGATGAAGATAATGAATGTGATATGAGAAGCTAGAAAGGTATCACATTTTAAGCTTTGCAGGCACATTATAAATTTTAGGGTTATAGATAAAAGATGCTAAGTTCTGCCAAAAGTTGAGTCACTTTTAACTTCTTGACAATAATTTGATTATATCTAAGAAATTCAAAAGCAAGTAAGGGACTTAAAGAACTAAGTGTGGATTTGCTTCACCTAATTTTTGCTCAAACCTCATTCTAGGTAGACTTACAGATTGGAAAACTCCTAAACTAAGCTAGCTGTCTGAAAGCTGCTGTCCAGTCTACATGAGAAATTTAAATTGTGAACACAGACACTCCAGAACTATAGTATTGGACATTTCTGATTTTTCAATAATGTTATTCATACTCTTTCTCTGTGAATCATCTGCGCCATTCTCAGGGGTAACCTTTTGTAACCTTTATTCAAAATACAAATATTTACATGAGGTACAGTGCAGCAGAAAAGAAATAAAAGGTTCTGTAAGTCCATACCCCAGCTCAGTACCCTTTATCCCCTGGTCACTCCTGTCCTTACCAGAAAAGGATTAGGTATTTGTATTATGTAAATCTATCTTCTTTTTTGAAAAGCTCTCTCTACTGTCTTCTGTCTAGAAAAAAGCAAAATTTCATATGTCAAGGCTCTTCCTGTTGGAACCACCCTTTTCCATAGATATGGCAAATGAAAGGTCAGTTCATTAAACTGGTGTTTAGTTATATTTGTCTTATGTATCACTTCCACTCCATTTTTCTGTCAGTTTTGCATAAACTAAAATTTTAGTTAATCTAAAACCAGAATACATTTCTACATTTTTCCTCAGGGGTCATGGAATTTCAAAAAGTATTAGCAGACTTGGTTGACATCTTAAAACACCCCAGGATACTACAGTACCCTTGAGTGAAAAAGAAAAGGAGTACTTTGTGTAAACAAATATATGCAGATAGGAAAAAAACCAACAACAAACCAACAAAAAACAAACAAAAAACCCAAACAAACAAAAACCCCAAACAAAAACCCAAACAAGCAAATAAAAAAAAAAGGAAGACAAAAAAAACCAAATTATGGAAGTAGAAGCAAGACAGAAAGATTATCACAAATGAGCTGTGCTTCAACCAGTAGCAAAACCAACCCCAAGCAACAGTTTTCATTCTGTTTCAGATAATGAATGTAGCCCTCGCTGCTGTGACATTTAAAAAGGGGTTGAAATGAGGCATCATGTAGAAAAGTGCAGACTATGATGATCTTCCTTCAAAATAAATAAGCAAGACAGCTTTATATGAGCTAGGTTTGAGTCCCTTAGGCTGTTGAGTATGTGCACATTACTGTACACAAAAGATACTTAGGGCTGGGAGAGAGTACTGAAGAGAGAATTAGAGTGAAAAAGTCAGTGTAATTCTGCTTATAACCAATTCCATAAATGGGATATCAACAGATGAATGTATTTTGTTAGGGAAGTAGAGAAAAAGAGTAAAATTTTCAGAAAGTCATGTGGAAAAAAAGAACCCTTTAAAGAAGAGTAGGTCACGCTTCCAATGCCTAAATTAGACTCAAATCACTAGAAAATTTATGCGAAAATTTGGCCTTTGTTGTACTAGAGTTTATTTTTTTGTTTCATTAGCATATAACTGTTTTTATAAAATGAGCCGAAACATGCACAGTCTGTGCTGAACTTTCTGTGGAAAAAAAGGATGTCAATACAACCCCCACACCATAAATACTAGAACAGAAGTCAGGCAGTGGGGAAAAAACCCAAAAAACTCCTATGCCAGGAGTATAAATGTTTGGCGTTTCTTCTCTAGCCAATAAAGACAGAAAGAGAGGAAAAAATGCCTAGAGTATGATTAAGCCTGTCAGAATTGTGACCTGTCCTCTGGAGGATCTCCATGTGCTGGCACTCCCCCTGTCCTATCCAGAATCAAACCAAGTTGGACAGTGATTTTTCTTCATCAGTGTCAGGCAAGTGTTTTGGGATAAAGTAAATCACCCTCTTGGAATGCCTTGTTCTCCTGTTAACTAGAAAGGAAGGTGATTTGGACCAGTTTGAGCTTTGGCAATGATCTCTTAAACACCTGGGTTTGCAGTCCTAAAGTATGTATTTTCAGCAACTAAATTTAGATGGAATGAACTTTAGCTCTAAGGTTCTGAACCTTTGTTGATGAAATCAGTAGGAGGTGTTTTACTGAGTCAGCTGGGTGTGTAAATGAGACAGATATGTTTAGTCAGTGATAATGTAATTGTCTTTCAAAAGGTAGATAAAAACAAAAGAGCAAAAACCAAAAAAACAGCTGAACCAGTCCAAAATTCAAGAGTAATAATAATCTGGTAAGAAAGATGAAACAATGTGAACTTCCCATTTGATCACCTGGTCTACCAGATCAAAACCAAAATGTTTATTAATGAAAATCAGAAAGACGCAATCAAGGAAAGTTAAAGTATTCCATTGTTTATATTGTATCTTAGTTCCACTGTATCTCCCTAGACCCAATTTTGAAGATTAGTCTGGAAAGGTTTTTCAATATATCTGGTCTTCTATAATTTTCTAACAGTCTAGTTCTACATCCCACACAAAATCAGGACATGAAAAGATGCATTTCTTCTTCTCTACTTACAGGTGGAGAAGGTGAAATCTAAGAAATAGGATTTAAGGGGTTTCAGTTTGCTTTGAGGATACAGTCTGCCACATATTTTACTGAAAGCTGTTGAAATTACAGCATATTTTATTGAAATGGCAGAGGGGCACACATACTAGATAATATCTAGAGGTCCTTTCCAGCCAAACCATTATATGATTCTGTGATTCCATGAAGATTATTTAACCATCATTAGGCAATTTATGGTACTATGGTTTTTAAAGGTATTTTGATAAACTACTGCACTATGTTGCAAATTACTTTCCTATTGCTCATGTGATTTACAGAATAAGTATGACTCAACTGGGTGTTAATAAATTATGTCTGTCCATCACCTAGAAGTGAATGATAGATGACAAAATATTATTATGAAGAAAACATTATTTTATACCTACAGTTAAAAGGTAACTTAATTACATTTTATAGTTCATTACTTAAGCCACCAATTAGAGAGTCACCTTCAGAAGTATTCTGCAACTGTCTGATGTATCCAGTTGTATTACCTGTCAGTGGCTTTGCCTTCAAGAAGACTGCCAAAGAAGCACAGTCATTTCACGTGTAAATAGCCGATTAGATGCTGTATTTGTCACTAATAACACCTTGTCTCCAACATGTAGTTCCATGTTTATATTCTTTTATCTTTGTGTAAACATCTATAGAACAAGCAACACTGAAAATACATAGATCACCCTAGACAACTCTTTGTAAACAACTCATGAGAAAATGGAGATACCAACAATGATGTCCTAATTTGTTCCAAATTCATAAAACCAAGGGTGCACAGACATGAACAGCAATTTCTAGTTCCAGATACTCAGACATACACAATCTTTTGGAAGAATCTGGTTTCCTCAGTTCTATTGCTCATCCTATCCCTGCTTTAGTTCCACTTTCATGTCATTTTTACTTTAGTATGTGGTAAAGCATAACAGTATATCATACCCTAACAGATAAAATACTCTCCAAGCAGCTCTATAAAACTAAGTGACCTGCTGAGCTGTGTCCACTCCTTTGCATAATATTTAGCTGTAAGGGGAAAGCAGCGTTGAAAAGTAATACTTGCTTTTAAGATTTATAATGGTAACAAACTCCTCTGGAGCAGCAGTTATAGAAGTTATGAAAATATGTCATAGATATCATTAACTGTCAATGATTTCATCCTGAAGCTATTAGCTAGTAATTTGTTATAGTAATAACAGTACTTAATTACATATATAAACTTTAGTTCTCTTAAATTAAAATGTATGTCACTCTAACTAGAACACTTTATGGTGTTCTGGTATTCAATAAGGACTGATTTTTCTTTTCATAAGTTAAACCACTTTGAGACAAACTGACATTGTTAGCTAAAAAAAACCCTGGCATTTCTTCATTAATCAAATAATGATGGATGGAAATATACTGAATGATCATTATTTCATCAAGAGCAAAGGCAAGTCCTAATGGGCATGAAATAACCACAGTGGTCAATGACTGATTTTAGTGTCATTGCAGTCTTATAATTAAAGCTCCAAATTGAGAAGTAAGACATATATCTAAGCTCTCAATCAATCCAGTGATAGAAGCTGTAATGATTTGAGGTTGTACCTGTGCATTACTTATCTATTGTGCATAATAATTGCAATTCTTTCTTTGGAACATGCTTTAATTTGAAGGTATTGCTTACTTATTTTTCTTATGCCTTTTCTTTCTTTACTCCACATTCAATATCTGTGTTCTACCTTGGTGATCATTCACCCCCAGGGAAACTCCACTGGAGAAAACTGCAGCTTATCCAAATGATCAAATACAATTCATAGACCTACCCTAGGGAAGATCAGCTAGTTGAGATCTTTACCATCTGGTGAGGCAAAAGTCTCTTTCTTCTTGCTCTCATGCAGTCTCCATGATTTATGCTCTCCAAGTGGGACCATACAACTGTGTCTTCTTCATTGCTTAATATTTCAAAAAGGAAAACACAATACCTACTCTAAAAATTTCCTACATAGGGCACACGGTTAGAATCAGATCTAGAATCATTTCCTTCCACTCCTGAGGAAAAAGCTCCAGTCATAATGGTATTCTGCAAAATGTGGGACTTGAAATACCATCTTCTTTTTTTTTTTTTTTTTTTTAAATTGCTCCTGCTCCATTTGGCATCATGGCAGGCTGGAACTCAAGTGAATGTATGCTCCCCACATTGCTCCTTGTTCCTTTTATTGCCTAAGTTTGATGGAAATGATAGACATCTGAAGTTATTCTTAAATATATAGAAGCAAATATATACATTTGCTTTAGGAGGATCCCACAGAATGAGATGGCTCATAAATATAGATACATAGATACAGCATTAAACTAATGCCTCAGGCACTGTATCTCATGCTTTGGATGAAATTCCACAATACACTTGTTGAAATGGCACACTGGTGCTGAACTGGATCCTTTGCAAAGCTTACTGCGCATGTAGAGCAACGCCCTTAAAATCCCCATTTTTTCACTCTCTTGATCCTGTCAATGAACTTAGAAAATAGAGTAATCAAATAGTGTAAAATAATTAGGTTACACTTGAAAAATCATGACAGGAAGATGAAAAGATAGAAGTCACATTCAGTTCTAGTAACATAACAACAAGGTAAGGAATTCATTTGGTATGTTTGAAACAGGTTTGCAGATGATCTTTAAAATACAACAGATTTATCTTGTCCTTCTGTGGTGAAGAAATATCTTCCAAAGTATCCCTATTAACAAAAGTGTAGACATTCAAAAGAAGGAAAGAGCTTTCTTATTTGTTTGGGATATTGAAAAAAGAAGAAGAACTAGTTAAAAGAAAAGAATTTAGTAATCAACAGCAGTACTATCAGAGAGGGGTGGGGAGAAGCAGATTTATGACGATGCAATCAAAGCACTTTACAATCTGAAGGTTAAAGACAAGAAGCAATAATGATGAGAAGTAAAGGGATACAAAAACATTATAAAGGTCATCTGAAAACCTGAGACTGTCTCTGGTAGGTTTTTACTTAAAAGATCACATACAACCAAAAATACCCTTTAACCTACCTTTTTAACTTTGTAACCATGAGGTGTAATTAAACAAGGTTACGTGTGACAGGTCCTAGAATATGTAGCATGCAATAATAAAATCTCAGTAAGAAAATAAAAACTGTAGTTTAATAGCCTCTAAATGGTTTGGTTAGGAGAACTGATCTGTAATTAAAATTGCCAGGTCATGTTTTCTAAATAAAAAAAGAAATAATTATGCAGGTTCCATAGTTGTTGGTGAGCATTTATGCCAGCTAATGTGAGTTTAAAGCCTTGTAGACTTACCAAAACTGCACAACTGTTATTACTATAACAAAATTGCTAACATGGAAATTAAATGGATTTGGATATCAAAACAGTTTATTCACACATATTCAAATAATTTTTAGTATTACATAACCTCCCTATCTTGCAGACAGGGAGATGGCAATATCTGTGCGGAAAGTTGGGTAGGTCAGCTCTGCAGTCCCAGCTGTGCAGTGCACAATCCTAAGATGAATAGCCATGAGGACCCCTGGAAGCCATTTCCGTGCTCTCTGCTCCCATCTCTTTGAATCTCCCTCAGGGTCCTCTCTTGGGTATTCCTGTAGTCTCTCATATATTCACGCAATATTTCTGAAGCCACTCCTGCCCCTGAAGACATGCCATCTGTATGTCTTCAAGAGAATCTTTCAGAACACTTACTGTGTGTCTTGCTGAACGTGTCTTCCCAAGTGGGCCCCAGGAGTATCTCCCCCATGTGTCTGCCCCAAAATCCTGCCTACATTTTCCCCCCAAAGCCTCTCACCTGTTTTCCCAAGAACCTATCTTCTATGTATCTTCCTAAGACTCTCTCTCCTTAAGACTCCTCCAATAGATGCTATCCATGTCTCCCCAAGCACCTTTCATCATGTCTCCCAAAAAAGCGTATCACCCATGTCTCTTGCCCCTAACAGCTGCCTCTCTTGTGTAAATATGTGTGAGCTGGAGTAGGCTTCTCTATCTGTCTGCAGAAATAGCCTTCTCCATCGCTGCCTCTCAGTGCTGCCAGCTATTCCCAGTACAAAGCTGGGTGATAAAGCCACCAAACCACAACACACAGGTAAAGACCAGGCATGAAAGAGGAAGGATGGTGCTGCATGGCTGACCATAGCTTTGTGCCACTGCACAGCCCCAGCAAGGGGAAAAGGCATTGCCAATGACCCATTCAGCACCCAGAGCTAAATAAAGCTGGACAGTTGAGGTAAGGGTGTCAGTACAGTACAGGAAGGGTACATGTGTGACATACAGCATATGCTGCTACTGTGCATCAACAGGCATAGCTTTTGGAAGCACAGACTTTGTAAGTCTCCACTCTGCCAGTGGACTCTTCATGTAAACCAAAACTTGTTTGAAGTACACTCACTGCACAGTACTTCTTAGCTATGTGTTTTACCAGTACAGAATAGTGTCTATTTTGAAACAAATCCATAAATTCAACTTAGCCTGTTTTCTGCATGCAGTACCTGTGAGCAGACTGGCAATATTTAAATGGGATTTGATTTCTGTTGTTAGGATTATTATTTTTAGATAGAATCTTACACTGCATGGATCAGTATTCATGTTTAAAATTCATTCCCTAGCATAGGTCAGATAAAATTGCACTATTATTCGTGTTTGGATGAGCACGGAAGCAATTCTGTAAGAAATCCTTCTGTGCGTCAATCAGTTTGTGAAAATGCTTGTGACTTTGAAATTTTCCTGTGTGTGTAATCCCGCATGCTACATTTGATTGCCTGAAGATATGCAAGTAGGTTAAGACATGCAAACATGGTAAAGCAGAATAATCTACAAATGTGAATATTCATGCAATCTGAGAATTCTCCCCCCATAATTGCAATTTCTAAAAAACATGTTTATTGCATTTCAAGATACATCTATTTTTCTTCTCTTTTTTTTGTTTATTAATTTGTTTATTAGTGGTGGAGAGAAAATTGGATAGGCATCCTTTTTTTTTTCCCCTCTTCATATGTCTAGTCACTTATGTCTTTCTCCTCCTCCCCTGACTACAACTCTGACTTCAGTAAGTGATGTTGGTTTCTCAGTAACTCTTGCAAATCAGTTTACTTAATTAAATTTCAAAACATAGGCTATTTGGAGGAAATCCAATCTGGGATTTAAGACATCTAGATTTAGAGGGTTTATTCTACTGCCTAAACACAGATGTCTATACAAACACCCTGTCTACCTCTAATGGGTACTTCAGAGGGGCATGAATCTCCAATAGCTCCTGTGTCATATCTGTCAGACCTGTGCAGATGTCTGATACTCTAGGGCTTCTGAAAGTGCAGTAGAAACTGAAATGAGGCTTATGGCAGAGCACTAGACTTGAAATATTTTTAGTAGCTTTCCAAGTGAGATTCAGTTACCGAAACAAAGGCACACAGTGCCATATGAAATAGCATATCAAAAAAATCTGCAAAGAGCTGGCATATATGATACAGTACCTGCAGAAGCTCACCATATTCAGAGTGGCATGTAGAGACAAACTAGAACACATAAAAATGCTATTGAATTGGACAAAAAGAAAGATCTGCAGGTGATACACTCAAATGTAGAATCCTGCATAATACTGCTGTTTGTGAGGGTGTGGGTTCTCAAGAAGTAAACTCCCCTCTCACCTGCTCAATTTCACAAGATATTGTTCTTTCCTTGTAAAAGTTTTACTTTTCTGTAGATGTTTCCTATCAATTTTTTGAAATATTTAGACTTTTCTTTCATGCATGAGCATTTTTTATAAAGAAATATATCTCCAATAAAGGGATATTCTGTCCTACTTTCTTCTGCGATGGATATCCTCAAGAAAGCACAAACATTCTTCTGTACACTTTCCGTACCTTTTTCCAAGCTGTAGCTGCACCTAGAAATATGCAAGAAGAGCTATTCCAAAGAAATTAATTATTTTGTGTTCATGGAATTTCAAAGTGGGAATGGCATTGCCTATTTCTTTATTTGCAAATATATCAACATTCAAAAACACTTCTATCCTTAAGCAGCAAAGCAAAGACATTTGGAGACTTGTACCCTTTAAGCTTATCTACTTAATTATTTATCTGGAAACAGTTTATCCATAAGTTGGACATCAGGCATAGATTTAGTCTCAGGAGGAGTTTCCAGGTTTTATTTGAAACAGTTTGACAGGGAATAAAGTGCATAGTCCTATGCATTTGATGGGGCCTGCTGTTTCCAAGGCAATGAAACTTGTATGAGGTTAATTCTTCCTCAGAGTGAGGTTACTTTGATCACCCTCACTGGGAGCTCTGTAGCATGTATTAGCTTGTATTCTAGGTTGATTTAGCAATGTAAGGAGTCATAACGCAAATGACAGACACCTCTGCGGAAAAGCAATATAATCTGAGAGAATAAAGGTTTCCTAATCTATAGTGTTCAGGTCAGTCAAGTCTCTAAGTGACCTGGATTCTGTATGTTCAGTTGACACAGTTTAACCTCAATAGGTAACTAAGGACCACACAGCCTCTCTCTCACTTGCCCCTAGGGAGATAGAAGGGAGAAGCAGAAGGATAGAAGTAAGAGAAGTCATGGGTTGAGATAAAGACAGTTTAATAACTAAAAAAAAACCCAAATCAAAGAAAACAAATCCAAAGCAAACAAAACAAAACCAATAAAGAGGAACAGAAACAAAATGTTATGTAAGAGACCCCAGGTGCTCAGCATCAACCGACCAACACCCAGCCAGTCCCTTGGCAATATCTGCAATATCCAGCCTCTCCCACTCCCAAGTTTTATTGCTGAGTGTGATGTCATGGTATCTGGCATATCCCTTTGGTCAGCTGGGGGCAGATGTTCTGGCTGTGTTCCCTAACAACTTGTGCATTCCCAGCTTACTCACTGGTGGGATGGTGTGAGAGGCAGAGAAGGCCTTGACTCTGTGTCAGCACTTCTCAGAAATAATTGAAACATCTCTGTTTTATCAACAGTTTTCATCACAGATCCAAACTACAGCACCATACAAGCTGCTATGTAGAAACTAAACTCTATCCTAGCCAAAATCAGTGCAATATTCACCCCCTTTTCCACACTATTTATATCATATTCACATCCCACAATAAAACAGATCCCTAAGAACAACTCCCTCCCACCCCATCCTTTTCCATACACATACACAGGTGTCATTCCCACAGTTTATGGACCACCTCTGTGAAATGTCCATAAAATGAACAGAAAATACAATACTCACAAAAATGTCCATTGAGTTTTTTAGTCCATGACATTGGTCTCCATCTGTTATGGTGGCCTCTCCAGACAGGAGATTTCTGTGTGCTGTGTAGCATTACTGGGCACCAAAACTAGCTCAGGTCAAATCACTGCCCTTCTTGCATTGCTTCTTGGGAGTTTCATCCTCCTGGTCCAGGTGGCTCCTGCTGCAGTATTTCCTATAGCATGCAATTTAAATCATGGGCTGCAAAACTTTAAAGGTACATCCATTACAATATCTGTTCCAGGACCCTTTGCACCAGGCCGTAGGGTTTAACATTCCAATTTATTCCTCCCCCATCTTCTACTTCAGCTTGGTGAGCAGCAAGAGATTCCTGCTATAATAGCTGTGACATGTGGCAACCACAGCAATGGTGACATACACCGCCATATAATACTGGCATCATAAATCAGTAGCATCACACAGTTCAAATAATGAGCTATTTTCACTCAAAAGAACTATGCACACTGGTTGAGGTCTCTTAACTTGTTCCATCTTGAATCTGAGCACAGGCATTGCGTACTACAAAATTAAGAATGGCAAGAGCAATTTCAGAAACTGCAGTCAGAAAAAGATTAAATATATGCTCTCTATGTAGGAAGCCAGTAGCCTTTTCATTAGCAACAGCAGTACATGCTTTTTCTTTCTTCACAGTTCTGTTACATTAGTTGAATGCACTGCATTTTTATTAACACTGAAATGTTGGACAAATTATTAAGGATCTTCTATCCCAAGGGCTGCAGTAGTTGGAAAAGTTTCTTTCATATGTCAGCTAAGAGGGGTAGTCCAGTATGGAGACTGAAAATAAGGGAGGGATCAGTTTACAGACCTATATATCTTTTTATAAAAGCACTTTACTTTTGATCAAAATCTCTAGTGTATGATTTTCTATTTGTTTTTGTGCAGAAGGATCATAAGATGCTCAAATGTGATTTCTGGGCAAGGCACACTTCCAGAATCCATTGATAGCTTTGCAGCCCACTCCATTCCTTGTTAGGCTGTTCAGTGAGTAGGCAATGAAAAATCTCCTCTGCAGAGAGATGAATTCCACCAGTAGCCTGGAAAATGTGTTTTCTTCCCTCTGGACTCACAGAAGATTAATGCCCTCCAACTCTTGCCTAGCCTTAAATAACATTGAAAGAAGAATAGCAGATTCCCTGGTCTGATTTGTTCTAATCCAGAAAATTAAATCCATCAGAATATAACTGTCTAAAGAAATTAAATTTGAACTAATAATATTGTTGTCTTTGCCTATATATCCAGAAAGGGTTTGTGAACATTCCATAATCCAAATTGTTAAAAGATATCCTGTCACCATGAAAATATATTTTCAGGTGAGAGAGAGAGGAAGGATTAATTTTCTTTAGGTCCTCTTATGAATAAAATGCAGATATATCTTTAAAATGTTATAAAATTCTATTGGATCAGACTAATAGTACCTCTAGTCCAGTTCTCTGTCTCAGACAATAGCAATGAGAAAAGCTATTCAAAGAAAGTAAGTAAGCCTGCTCATTTTCTGCAGCCCATCCCTGTTGTTCTTCTCTTATATCTACAAATATTGTACTTGGGATTGGAGAGAGAAAATCCCTTTCCTGGTTCTTTTAGCATCCCTTTATGGATTTGCTATCTGGGAATTTGTTCAATACCTCCTTGATCTGGTTGATTCTGACTGCCACCAAATTCTCTTGTAGGAGAATGTTCCATGGGAATTTACTGCCCACCATGCAAAAATGTTCCTTCTCTTATGTTTTTAACTGGTATCCACTGCTTCCACTGAGTATCCTAGTTTCAGTATTTTGGGACTTGGGGAATTATAGTACTACATTCAAGGGATAATTTCCTTCATTCTATTTTCTTCTAACTGGACAGAAATTAATGTTTCTAGTATGTCCTACCTCTCCTCTGTCAGCTTTAACCTTCTGTATCTCTAAGTTAAACAACCTGAAATATCACAGTCCATTACACAGCAGTTGATGTCAACAGTTCTGGATATTCGTGTCAAAAGAGTGCAGGGAAAACAACATTTCATTGAAGAGTAGCCCAAAACTGGATATAGTACACCAGCTGAAACTTTCCTCAATAAGGCTGAAGGATTCATACATCTTGAAGATTATTCTTTTATTCACAATTTACAGTAGAATATATTTTTATACCTTTATGTAAATGAGAACCCCACTTAATCCTTCTATTTTGGTGATAAAACACCAAATAATTTTTCTCAAAATTTGGTTCTTGGAATCACTTTCATTGTTTTTTCCCTGCTTTTTCTTTTTTAATAATGCCAGGTTTCTCTAAACAGCATTTTGAGAAAATCCTTTGTGTCAAAGATCTTGAGATATTTTTCCCTGAGATTCTTCCCAAGGACTCACTCCAGCACTTTCAGAAACATGTGCCGATGTGATGATTAATTTAGACCTTCTTATACTGGGGAGACTAGTTTCCTTAGATACCAGACTGCCTTCACTTCTGGTGAAAATTCGGGACAGAAGTCCAAATTGAGTGTGGTTGTGAAGGCCTGATTTTTATCCTAGAGTTGAAAGATTTAAGATGTTTCTTCCTTTGACTTCTGCCAAGAATAAATTGTGTACCTTGCCTCCTGACTCATTGTCCTGAAGAAGGGTTTTTCCTCTCATTTCTTTTCCTCTACTGATACATAAACAAAGAATCTATAATCCAATATTTAAGACCAGATGCTGGAACTGAAAAGAAGGAAAGCTAGGCTAGTAGGCTGCACATTGACAGCTGCTTCACACAGTGGATGAGCATGATCTTCACACGAAGCAATAGGAACCCATAGGCTAAAGATTCTTTCTCACCCCCTTTCCTCCTCCATCCTCAGCAAATCCATGCCTGAACAGAAGAGAGAATCACATTCCCTCCGCTCTGACACTACGTAAAGGAAGGACAGGAGAGCACAAGGCTCACCTTATTTCCATTACTTGGCCTACACCCAGACACAGTGGTGGCAGGATTTCTTGGTTGCTTGAACCAGGTTAAGAACATCACCCTGCCTTGCATCTACTCAGTTCATTCTAGCTCTGATGAGCACAGACACGGTTTTGTTTTTTTTTTTTTTCTTTAATGAGAATGTATCACCAGTACAGAAAACATTTGCACAGCTGGCATGAATATCTCTGCACCTGATGCCAACTTACCTCAATTAACAGAACAAGCATATCATCGTCCCGTTTAAAATGAAGTCTGCCTAGATAAAAACATTTTAGAACAGTTAAACTTTTAAAAACACAGTCTAAAAAAGCCGAAAGGCTCTCAGGTGTTACTGATGAACATTAGTCATACACTGCCATAACCCTGCAACCTGAAGGTAAAAGTATTTCTTAAGGTGCTTTTCTGAAAATATAATAACCACGTAGTGGAGGTGGACAGAGTATGCCAATAAACAGAGCAAGTCTTAATGACTTTACTGATATTAAATAAAAGGCAATACACAGAGTAGAGAAATGCAAAAAATAATCATGAAATAAAGGAAGCGTGGGAAACTAGTTTAACTCAGCCACACAGGAAGGCACCAGGAAAGACATGTTAGGGTCACGGCATGATCAAGAGACAAGCTAGGAAAATAATCATTATAAATGAGTATAAATGCAGCAATATTGCGTTTGTCAAGACTAGGGCAAATAATGTTATTCGTACTAAAATAGAGACAGCCTAGTAAGTTTTAGATTTATAAAAGAAACAGGAAAGGTTTTGAACCTAATCTGGATCTCAACATCTAAATTAGAAGTTGCCAATCTGTCACCCCTTAGAATTTCAGTCAGATTGTGATGCCATGAGGGCTGCTGGGAAAACATGCTAAGACATTTTGCTGTGGCTACACAGAGCTGAATATCCAGAGCCCTGGCATAAGGGCATACAAGTGTTGGAGAAGCAGAAGGAGACATCAAGGGAAGCTATGGAGGCAGTTCTTGAAGTGTGCACCGTGGTAGGAAACATATAAGTGTGTGTCTTCAGTCACTGTCCTGATTATTTCTCTGGCCTCCTCTGAAATAAACCTGATGCCATGGACTAATAGATTCCTTAGGCTGGATCCAATCTCTGGCCTTTTAAGACATCAAAACATTTTTATGAATAATATCCTATCAAGTTGTCAGATGGTCACAACATTTATGTTTTGAATTAGAACCTGAAAAGCCAAACTTCAGAGTTTAGATTACTAGTTGGTTCTCTGTGTTCATCAGCTTTCTGTATCTGGACACAATAGGAACAAATCTGCACAATAGACATAACTATAGAGATTTGCAAATAGCCTTTCCTCTGAAAGCATTGATTTAGGTACATATTACCTCAAATATATTTTTAATGTATTACTGAATATGGTATTTATATTACTTTTGGTCATCTTGATCTTAGCTGTAGATCAATAATTTAATGATTACAAAATTATAATCTTCAACTGATGTAGTAGGTAATATTTTTAGCTTTAAACACTACATAAAGTGTTATTTGTATTCCATTTTCCAAAATACTCTTAAAACAAATTTTAGATAAGCTGTTTAATATTTTCCAGTCACTTTCAATTGCTTAGTTGATGCCATCTAAATACTTGGACTATACATTTGGAAGTCCAATAAAGCAGAAATTTTATTTTCTCAGATTCTTTTTCCATTAGTGTCATGAGTCACAAGTCAAGTTCAAATTTAGTGAAACATGACAACAAGATTGAATGCCAATATAAGACAGACTTTTCACACCATTTTATGTTCATTACACATCACATCACAATATACAGCATTGTAAATTCTACTTATGCTTGTTTTGGCTGACTTAATCTCACTGACTTCTTTTTTTAATGCTGCCAGAACATTTTACCAGCCCCTCCTTTACTCTTTTTAAAAGTGTACAGATAATATGTATCTGAAATATCTGTCAGGTCACTGGCATGTACATGTACAGTTTCTTCTTCTACAGAAGGTTATATTGTGTTATTATGATTCTGTATATTAACTTTGTTTATACATCAGCATCCTAATTATTTTGCTATTATTACTGGTATTACTACTATTATTATTTTGTCTGTGAAACAAAGAAGGATATATCTGGAGGCTGAAATCAAACCTCTTGCCGATTCTTTCAAATGAAATTTGTTCACTACTTCCCTTCAGAAATGTGTACTGTCATATGCAATATTCATAATATGGATAGATGCTTCATATGAGAATAATTTAATTGTCTGTTCTGCTCAACTATTGTTTAATGAATTCCTAACAATCTGAGGGCAAGCTGTTGGAGAACTATTATTAAATTTCATATTTGCTTTGCGGTTTTCTTCATCGCTACTTCATCTATTTAGGAATATAATGACATTTACTTTTGCTTACAAATAAAAGTTTGAATATTTGTTGTTTGCAAAATGCAAAGTCTAAGTTTCATTGCAGATACTTGCCGGTTATAAAAAGAAAGTAAATTAAGATATATTTTCATTTAAATCTAAATTTTCCTGTCAGGAATGGAAACTAACAGGAAATGTGAAATCAATAGCTTAGCATGCACTAAGAATATTTTAGAAGCTCCAGCAAAATTATTCTAGTGGTGTTAATTTCTGTAGGTATTAACCAGTTCTTAAGTTATGTAAAAGGGACACAGAAGTATGAACAAATGGGATGTCATTCACTAGATTATTATTGATATTATTATTATTATATACAACTCTAGCCTTCCACCTTTTATCCATCTCTTCTATAAACTAAATTGACTTAATCTTTTTGTTCTCTCTTCTTAGAACTTTTCTAAACATATAAGAATTCTCATTTCTCTTCTTTGGACTGTTTCTCTTCTGCTATGTCATTTCACATCAAAATGAACACTGTAGCAATGAATACTGAGTTTTTTAAATGTGTCATCAGTGTCTTATCCTTCAAATAATCATGTGTCTTTCAGGTATCTCTGGTGGTTATAGAGCAGTTCTTAACTTTTTCAGTATTTTCTATTATTAATCAATTAAAACTCTAAGCCATTTAGAAATTTATTCAATGTGTGCATGTATTAAATACAGGTATTAAGGACAAATACATCAGTAAAATTAACTCAAAGTCTACAAGCTGGTCCCAGGAGCAATCAATACATATCAGGAGATTATCAGTGGACAAGAGAAAGATTACACATCATCTATCTGGACTTCTGGAAAGTCTTTGGCATGTTCCCCACAAAATCTTTCTCTCTAAATTGGAGACAGATTTACAGAGGGAAGTGTTTAGATGCACAAGAAAGTGATAGGACAGTCACACCCAGAGGGTAGTGGTCAACGGCTCAGAGTCCCAGCGGAGATCAGTGGTGTCCCTCAGGGGTCTGTATAGGTACCGGAGTTATTTTACACCTTCATAGACAGTGGGGCTGACTGCACCCAGATGATTGTTTCAGTTGCCAAACCTGAAGGACAGGATGCCATCCAGAGGGAACTGGACAAGCCTGAAAAGTGGGCCTATGAGAATCTTGTGAGGTTCAACAAGGCCAAGTGCAAGGTGCTGCACCCGGGTCAGGGCAATACCCAGTATCAGTACAGGCTGGGGATGAACAGATTGAGACTAGCTCTGTCAAGGACTTGGGGTGGGTGAGGGGTGGGAAATTACCCAGAAATCTGCACCTGCAGCCTAGAAAACCAAAGATATTCTGGGCTGTATCAAAAGAAGCACGGCCAGCAGGCCAAGGAGGGGATTCAGCCCCTCTGCTCTGCTCTGCTCTGCTCTGCTCTGCTCTGCTCTGCTCTGATGAGACTCCCTCTGCATTGCTGCATCCAGCTGTGGGATGCAGCAAAGGAAGGACATGGACCTGTTGGATCAAGTCCACAGGAGGGCCACCAAGTTGATTAGAAAGATGGAGCATCTCTTCTATGAGGAAAGGCTCAGAGAAATGCTTTTATTTATTTTATTATGAAGGGAGCCTACAAGAAAGATGGAAATAGACTATTTACAAGGGCATGTAGTGACAGGACAAGGGGGAATGGCTTCAAACTGAAAGAGAGTTGGTTAGATGGGATATTAGGAGAAAGTTTTTTTGCTGTGAGGGTGATGAGGCAGTGGCACAGGCTCCTCAGAGATGTTGTGGATGTTCCATCCCTGAGGCATCCACAAGTGTTTCAGTTCAGGTTATATGGATCTCTGAAGAACCTGGTCTGGTGGAAAGCGTCCCTGCTCAAGACAGGGCCCTTCCAACCCAGGCCAATCTATGATTCTGTAATAATTCCATAAAATCTTGAATCAGCAATTAAGATGGAGTTTTAATTAATTTTCCTTCCAACCTAGGGCAAATTTTCCCTGTTTCAATTTTCCATTTAACAGAGGCTATTTCTTGTGGACAGTCCAGGCATGCTGGACTGCAGTCTGACTTCATACTGGGAAGACACTTTGGATGTACAGCAGCTTCCTGTACCTTGATTTCAGAGTCAAATAATGTGGTACACATCCCAGGTGCCATCAGGGTTTTCAAGTGATGTTGAAGATGGTGGCACCAAGATTCAGGACATGCTCTGTAATACACACAGAAGTTAGCAAGCATAAAGGAGTATTTACTTTTCTTGTCTGTTTTCATTATCTGCAAGGTTCTGGCTGTGTGCACCTAGGAAAGGTGGGACAGAAAACATAAGTTATGCCATAAGAAAAAAAAAATTACTTTTATTTGAAAGATCAATATTAAATATTTGTCTCTTGTAAAATACATAAACACTTCTGGGAGAAAAACTCAAGCAGCTTTTCTTTTACTTAGCACCTTCTAGGCAGGTAGCTCAACAGCAAGAACAGAGAAAATATCTGACTTATTTATTCTTCTTAGAGTCAGAAATTCTGCATTCTCAAAGATTCATCTTCAACAGGCAGGATATCCATTCATCTTCAATGCTCCATGGCTTTATGACAGATACAATGTGATATTTAAAGGTTTAAGTCTCCATAAGCTAAGAGTTTTGCTCACTTTTAGGACTCTTCTTCACCTGGGACTTTTTGTTGAGTGTTCTAAGTTATTGTGCAAAAATCAGGTAATGTTTACCTAATTGTAAATAAAAATGTTGATGTCAGCACCTAATAACAAAATACAATTTAACTCACCACTTGACTGGAGTTTTCTACATGCCATTTGAAGAGAGGTTTTAAGCCCAGAAATGCTGGACAGGTTTCTGTTTTTTGGTGTCCCCTAATAAAATCCAAGCATTCAAGTATGTCAGCAGTTAAGATTCTTGAATTTAAAATCACGAGTCAGCAATTATTCCATTTTAGGTGTTGTGAGACTGAGCCTTACAGCACTTAAGTGGGGGCCTAGATAACCAGACTTTCTGCTCACTACAAGTAGCCTTATCACTGTGCAACAGTATCACTAATACAGAAACATTTCCCAGAATGGCTGTTTTGTCTTTTCAGAAACTTGTATAATTTTGACAGATTTTTCTGAATATAGACACTTATATTTAATCTAAGTTGTACTTTAGTATTCAGCATTTTTATGAATCAAAGGGAAAGAAGTATTTCACTGGCTTAGAAACTTAAATACTTATGAGGATCTAGCTCATGCATAACCAGTAGCTCATGAATCATAAATCTGCAAGGTTAGAAAAGACCTTTAAGATCATCAATTCCAACTGTTAACCTGACACGGACAAGTCCACCACTAACAAGTGAAGAAATCCTTCCTAATATCCAGTCTAAACCTCCCCTGGTGCAACTTGAGACCATTTCCACTTGTCCTATCCGTTGTTACTTAGAAGAAGACCAATAATCACTTTGGTATAAACTCCTTTCAGGTTGTTGTGGGGAGTAATAAGGTCCTCCCTGAGCCTCCTTTTCTTCAGGCTAAACAACCCCAGCGCCCTCAGCCACTGCTCATAGGAGTCATGCTCTAGAGCCTTCACCATGAAGGGAAGCTTCATTGCTCTTCTCTGGACACACTCCAACACCTCAATGTCTTTCTCGTAGTGAGGAGCCCAAAACTGAACACAGAGTTTGATGTGCCTCCTCATAATATGTGATAGTTGCATTTGACACCTTAACAAAACTAGCGGCAGTTTGGTGTATTCTCCAAGAGATGTAAAGGCTTGAGCTGTTGCATGGCCAAAAACTTCTCTAGCAAGCCTCAGAGGAGCAGAGAGACACAGTGAGTATTGATGTGTATGAACTTGGAACATCAGTCATGGGATTAGCACATGAATAGTAGGTCCTTTTTCCATGATTCATTTATCATAGAAATAAGAAAGTTGTGGGTCCAAGGAATCTCATGCATAACTTCCTAACTCCATGCAATTTGACTACAAACCCACTACCTTATGCATAAATTTGACAGTCCCAGTGAGGTTTTTTTGAGCTGTCCCTACTAGACAGCCTGGTTGCATGGCAGTGATCTCCCATTGGGCTGGGATGTCTCTCAAGGTTGCTTCTCAAGGCATAGACCTTTTACCAGTGATAGATCTTTGGATGAACCCAATTTGAATTCTCTCTGTAATGAACGCCAGATGACACTATCTTTGGGCAGGGAAGCCTCAAGGTCCGAGATACCATACCTGAGACCAAGAGATCCTTCCTTACTCTAGGTAGAGAGACCCGTTATTTAAAACTGATCCTCCGTGGGAAATCTAGAAAGTAAAAAGACTTCAGAAGGTAGAGAAAAGCTGGGCATTTAAAAACTCTGCCATGTGAATTAGGAAGCTTCTTAGTTTTGGTGGATACAGTTATATTTGCAACAAAATATTTGCTATATATTTGCTTTTGCATTATGCTATTGGCTAAGTAAATTCATTGAAAAGGCTTTGTAACCAGGCTAAACTTGGTTCTGCTAGTGTGCATGGACTATGTCATCTCCTGTACCTCTGGCTTTGGATTGTATGAGACAAAGATGACAGAAAAAAAAGTCCTAAGTCTGCATTATCTAGCAGTTCCCATCCCATTTGTAGACGTGGAACAAACCGGCAGTCCTCAGTAAGTGACTGACGGCATGCTGAATTAATAGAAACATTACTAATCATGTAGGTATTCATTATTAATTACTACAGACTTTGCTCACATAATCCCGTAGACATAAGTTGTTGACCAAGTCTGCGACTAAGTCTGGATCTAGCCACTCCTAGACTCCTCTCTGAAAAGTCCTTTCCCAATCTTGTGACTCAGTGGGACGACCTTCACTGTCTTTTTGCATCTCTGATCTCTTTATTCTACCTCAATTCTAACTCAACATTCCTTTCTATGTATCTTTCACATAGTAACTGATAGTGAACCTTGCTATCAAACCTTAAGTCACCCTTTCATGAATTCCTATTAAAACCACTTTTGCTAATATTTTTGATGGTGATTCTTTGAGAAATCAAAAATGTTCTTTCAATAAAAATTGATGCACTTAGTAGGATACTAAATCAGGACTCACAACACCTGTGCCAAATCCAAGGTGAGTATCACTTCCTTAGTCCTGCTGGACACATTATTTCTGATACAATCCAGGATGCCATTGGCCTCCTTGGCCACCTGGGCAAGATGCTGGCTCATGTTCAGCTGGCTGTTGACCAGCACCCACAGATCCTTTTCTGCCAGGCAGCTTTTCCAGCCATTCTTCCTCAATTCTGAAGCACTGCATGGAGTTGTTATAACCCAAGTGCAAGACCTGGCATTCACCTTGTTGAACCTCATCCAATTGGCCTCATCCCATTGATCCAGCCTTTCCAGATTGCTCTGTAGAGCTTTCTTACCCTCCAGGAGGACAACACACCTGCCCAACTTGGTGTCCTCTGCAAGCTGCCTGAGGATGTACTTACTCCCCTCCTCCTGATCATTGATAGAGATATAAAACACAACTGGCCCCAGAACTGAACCCTGAGGAGCCCAACTAGTGCCTGGCTGCCAACTGGATGTAACTTCATTCACCACTACTCTCTGGGCCTGACCATTCAGGCAGTTTTTTATGCAGTGAACAGTGAAACTATCAAGGCCATGAATGCTGTGGGAAATGGTGTTAAAGATTTTGCTAAAATCTAGGGAGACAACATGCACAGCCTTTCCTTCATCCACTAAGTGGGTCACCCTGTCTTAGAAAGAAATCAGGTGATTCAGGCAGGACCTGTCTTTCATAAACACATGAAACTGAGCAAGAATTCAAGTATTTTCAAATTTGTTGAACACTTTTTGTTAGCTCTAGTGATATCCTTCCAAGTGCCTCCAGGCTAGAGGAGAATGTAGGCAGAGAGTGAGAAATGCATATTTGAAATATTTTCTATATTTGTGTATGTGTTTGTCTATGTGCACTGTCTTCAAGTACTGTTATATGCCTGTTAAAAATAAAGCAAGCTGGGGTTGTAAACACCTGATGAGCACATCCACTATTTACAAGAAATCACTCATATAACTGCATTGTGAAGCTGCTCATGCAGTGTATCAAAAAAACCTCGGCACAATAAATACTTGTGTTGTATTATATCAGGTCAATAAATACAAAGCAATGAAATATTTTTTAAAAAGCACTTTATGAGAATTATGATGCTGGCTGCACATTTCAAAGAAACAAATTATGTATCAGTGCACTCCATAATGGAAAAAAAATCCCCAAAGTTTTACTTTTCTCAAAGAAAACTGTTTTCTTTGCAATAATTGACTGACCATTTTTGTGTCTACCTATGTCTCTCCCAAAATAAAGATGAGAAATAAAATGCTTCCTAAAATCCTCTGTAAAGGTAGTATTTTTCAACAATCTCTGCTTTATGTTTTTCTCTTTTTTAGGGTCAATTATAAAGCAGAAGGAAGACTAGAAACCACAGAGAAACTTACTGAGTCCCTTTATAAACTCCAGACATAAAAAGAATTTCAATCTTGTCAGAAAGATCTTTTTCAATCAAAAGGTATGAGACTCCCAAAAGAACACAAAATTTTCAGCAAGGCACGGGGTTCACAGCCCTACAGTGATGGGCAGCAAGGCTGTTCCAATTTAATACAAACTGTGTGTGTATTAAAAAGCAGATCAGACACCACTGCATTTTGTCTAAGTGACATTCAGGAACAGTTCAGCTTTTTCACTCATGCAAGCATAGTCCTCATTATGAGAGATCTATCAGATTCAGAAAGTAACAGCAACTAGCACAATGCACACTGCTCCCACCCACCACCTGCAGTCCAGCTGTCTGTCTGTCTGTTCCTCTGTCTGGAAACTTGCTGACATACTCGAGTGCTGAGCCCACTGCATCCTTTGGCCAATGACTTAGCCAGCACTTCCAGACTCTCAGAAGACAATATTGGCATTTACAATACATGTCCTGCTGGCTGCACCTACTTATGTGCAGAACCTTGGCTTTATGTCACAGCTCTATTCTAGTCTTGTAGGCCAAGCTTAGCCCTGGTTTAATGACTGGAGTAACTTCAAAGGCGTTGCCTTCATACGAGATATACTTTGCTGAAGGGCTCATGCTCACCCTTTTTCTTTCAAACTCCTCCTCTTAAGCTTTCCATCATTATCTGCTTTTCATCCTCATGCCTTCCACATTCTTAAATTAAACCACTGGCTTTGCCACGTTTCATTTACAACAGCATGAGATTCTCATTACCTTTGTAGTAGGACTTACCTCATCTTGTATTGCACATTCTTTCATCTCTGCTCCTGATATATTGTCTGATGTAAATTCCAGGGTGGGAAGGTCTGAGTTTTAAATCTCTATGAAGTGCTATTTGAAATTAAAGTGATACATACATATTTAATTAGACTATGCATAAAAATAATTACCAATATTCTTAAATGACCTGAATACAAGATGTTCTGCTTTTAGATCTAAACTCCTTTTCTTCTCTAAATATAAGCCCAGGCAGTTGTATCAATATTTAAAAAGATTTGGAAGAGAATGTCTCTAAAAGAATATTCCAAATAGAGAGGTTTATTCATGGCAAAGTATTTTATTCTATTGTGACTCGCACTTTGAAACTGAACAAATCCTCCATGTAACAGAGTAGGCAAGGACAGAAAGTTTGTTGGGGGCCATATAACAATCTTGTACCTCACTATTCCAGCTGGAATTGTCAGTCTATAAACTTTTATAGTCAGATATAGCAGACTCTGCCTGACTTCAAGACAACCAGAATCACTGAAGTCCAAGACAAAAAGGAATTTCCTTAAAGTAAGCCTAGTGGTAACATGCTAAATCAGACTCGGCACAGGGATACAGAGCCTATACAACTGCTAAGTGGTATCAGACCAGAATGATCTCATGACTCTCTGAGAAAAGAGTAATCACAGTTTTGTTTTCTATATAAAAATATTCTGACATATTCCAGTTACCAGCACACAGAGGTACTAAGTGAATAAAAGTTTGGATGGGCAACTCCTCAGATAAGCTGTGAGATTGCTGAATTTAGATCTGGATCTAAAAAAAAAAAACTGTATTATTTGCTAAATAGGTCCAGGGAGGTCTTGTGGAGTCTTTTCACTTACTCCCCAAAAACATTTCCCTGGGATAATGCGGAATTAATTGGAAAGGATTCGAGGCATAAAAAGGTTTAGTAAAATATCAGCAAAGATAAATCAATAAAGACTATGAATATATTAAGGAAAGAAGCCTAAAACTAGTTAGAATTTTCCTCACAAAAATGAAACCTTCACTAGAAAGAAGACCATAGCCCTTCCCCCACCCCACAAATGAAAAGAGAAAAAAAAAGGGGGGAAAAAGAGAAAGACCCCCTAATAGGAAACCTGATGAACAGAGAAAAGTAATTAAATAAGAAAAGGTCAGAAAAGGGCCCAAAGATGAGTATCACAGGTGGATGGGTGGCTTCCATATCTAATCCTGCTCTTCTGCAGTTATGTTCTGCCACTCTGAAACTGGGGAAACAGGGAGGATAAAGGCAGGAAATAATTTGTGTTGGATGTGATTGAAAAGATACATTTTCATAATGGTGTTTTGAGGTGAATGGGCTGAATGACATTCAGAGGAATAGTTACACCAGCTTTGTCCAAGAGTTTATCTAGCCCAGTCCTCTGTCTTCACGTGGATCCCAGATGCACGCCTAGGTAAGGCTGAGTTTGTAAGTGTATTTCCTTATGGTGTTCTTCTACCTTAGGCTGTTGAGTCTTTCCAGTAACCCCCTAAGGATCTCTCTTCCAAGTATTTGTCCAGTTTCCCTTTGAACCCAGGTAAATTTCTTGCATCCACAATACTTTTTTAACCTCACTGAATGCAGAAATAGTTCTTGGGATTTTTTTCCTTTGTTGGTTGTTGTTTGAAACTTAATCTTCATAGCTACACTTAATAACTTCTGTCTTTTGTATTGGAAGAGACAAGGAGCAGTTATAGTCTACCAGTCCTCTCTCTGATTCTCATATCTCTAGCTCATCTCCTTTTCATGCTGAATAGTCATAGTTTACTTATGCCTCTCTCTTGTAGATTTTATTCCACACCTTTTTGTCCTTTTCTGCCCCTACTATTGACCAATCTTTAAGCATCATAAGTTCTTTAACTCTTCAGTTTTCTTTCATTTTTATTACCATGGATAAAATAATATTTTCAACAGATATTCATCTCTTTTCAGCAGACTTTTATCACCACTGTTGTTCTCTGGATGTCATAATTACGTTGCACACACAACTAAAAAAGAGAAAGATCAGTCAAAAGTAAGCACTCTTCTTAAATTTACAAGAGAAGTGAAAGAGGTGTTTGAAATTTTTTATGTTAAAAAGCTGAGAAAAATTCTTTCAAGCACACATCATTTTCCCCCCACTGCATTTGTCATATTCTCACATAAACTTCCATTACTCACTGCCCAAGACATTGAGCTAATAACTCATGTACCCTCTCACTCTGGAGGTAGGTCACTTACAGCATTCTGGCTAAGCAGCAGCTTTCACAAGCTGGTTTGTTGTTCCTTGTAGTGTTTCTTGAAGAACTCTTCTTTGCTCTACAATAAAGTGAAGAAGTAAACAAGAAGTGAAGTAAACTAAAAAGTAAAGAACAGTTCTTTACAGTAAGAGAAACATCAGTTCTCCAAAAGAAGATTTACTAATCTCCCTTTGAGAAGATTTCATCTCCTCATGTATTCAGGCCCTAAAAATATGCAGAAAGGTTTAGGAAAGGCAAGTCCTGCTTGATCAGCCTGATCCCCTTCTATGACAAGATAGCCTCTAAGTGGATGAGGGAAAGGCTCTGGATGCTGTCTCCCTAAACTTTAGTGAAGTGACATCATTTCCCACAGCGCTCTCCTGGAGAAGACAGCAGCGCACGGCTTGGACAGGTACATCCTTTGCTGGGTTAAAAACTGGCTGGATGTCCAGGCCCAAGGAATGGTGGTGAATGGTGCCTCATCCAGTTGGTGGCCACTCGTGAGTGGTGTCCCCAGAGCTCAGTGCTGGGGTCAGTCCTGTTTAACATCTTTATTGATGATCTGGATGAGGTGCACCCTCAGCAAGTTTAGTGACACTACCAGGCTGGGCAGGAGCGTTGATCTGCTGAAGGGTAGGAAAGATTTGCAGAAGGATCTGGTAAAGCTGGATCAGTAGACCAAGGCGAGTTGTATGAGGTTCAACAAGGCAAGGTGTCAGATCCTGCACCTGGCTCACAAATATGCTACAGGCTTGAGGAAGAGTGCTGGAAAAGGACTCGGGAATGTTGGTTGACAGCCAGCTGAACATGAAGGCAGTTGAGTCACCACATCTGGAGATATTTAAAAGACGTGGAGATGTGGTGCTTTGGGGCATGGGTTAGTGCTAGACTTGGCAGTTCTGAGTTTACTCAGTTGTATTTGATGTACCAGTACACCAGTTGTACTTGATTCTCTTAAAGGTCTTTAGCAACATCAATAACTTTGTAGTTCTATTATCCTGGTGGAGAGGTGAGAATGTGTTTCATTTGTACTGACAGATCACTTTTGGGCAACAGAAAATGCAGTCAAAATGTACCTTCAGTGTGCCAGGCAATAGCTGCACTGTAACCTGACTAGCTGTCATCCCTTGAGACCTGAACAAAAAAAAAAAACAAATTAATGAGGTTGATATTCACCTAACTGAGTAAATCATTGAACCTGAAGTTACTTTCCCCATTTACAGAAATCAAAACAGCCTCCCCAAACCCCAGAAACCAGCCATTTTCCAGTTTCAGCAGAAAACTCGTCTTTCCAACCTTTCTTTCACCCACATTGATCTTAGGATTGAACACTACCAGTTTTGCAATATACTGTAATAGGTTGTGGCAGTTATCAGTACTGTATAGCTTATTTACATACTGGGGGACAACTTCAATGAAAGCTACTTGCTTGCATTATTCTATTTTTAAAAAAGAGCCTTTTTCCTTCTTTAAATGGAGGAAAGTATCTGGTTGATGTTTTAAAGCACCATACTGTATTGTTTTCATTCTGTGTGCTTTCAATCGTTTTTCTTTTAATTATGGAAGTGCCATTAAATGTGACTTTTAAATAATTTTAGATTCTCTGATCTGGGCCTTTTACTATCTTAGATAAGCTCAATATGTCTGAACTGATAGATCAAGGGAATCTATTTAGTTGGTTTAAATATTTAATGCATTTTTTTCCTGAACAACACCGCAAGATCCTATGAAGCAATCCCCCATTTAAAGAGAATATGGAGAATGTGTCTACATTATCCAGAGAACTACAATTAAGAGGATTGGTATAGATTTTGTGTGATAAACGGATGGTATAAGTGGAACCTAAAGCTATTGAGTGTATTCAGAATGTATATGGGGTGGAGAAATAATCAATCAATACCTTCTGCTTCCAGTATGGTGTATCTTTTCTAAACAAATTATCACTGACCAGCTCCTGCTTCTCAGATCCCACTTCACAGCTGTACAATAGCACAGACTATTTAATTTGCTCTTCTAAAGTGTGTAATGGCTGTGCACAAACATATGTGCTCTTCCATATGTTTTTACACTTGACTATAGCTCTCAGCTTGCAGGGCATCTTTTTGTTATACATGGCCTCAGACAGTATAACTAATGTGACTCATCCCCTTTTTTTCTCACTGTTTCCCTAAAATCTCTTAAATATTACTATACTTATTATAAATAAATAAATACTTATGAATAATATAAATATTTACGTATTTACTATAGTAAGGAGCCAGACCACATCATGATGATATTAATTGCTCTAGGAAGTGCTTAGCTTAAGGTAGAGATATTTAGGTTGATAATTTGTAGATTCCTGTGGTTCTGTGCAGAAGGCACGCACGTGGCCGAGTCAAAGATCATTAAAACTGCTACTGTGTACTACAGGCATGTGCACACGGCTACTATGGCTATTACAGCAAGTCCAACTTGTGTAGTCCACTGATTCAAGGCTGAACCTGGGACATGATTTTCCATACTGATTAATTGCAATCCAACTGCCTGTCAAACTTCTTCACATGCCAGCTAACACCCTTACAGCGAACATCTGGGCACGTTTTAAGGTGTTAGCATGATACAGGAAATGTTCCCAGTGCAAATAAGGCTGCTCTGCCCAGAGAAAAAAGGATTCCACATGAATGAGGGTGAGCACAAAAGACACTGCAAAAGTGCAAAAAGCTACTGTGCTGATTAAGCAGGCTTGCTTCCCCTCCCAGAAACAATCCAGTGACTCAACACTGCTTGTTAGAAAGCTCAATAGAAATCTGACCCCTGTTTTCAGGGGGGCCGATGTAAACATCAAGGAAGTTAAAGTTAGGGTCATATATAAAGCATCAAAGTAAAGACTGTCCTGTCATTAAAGAACATTTGCCTACCTAATTCTTTTGTGAAGCAGACTGATAATTGAAGTGTTCAATCCACTATATTTAAGAGACCTGAGCTAAATGGAACACCTTCTACCCATCCTGCCCATTCATGTATGGCTTATACTGTTGTCCAGATGGATTTCTCATAGAAAACTATTTGTGTATGTATATATTATATCTGAGCCTTCAACTGCTTATTCACACTACACACATGAAGTGTGCAAAAACCCCAACATCATTAACTAAACCTATTTAGTTAATATAACTAAATTAACTAACCCTATTTAGACAATAATGTAAAAAAAAAACTTTTGCTTTTCAGTGATGCTAAGTGACAGCAGCTTGAAAGGATAATACAGACATCTTTATGACTTTTGAAACATTTGGCTTTAAAATTATCTCTATTTCTTTCTCCCTGATTTCCTTAACTTCAAACCCTGTCTGCCAGCATGACTGCTCAGATTATTGCCTCTAGCATATGCTCCTCATGCTTCAGCCAAAAACACATTGGCAAGTTTATTTCATGGCCAAAGCAAAGTACACAGAGTGAGGTGCAAAGCCACATCCTGAAAAATTCAGATTCAGAACATAAATCTAGATGTCTGTTGACACAAAGTCAATTCTTGTCTTAAAAATAAACTGTCTGGCTGAAGCTAAGTTATGAAAAATAACACAAGTATTTCTAAACGCACTATCACCTCTACTTGCTTATGAAATTTAGACAGGACATGAAAACATAAAGGAGATGAAGAACACACATGTATTCTCATCTGCACTACCTTCTTAATAGACTATTTGAGTACTACATAGTCAAAATCTGTCAGTTTTCATGGGTGCTGCTGCCTTGCCAGTATGAACTGCTGGACAGAAAAACTGCAATATTTTTATGAGAGTTATAGCTGTAGAAATCAAATTATTTTATTGGCCCAAATACAAGCTTTCTTTAAGAGCAGACAGTTTTGCTTTCCCAATATCTATCTTTCTATCTATCTTTCTGTCTATCTATCTAGCTAGCTACCTATCTATCCCTAGTTCTTTTTTTCCTTTTAGTTCCCTCTTTTATTAGCTAATATTCATACTTTGCTGTCACTCAAACTAGGAAACATTTGCCTTTTTGTGGTTCCAGTTGGGAGAAATAAGTATATCCTATCCTCCTAACAGTTCCATCCTGAAGAGGGGGTGGGAGAAGGGATGGAAAGAATAAAAGATGTTTTCCTATTCTGTTCCATTCAAGTCAAAACTCCTTAAAGATGCTGTTGACTTCCCCTGGTTTGACTTCATTCTAGATAAATTTTTCCTTGATCCCTTCCCATCTGCTTTTTGCCCTCTCTGCTTCATCAAACTACCTTATTTCTTTTTAAAGCAATTCATGACCTTGGTTTTTCATCCATTTTCTATTATAGGAATCAGTATTCTCCTCTGTATTGCACTGAGGTTTTCTGTTCAGGGGTTGCCAAATGACCCTTAGTTTAGCCTAAATCCTTTCAATGCTGGTTTTGTCTTTTGCTTTTTACACTCCTTGATTGTGGGATTCACTTCTATTAGATATCAGAACTGTAAAGTCAGCACAGATCTTTGGGGAAAGAAAAAAAGAACTTTGCAATTTAATTTTAAGACTCACATCTCAATTTCAAGTTCAGAACATTCCCAAGTTTTTGTTTGAGGCATTTTTAATATAAGGTGTTTCAAGATACTTTGTATGGACAGCATTGTAAAAATTCAATTTATAGGTGTATTGCAAGGTGAACTCCATCTCCTATAAAGCCCAAAACACAGATTTTACTTGATCGACTTCTATAATGATAGATTTCCTACCAATTTTTGCATGACTCATGTAAGCTTGTGCCTTTCACATAAAGCAAACTCATCACAATCCCTTTTTGATTGTGTTTAAAGGGTGGCAGAGTTAACTTAAGAAGACAATCAATAGCCTAATGCTTTAACACTAATGGGAATTTTACACATAAGAACATCTGTAAAGACACACAACCCTGCGCTAATATGTGGGGTATTATTGTGTCTTAATTTGTAATTGCTCCTAATTACGGTCTAGTTTAGCAAGCATATATTTACAAATGGAGAAAGAGTTTCATGTAAACCAAGAGTCAGTTTGACTAAATCCTCATCTGGCCCACACAATTTTCAATATCCAAATAACCCTCTATAATACAACTAAGCTATGTATATTTTTTTTCCACATAATTGAACATTCGCTTCATATTTCTAATCAGTGTAATATGATACAGTAAGTTCTCTGTAGATAAATGCAAAGTGATGCATGCAGGAGAAAACAATTCTAACCTTGCATACAGAATGATGGGCTCTGAGATAGCTGTTGCTACTCAGGAAATACCAACATCTTTGGTAATTATATATGTTTCTGTGAAAATATCAACTTAATGATAAGTAGCATTCAAAAAGAAATTCAAATGGTATGACTTAATGGGACAAAATTCAGAACAAAACAGAGAGCACTGTCATGCCATCGTATAAATCCATTTTGTGCTTTTATCTTGAATACTGTGTGCTGTGTGACTCAAAAAAGTCTCATCTTAAAAAAAAAGTATATAAAAGAACTAGCAAATGGAAAAAAAGGAACAAGGATGATCAAAATGTGGGATTCTTCAGCCTAGAAAATACAACAAAAGTCTGCAAAATTATTCACATCATGAAGAAGGTGAACTCAGAATGATTTTTCATTGTCTCTTCTAATATAAGATATGAAGAATCTTAAACAAAACTAGCACAGGAGGCTAGAGCAAAGTTTTCCACAGTTTGGCTAATTAAACTTTGGAACTGTATTGCACCAGACATTGTGTATGCTAGACATTCACAGGAATTCAATAAGAGAGCAGACAAATCCATGATTGGGGAGAGGAGAGAGAGGGAGGGAGGAAAGAAAACCCAACATCAAGAGCTATCAAATATTAAGATACGTTCTCTGGCTCAAAAAATCCTTTAGTAGTAATTGATGGGAGCTGGGGGAATATATTTAAGAAGCTTACCTCTGCTATTCCTATAGTAAGAAACAAGATAATGGACTAAAATCTTTGGATCGGAACCAAATTATGGATTTTATGTTTTGGTTTAAATAATTTACTTCCCTTTGCCACAGAATGACCATTTTTGGTACATATTTCTATTAGTGGACCTTTTTTGGTTTTTGGGGCTTTTTTCCTAGCATTGTAATTATGTATTTAACATTACAATCTACCAAGTAGAATTTGTCCATTGTCCCTTCATATCTAATTTCCACTAAAACTAATGGAGTTAGGCATCGAATTCACTCTATTTATAAACCTCAATTATCATCTCTGTGTAACTTTGATAAATAACATTAAAAATGTTCACCATTATTTTTTTTTGTGATATTCTCCTTAAAGTTTATTTGGTCTTCCTGCAATTTGCAAACAAGGTGACTAATATAGGCATCTGATTCAAGGTGCAAGCATATTAACAGTTAAAGCACAGAGCTGTGAAAGGTTAGCCAGTCTCACAAGGATGCTTAAGCTAGCTAAATAGTTAATAAAAAGAAATAGTCGCTTCCAGCAACCTGCATTTAATGATCACAGAACTTAACAAGAAACCCACATTTCTCATAAATTGCAGGAAAACCTATCACATCTCACTGGTTTCTAGACCAACTTCAAGTGCTTGCAAAAAGGTGTGTAATGGGCTAGCTGTCGAGGTTACCTCTACATTTAATACATCCTTACGAGGGTAATTAAGCTCTTCATCTTTAGACAGATACATTGTGCAGAATCATAGGATGGAAATGTCTATTTCTGTCTGCAGGTGACAAAGGGATTCTGCGTTGGCTCAAAACCAGATGAGTGTCCAGCATCCCCTCCCAGTGAAAAACATGGCCCCTTGCAATCCGTTTGAAGGTACTTCCACCGATGATCAACGGAAAGACCGTGACTTCGGTTGTTTTTTGGTCTGCAAACTGCAGTCTCTTGGGGTGATTGCAAAAGGGTCAAAAGAACGTGACAATTATTTTAAATAGCTTGCCAAATTCCAGTTCATCCAGGAGAGCGGGACAAAAATTAGATGAAGTTCCTGAAAACATGCCAAGCCAGTCATCTCTCTCTCTCATTTTCAGGATTATCAAAATTTTGATGCCAGCCCAGAGAGGCAGATATATACAGAAAAATCAAGACAAATTCTCAAAAAACTGGAAAAACTTTGCTTTAGGTTGATCTGTATTTCCCTATTGTAGGCAGATCTCTCTTAACATTTAATGTATCTAAGTAAGCCAATGAAATTACCCTTTTTGTTAATAGAAATAGGCTCAGCATAACTCTAACCCTTATTTTATGTGACAGTAGAATATTTTCTGTGAAGACACATTTTTCTTTTTTGTGTGTGTTTTTGTTTGATTGGGTTTTTTACTTGTTTGGGGTTTTTTGTTTGTTTTTTTAATTTCTCTAATTGGGGTTTTGGGGTTTTTGTTGGCTTTGATGGTTCTTTTTTTTTTTTTGGTGATCATGTTTTGTGTTTTCTTTTTTGTGTGTCTTTCTTTTTCTTTTGTTTTTTGGTTTTTTTTTTTTTTTTCTGATTGAAAAATTTGCAGTACTGGGCAAAAGCTTACATCTCCACTGCATCATATTGCTTAATCTGGTTAACTGAAGTCAGGACCTAGACTCACTGAGTAATATCCAAGAGTTTTGTTTCTATGTAATTACCAGAGCAAACTGGATACCAAGTATAGCAGAGAGGCCTCTAGAATGTGATATTATTGCAAATATGCTATTTCTATATTATCCGTTTTCAGACATTTCCAAATGATTTTGTCATTGTTCCAAGTAGAATTAATTGCTATGTTTCTATGAAAACTCTGCTAGTTCTCATGGTTCCTGTGACTTGATAATAATTGCTGTGGAAATGTCTTAGGGCAAACTGTTCTTAGTAACCAAGTGGGAATATAGTATGCAATGGCATGATACATAATAATGACTGAAGAACAGTGCTGTGGTGTGAAAGACATAGCAGAATTCTCAGAAAAAAAAAAAAAAAAAGACAAATTGAAATTCAAAATGGGTTTCCGAGTAGCATACCTTAATACCACGCTAAATTGTGGCTATATTATATTCTGATGTGTTGGAGCCTGAACTCTCTTTAAATTTAACAGCAATTGTTAAAGGCCAATGATGGCATCTGTTTTAGATGAAAAAATATTTTAATTTTTTTTCCTCTTTCTAATCCTCTCTTACCTGTATATATCTTCTTTTAATTCCTCTGCACTGCCAGAGTATGACATTATCCCTGAGCAGGAAGCATCATCAGAAATCTGGTTGCATCATTTTGAGAAGTCTTTGATGTCAGGAAAATCCAAGCCACCAACACCATTTCCAGAGGCAGGAAGGAATCACATTACATTCCATTCACTCCAAGGCAAGGAAAATGACCCAGTGTACAAGCTTGAATCCATAAATCAGGGATTTAAGGGCTATATGCAACAGAAAATCAAAGCCTTTCTGAATTACGTAATTTAGCAGCTAACATTAGTCACTTACTTTATGCTGTGGTCTGTAGAAAATTAGTTTGTCAATTTATCCTTGGCTTCTTCTGTGTGGTGAAAACACACAACCCTACTGCTATAGAGTGTCACAGACACAAACCCATCATCTCATGCTTGCCTTAATTTAGTTTCACAGAGATATAGAAATGTAGAAAGAACAGGAGACAGAGGTGGTAGCTGTCTATTTGGACTTTTTCCATGGAAGATCACAGTTCCTGGATTGGTTTTTTAGCCTGGGGATCCCCCTTGGTTCATCTACAGTTGGCCAGGAGTTGTTTCCAACATGACATCCTAGTCTGTGATATGCTGAAATAAAATCATCAGCCCTGGCCTATAAGCTGTTTAATAACTGTGGCATAAAGGGAGGAAGAAGGACGGAAATGCAGGACATATTTGTAGAAGGTATTTCCCCAGATTCCTTAGGGTTTTTCTTGGTTTGTTGTGGTTTTTTTTGAGTTTTTAATTTTTTTTTCCCTCAGTAGTATTACTTTAATAATATTTTGCTTCATTATTTTAATATTCCTTCCTGCATACAAAATTATTGAGGCGTGTGGTAGGTTGCAGAATGCAAGGAGTTATTCTGATCAGTGCTGAATGCTGAAGTTACCTACAGCTTCTGATAAGCATACTCAAGAGATGATTTCTTTTTCATTGTGAAAGCAGCTGCATTGAAATTACTGATCTCCTTGCCTAACCCAGATTTATTTAGAGAAATAAAATTGCAATCTGTCTCTTCTAATGAGAGAGTAGAATGCTGTCCACATCGTATACTAATCCATTTTAAAGCAGGGACACTGTGTATATTTTTTTACATAAATAGAAAAAAGTAATCTTATCTACTGCATATGCCCCTTTCAAGTGCTGTGCCAGTTTAGTCAGACTAAGGCTGTTGACGGAAATTTCTCCACTCAGATGAGAAGGAATGATGAGAAGAAGCATTGCAACGGTGATAGAAAAGCTTTATATAATGAGACAAATCCCAGAATCTCTAGGGAGCTCATACAGCATGGAAACCATTTCATGTTTCTTTCATTATGAGAGTGATATTTTAGCTATTAAAAGTACAGAAGTCAGATTGTCCATGAAGTTACCTTAATAGGATGATTCTGAGTGGGTTGCCATTTGGTTTTGAAAGCAACAGGATGGAAGTCTATTTTTTCAACCACACCATGCTTCAAACAATTCCAATCTATCACAGGCTTTAGAACCTCTGATTGTATAAACCTGTCAAGGCATCAAGGCATTACAACATAAACAGCACAATCTACCAGACCTGCAAAGATATTATTTGGTAGTCTATTTAGTTTCATAGACTTTTTCCAATTCCCTGACACCTTAAACAAAATATGACAGGCATTTATACTACATAGTAGACAAGAAAGATCACTTTGTGAAAAAAACCTTATCTAGGGGCTTCACCAATGAGGAAAGACAAAATAATGGAAACTAGCAACACTTTGTGATATTTTGTATTATTTTTTGAAGTACACAAGTAAGGTCATAATTCCTGTGATCTTTTCAAAGATATCTTTGCTGTCCAAGCTTTGTTTTACACAAGGAGGGAGACTGCCTATCAGAGACATACAAAATGACCTATGCTACAATAAAGTTGAGACAAATAGAGTTGTTTGCTCTGAAGAGTCAATTTTTATTTTTTGTTGAAGAGTTTTCTTTTATCCTGGGATTTGTTTTTCTCTTTTCTGTCCTGTGTCTTTTTAGCTGTAACAGAAGATCTTATTGCAGTACGTAGTCCGAAGTGTGGTGTCATATACACTGACATGTCATCCTGTGCAAAGAAGGGGTACTAGATAATCCTTGGGAAGAAAAAGAAAAGAAAATTACCCTGAAGCTTAAAGGAAAACTATCTTTGGCTCAAATATCTATTTTCTATACAGTAATTACCCTATGTAAACTGAGCTCTCATAACAGAAAATACCCTGAGGTGAGTTTGAAACACAGCATTGTAGTTGATAGAACTGGACCAAATTTCACAAAAAATAGACCATTAACAAGTCTCCCCGAGTATTAACTTGAATAGCACAGGCTGATCACATGGGAGAGCATGCTGATATGAAGAGAGACAAGTATACTTTCAAGGGACTGAGATTTGAAATATTGATTCAGTCACATTAATTGAATTTTTGCCTTGAGAAGTGATTACAAAAATGTTTCTCCAATATTAATTTGTATCTGCTTTGGATAAGATTAACATTAATTTCTTCACCAGTCCCCATTACTCTTTTATTATTCATTAGCATCTCCCTTTGCATGTGTAAGAGACCTTGATGAAGCATGTTTATTCATAGACTAACCTTTTTAAATAATTCTAACAGCTCTCTAACAGAAACCTTCCTGGCATGCTGAATATCTCATCTTTGTTTCATTATTCAATCCTTGTGCTCTATCCTCCACTTGAGATGCTGAACATGAATCATACTGCTCTTCCTACTGCTCTCTTCCTCCCACTGAAATGTCCTCTGCAGCCTGATCCCGCAGGATAGCTCTGTTCACAAAATACTGCAGCAAATTGTCTCCTCTCCTCCTAGAATCTAGGGCAGTATAATTTCCACAGAGCTTGAAAGCAATTATTGATTTATGCTGTCCTTAGTTCATCACATATTTGTTATCATGTTTCAATTCATTGTTCATTTACCTCTCATTAGAATATTTGGTGTGAGCTACTCTTTGATGAGAGCTCTAGAGGCAACATTTCATTTTTTGCTTTGTATTTACAAACTTGTGACTTTTTTTGAAGCAGACAACAGGCAAAGAAAAAGGGGAAACATAAGAAAAGGAACAAATCAACTAATTTCCTCTTTTTTCGCAAAAATTAATATACTTATTTCCAGTACTTACTAGTTTTTAATGAAAATGCATTGCAAAATTCATTACAAAAATCTTATTTTAAAATACATAACACATACATGCATTCATGTTTCTGATAAGCCCTCCTTCCACAGCAATTATATGTAGTTGCCTCCAGCAGAATGCTGTCATCCCTTGCATTATCTTTTTGTATTTATCTTGCTGTAATACCCAAAGGCCCTAATAAAGAAGGTGTTACAAATGCAAGGTTTGATTCCTGCTCTAAAGAGCTTACACATTTTAATTTTCCACCCTAAAAATAAATGAGTGGACTATTTCTTTCCTTTTGCAATTAAGTTTAGGAAGAATTTCAGAAAAATGCATTGATAGTGCACTCAATTTTCATGTATCTGGAAAAATAATCTATTTCATGGAGGAAAAAAGTATAAATTTTTGTAAATTATAATTTTTTTAATAGTCAAATGGTATAACTACTTATTGAAGTAGCCACATCTGCAATAGCTTTTACAGAATTCAAAAGAACGAGAGTTGGTTACTAATACAAATTGTTCAAAAGTGCTTGAATTTTTTTTATTGGGGGAAAGAAGCCTTTATAAACCTAATTTTACTTTTTGAGAGGTTAGGATGGGGAGAGTAGGAAAGGTATGTTACCCTAGGAGCAAATTCAGTATTTGGAAATTACTAATATAATTATTAAAATGTGCCTAAATAGCAGGTAAACAGGAGGAGAGCTAGCACTTCAAAATAGAAATATTTTAAAACATTAACTTAAAAAAAGTTATTTTCAAAATGGAAGAAAAATCTTTTGTGATGGGTGCTTTGTGGGAAAACACATGGATTTATTTTGTCTCTCTCATTAGACTCATTATCTCAACAGACAGAAATTTACATCTCTGATTCCCATTAATACGAATGTAAACACTAACTTTGACTACTACCTCCCACAATCTCCAGAAAATATTCATTTTTCCCACTGTCTCTGTATATCCTGTCACCCAGAAGACATAGATGAGTAAGCTTAGGCATTTTGTTGTTTTAAAAATGAAGTAAATTCAAACTTAAGTGAACAGACAGAAAGCGAAAGTACTTCCCTTGGCTAATGAATTGCCCTGAATTCTGCCCATCCTAAAATGCAGTAACTGACACAGCTTTCCACCACTTTCAAAATGCTGACTTGTGAAGAAGGAATTAATAAATTTCATTAGACCATTTATTTCATTTGCTGTTTATTTGCAGCTGAGGACTGAAAGGGGCTTCTACTGGGGCGGGGGAGGAGGGGGAACAACCCACAAAAGAAACCCCGAGGAATTTGATGCCTTGGATAATCATGGGTAACTCTCTGATGGAACAAGTACTTCACCCATGCTCCACATATCCTGAGGCCTGGGTATTTAATGTATGTCTTTGTTAACTCAGTACCTGACAGCTGTGATGCCTGTGGTGAGACTATTGAAACCTGTGGGGTTAAATGCAGGGCATCCTTTGTGTTGGGAAAGGTGAGCAAGAAAGGACTTGGTTTGCCAAACAGTTTTTCTGAACCCTTCACATCGTGAATGGAAGGCCACGGTCCTTACAGTGTTTGTAGATGGCCCCTGACTGCTTAATCACCCACTACAGAATTTACATTTTGCCATCCTGAACTACGGATTTCTTGTAACAATTACCTAGAGCTACTGACAGCTGATCTAACTTTCTTCAATTATTTGTTCCATTCCCAGAAGGGGCTTTTCCAGGGTAGTACAAGTATACTTTGACTTTTCACAGACTTCCTCAGACTACAGCAATTTTTGAAGTTTATGGCTCTTCAGTGTGGAACTGGCTTTATGTCTAAAGCAAGGTGAGCTCACACCATGTAAAGTAGGTGGTTTTGGCTACTGTGAAGATTTCTGGCATCATGTTTGTAGGCCATTGTTTTCTTTGGCAGCTTGCAGACTTTGAACTTACAAGCCTTTAACTTGTAGGTACACGTTACTGAGGGGTTCTTTTGGACGGATATGTACTAGAGAGTTAACTTTAATTTTAACCTTTCTTTTTATGAATGGAATTCAAGCATGTAGCAGTCAATTTTCAAATCTCTGTGTAGGTTTTTCAGCTGCAAGACTCACATTAAATTCAATCTGCCATATGTTATATTGGCTTGCAGGCTGCAGAGGTTAGTTTCATGATGTAACTTACTGCAAAAATTGTTTCAACAGCTCCATCTTTTGAGGAAGGGCACTGATTCTGGACACAGGAAAGCTGAATAAAGTCCCCAGCTAATCCATATTCCTGTCTCATCTTATGTTATGTCTTCAATGAGCACAGAATTTTTAAACCCCTTACCTCACAGTCCTTATAGCAGCCCACGAGAGTGAAACAACAGGGCTACAACAGTGGAAGCCACAGTATCAAGAATGTGGAGTGTCCAAGTAAACATACTAAAGATGTCAAAGGTATTGTGTCTAAAACATTGTGAAATAGTGTATAAGAATGTAAAATGACACCATTGTTGCTTTATTAAAGTAATAGTGTCATCAATGTTGTTTCAAACACCTTTCAGCACCGCCTCATCCCCAGGTAGGAACTGGCATGAAGGATTAAGTTATTTCTACAGATGGTACTTTAGGATGAAGATCCAAGCCAAACTTTTTTTTTTTTTTTTTTTTTTAATCAACATGCTTTGTGATACTTTCTAAATAAATATGTCAATACTGTTGGAAAAGGCATTATTCTCCCCTCTGGTGGACCATGGAGTACTAGGGAATACCACAAAGTATGATAAAATGTATTCATAATACCTTCATAATATCTACATAATATGTAGATAAAAAGCTCTTGCTCACAAAGTTATTTTAGTATTTGTAATTGTCACACCTAGAAGCAGATGCTGAAAAATGTTTAAGCTATCTTTATCTTTGTTATCAACATAAAAGATGGAAAAAAAAAATTCCTACTGTGGCCTAATAGCACTTGAGAACAAAAGGAAATTTCTTGCATTTTCCACTGGATGATCAATGGATGGATGTCCCTGTAGATGTAGGAAGGAGTCTTCTTACTGACTGTACACAGTGGCACAGGATGGTAAAAAGGATTTAGTGTGAAACAGAGAAAAAGGTCATCAAGCTGAAGAGATACTTTACTACCACCTGCATCTCCATGAAGCTCAAGAAGAAAAAATATCACAGGCTTGAGCAGTATAGCAGTTGCTATATGCTAACAGAAAATTCAGGAAAATTAAAAAGAATTTAAAAATTCCATCATCTGCATCAAACAAAAGTCAGATCCCTCACTTTACATTAGATATGAATATGCAGGTTCTAGACATTCAGACTGCCAGAGTGAGTACATGTTGTATTTTATTGTTTCATGAACTGGGCAGTTTCTTCTTGTCCTAAAGAGAAATTGAGAGGCAATTGTAAGCAAAATAGCTGCTATTGCACCACCCGGATGACTGGATAATGGTTTGTAAGGCTTCATCTTGGGACAGGGAGAAAAAGGAGATAGATGCCTTTCCTGAAATTAAAGGAAAACTTATTTTTGAAATGGACAATTACAAAAGTCAGTGAAATTGAAAAAATTCAAAAATTGACCAAACTGGTTTTGGAATCTGAGCATGCAGAAGATTTCCAACTTCAAAACCAACAAAACAGTCAAAATGCAAAAGGAAGAAAAATAAGAAGAAAGTGTAAAGACAACCAGTGGAGTGGGGACTGCAGAACTGTGGAGACTTGCACTTGTGATGCTGGACTCCATTGTTCAAATGGCTGTGAAATATCAACTCAAAGATGCACTCCATCATAAATCAGCACCAAAGTCAAACCTGTTTTGAATTTACAGGCTACAGAGTGGGAGAACAGCAGATATTCTTCAACTCCTCTTTGGTCTTAGAGCAAACTGGAGAATACAGTAATTTTCCACTGAGGAAATTTTACATTAAATTAATATTTACATACTAATTCAAAGACAGTGTTACAGGTATTTAAAGCATCTTTACAGCAAGAGAAAGAGTTTGAGAATTGTGTGTATCCTTTATGGACTATTAGGAATTAAACAAGTAGAAATAAGGGGGTTTGCTGCCTTTTTTTTTGAGACATTTTTCTACAACTCATTTCAATGGTCACTTGGCATTGCAGACTGTTTAGATGTTGTCATAGCCAGCTAGGGGTTGGAAAATGTAAATACAGGAAATTAAAGGAAATAAAGAAGAAAGCAGATCACTTTTGAAAGAGAAAGCTGCAGTCAGCTACATTTTGTAGAAGTATTTAGGAGGAAAGGCACTACAGTTTTCTCATATGCATTTGCAGAATGTAAGGAAAGGCAAATGCAATAGTATCTGCTCAGGCTTGTGATCTTCACATCCACAGCAGGTGGGTTCTTTTCCATTTTCCAGAAGAAGACTTCTTCTGAAGTCTTTCCAGAAGGTGAGAGAGAGCACTAGTATACAGTAACAATGGAGTTTTGACAAAAAGAAACTCTGACAAGAAGGTTTGCTTCCAAGGCCAAACAAAAGAGATAACGGTTTCTACATTTATTTTGCTGATGAAAACCAGACCTTCCCCAGGGGCTGAAAAACTGCTTACAAAAATTCATGGATTCCTTCCTTCCAGGCCTGGCAGTGACTCAAAGCATGTGTGGTGTCTCCTTCAATGAAGGCTTTCTCCAGGGTCTCTGAAGAGTCATTTCTGTCTTCTCCATCATTCTTTCTCTCCTCACTTCACTGCTATCTCACTCCCTCTCCTACTTCTCTAAAAGAACATAACTGCAATAAAATACAAATTAAATAGATAAATACAGCAACACAAAACATTGTGTTCAAATAATGTTTGAATGTTTCAGTGATCATCATCTTAACAATTTTACATACCTGAGGCAAGCAGGAGTAGGCATTCATTATAATGTGCAACCAGGCAAAAGAGAATTCAAAACTAATCAACTACTAATGATTTTGTTTTCCTCATATAACTATTTTTTCAGATAGGAATAACTTTTTTGTCCTTACTTGTTAAGCGAGCTAAGCTTATTTAAAAACACTCAATACCACTCATAATTATTTCACCTTTTTCTAAATGTCTTTCAAATTTTAAGATTTTGCATAAGAAAACAGTAATAGTACCAGGCTACACACATACAGAGTGATGTCTGTAAAGACAAAATTTTATGTCTTGTAGCTGCTATGCAATAAAAAAGAGATACAGAGGAACAGGAAAACCTGGATTTGGCCCACAAAAAAATTATGTATGATAAATGTAAAAGATTAGCTAGGGAGGAAGAGGAAGAGGAGAGGAAGTTTGTTTCCAGGAGGAGACTTTATATCGGAATTTTTAGCCAGTAGAATATTTTTATGGACATTTTTCCAATTTCTGAAAACAGGGGTTGATAATGGAAATGCTGACAAACATTTTGGTGTTCATAGGATTGTAATATCCTGTTTAATGCAACCAAAATTGCAAGGTATGCTTTTTATCCTTTTCTGCTAAGAAGGCAATTACACAAGCATCTTGTTGAAATAGTTTATAATATGATTAAACAGGCAACATTAAATCAACTGGTGATAGAATCCTCAAGAGAGAATATATTTCAGTTAAACTTGTGAGTTGCCATACTTATTTATATTTAAAAGCCCTACAAACAGGGCTTGGTGTGATAGGTGTGATACCACTCATCCTAGACTCAAGTTGAAAATGAAGGTGTTCCAAAATATAAATGTTCTATTTTTGTTCTTTTCCTACTATCTTAATTTTAATGTTTACAGAATGTGATGAAAGCTGGTTGTATTTGCATTTTATTGAATCTTAGGGAAGACTAAACTTCACACATCTGGTGAAGGCAATCTTCTAAAGTGTTTGCTTATGTTAATTAAAAATAGGATTTTACCTGCTACATTTCTAAGCAATTTATTTGTGCTCACAACTGTAACTAACAAAGATTACATTTTTGAATCCATATAATTCAATTTGTACTTCAGTTTAATTCATGTTCCTATTAGCATGTTTTGTTTCTACCCACATAGTCCTATGTTCATAAATATAAACTAAAAAGAGCTTGTTTGCAAAAAAAAAAAAGGTGAAAGAGTAACTCCCATAAATAATAATTCTCAAATCTGTGTTTCTTCTCTGACTAGAAACTTCAGACAACAAATTTGGTATGAAATTCCATACTTTCAGAGAAGTTCTTATTTCAGGATTGTGATTCCAGCTCTATTAATCTTCTTCTATGGGTGAAATGGTGAAAACTAAAATATATAACTTCATGTTTAATGTTTCACTATAAATCTATTCCAGTCACCTTGTCCTAATTGTTGTTGTCTCCCTTTGAATGGTCTTCAACTTACGAATCTGTTTGTTAATGCAGCATCCAGACCTCTAGGCAATGTTCCACATAAGCAGCATCAGGCCACCCTTATACAGACTCTTCTACCTTTCTGAGCTGTAAAATGAATGTGCATCTTGAAATCAATTTAGCCTGATTTATTTATTTGCTGCTCAGTTGTGTTATTAATTTATATTCTTCTGTCCTCAGACTGCCAAATCAACAGCTCCATACGTTTCACAGCATATCTTGGTTAAATGTCATCTGAGCATTTTGCAATCTGTAGCTGATATCCACCTCTGAACTACTGAAGATATGCAGACCCAGGAGGTCTTCTGGGTAGCCTCTAAGAATCCCCCTTGGTGCCCTATTATTTGCTGCTTATCAGAAATCTCCACTGAAACTTCTTCAGCCCCTTTTCAATCCATGTATCAGTATTCATACCCAAGCCTCCACAAATTAATCTGAGAGTGAGATTTTGCAAGAGATTTGAAAGCTTTACTAAAATCAAGCTACAGTGCATCTGCCACTTCACTCACAAACTTAAAAATTTTGTGCAATACAAAGAAAATAAAGTGAGCCTGGTAAGATTTATTCTTTATAAATCAAGCTGCGTATTGCTCATGGTTATCTTTTAGAAAAATTAATTAGACTAACAGGGCAGCTATTGCCAACAGTCAGAATAGTATAAGTCTCCCGAGGACAGCTGTTCCTGTGAATTGCATCCCAAATTGAGAAAGTAGGCACTTTCAGGTTTCAGGAACTGGAGGGAGATAGCAGAGAATAGTTTGCAGAAGGTTTAAATAATAGGATCACTATAGACATAGTATTATGCCACTTTAAAGTTTTTGAACTTAAAAAAAAAAAAGAAATTCCTGACTTTGAGAGAGGTGCAAGGCAAAATTCACTGCAGCTCAGTTCATATGAATAGAAAGTAGAGAAGTGATGATTTATTCTAGCCAAAAATTAGTTTGTAAACTTGAATTAGAAAGAAATCTCTCAAGTTATCTTTGCAGGCACAGGAGTCTGTACGTTTGCCTACGAGTTGCTAATGCACATGATAGGATAGGCAATTAAAAAGAGTTCACATTTATAGATCTTTAAAAACTGTAAATTTTAAGAGATGAAAGAGGTCTTATACAACTCTGTTTATATATATGTCTGAGACAGATGGGATTTATACATATGTTAATTGAATTTCCAATGAAATTAAATGGAGAAATGCATCTCAGATTAAAATTAGGCTATAAATAGTCATATATCAAGTAATAATTAATATCATTACTTTCCTTCATGAAGCTTCTGTCAGCTCTTTCCTTCAGCTTCTCAGAGTCCCTCACAGTGAGAGTCCTGCCATGAGTGTACTGACTACTTGCACCAGTTTTGTGTTGTGTATAGCCAATGTTGGTGCCTCCATTCCACTGACCACCTAACCAATGAAGACATGGAACAGCATTAACCCTTGAATTGTCCCTTGAAGAATGCAATTTATATAGCCATTCATCTGTTCAAACCAAAGAAATCAAAGTTACTTTTTGAAATTTTACCTTTGCAGTCCATCTCCTGAGGGCTAAGATTAGTTTCATTAATGTTGCAGAGGATTTCAGAGTAAAAAGAAACCCAGATCCAAACTTCACTGGTTTTATCAGCATTATTCTGAAGTCTACCATGTCATTGTCAAACATAAATATCAAGTCAGGAGAGAAGCAGAGGTAAAAGACACAGCAAAATAACTATCATTATGATTAGATTCAAACTTAGAGTGATTTGCAAGACTGTTTATAAGAATAGTTTCTGGATTTTAAGAAATTAATCAAGATTATAAAAAAGTGGACTCACGAATCTTTGTAGAATTCAAAGATCTGTTATGTATTTGTTATTTCATCCCTTAAAAAATTATTTGCCTATCTGTGATAGGAATATTAAAGCAATTTACTAGAAGAAGGGGTTTTTTTTCCCCTTTTTCAAAGTTTTATCCAAGCAGTAGCCCTTGGCTAATGTAAATTATCATAGCTCAGGGGTTACTGTAGCTTTTACAATTTACATTAGAAGCCTATCGAAGGCAAAGTTTTACATACTTGAGGAAATTTTAAAGTCATAATAATCATCCATTCTTATACTGGCTGTGTGTATAACAAAATGCAAATAACATAATCCTAAAGTACTACCACAGTAGGAAAATATGGAATTATTAGGGAATCACTGCAGTGCTTAAAGTGGTGAACAGTTTTGCTTCAGCTCAGGGCAAGAATTAATTTTTCAGGCTTTCCAAAATCTGAGCCTCTCTGTATTCAAATGATAGGTAAGGTAATGTTTTGTGATCTTCTTTCTAACATCTCAAAACCAGTCTCAGGGAAATAAACCCTATTTGCTTTTCTTACTTTCCAACTCAAGTAGACTTCTTCCTGTCTCCTTTTTTTTTTTTTTGGTTCAGATGAATCAGACATTTTTTTTTTTTTTCAGTTTCAAAGATGCAAAACCAAAAGACAGTACAAATCTAATTATTACTTTAGCTGTTGAGTTTTCCCTGGCAGAATGCTACGAAATTGTAGCACAAAATATCAGCTGTATCAAAGCAGTCTGTTTTAGGAAATAAGTTTTCAAACATCACACAGTATAAAGGGTGGTAATATAGAATCCAGCTCACTTAACAGGTCAAGGAGACTCAGGATGTGATGAGCCCCAGGGGTGGCCCATCACATTTCCAGTTGTAACTTACGTCATTCATGCATATCTATATAAAGTATTTCCTCACAATAAGCTTGATCCTGTTAATCAAAGCTTCCATTTTACTTCTTCTTACTAAATTATAAGTAAAAAGAGATGAGATTTAGAACCCAAGCAGAAAGTATCTGAACACCTGTAACAGTCCAAGGCTAACTTTCTTGGTCTATAGTTTTGAGAAAGTTTTGGTGAGCAGCTAGCATATCCTCCGAACCAGCATAATTGACTATGATCAGAAGCTTATTTGAAAACATGAAAATAGCTACATGCCTCTAGTAGAACTGTATGGATGCTAAACATATTAGTTACATTTTCAGTCTCTGACATACTGGCAGAATCTCTTACTTGTCAAACCCCTGACTTTGGTAGGGTCTTAGATCTCAACTTTGAACCCCGTGAGTGTGTATTAAAAAGGGAAGGAACACTTCACTTCCACAAAGAGTGCAATTATTTTCAAATATGTCCATTCCATGCCTGATGCTTCTTCCTTAATTTTTCTTTTGAACATTGACAAATTGCCAAGAATCATAAAGATATTGCATATTCATGCTACATAGCCTTGTGATTCTGATTGATAATTTCACATTACAGTGAGAATAAAATCAGCAGTTTTTCCTCTTCTTTTACAGACAGAAAGAATTATTTATCTTGGTTTCTTGAGAACACATTGGGCATCAACAATGTCCATAACCTGCTGAACTAAACCATGAAGATCCACAATTGAATGTCATCTTCTTTAAAATATTTCAACAGCAATATTCTGCCCAACTGAACAGAAGTCTGTCTGTAATTTTCACCTATTGAGTTACAAAGTCAAATAAGATGGGGCAAGTAGAACATCAAAATACTTGTTTACAAATGAAAGCCCAGCTGTGAGGGGTCAGACTCTAATTTTTAAATACCAATTGCACTTCATCTACAGAATTGTCTAGAGCTTGGCCAATAGGTTTTCCTGGATTATCACATGTACGAGAGGACTGCAGTTAGAAGTGGTTTTCAAGAAGGGTCTAGTTCAGGTAAAGGGAAAAGTGGATTTATTTGCACAAAAATTTTGGCTTCAGAATAGTTATAATTTTTTAAAACCTTTTTGAAGTAGATGGAGAGCAGGATTTCTCTATCCAGTACTTTTCTGCTGTTTTCCTTTCTACATGTAGGCAGAATTTCTTGCAGAAATGGAGGTAGTAGAGCTTCTCAAACAGAGACAGGGAAACATTACCTATAGTTCTGTCAAGACATGTGTCTCCTTCAATCAATCACCTTTTGTCTGGCTCCTTCTGTAGTGATTCATTCTCTAAGGAGATCATGGCAAGAGTAATAACAGATACAGGAAATACTTTGAAGTTCTCCATCTGAGGAGAAGGAAGAGAAGAAAAACCTTTAGCAAAAGACTAGTTAGCCCATATGAAGATATGTCTGAATACAGTAGGCTGGAAGACTAGTAGGTGATTCCATGAATCAACAGTTGAAGTTTCCCAGAGATACAAGTTTCTCTTCCACCCTGTTGTTTGTTAGTTTTACTGAAGGTAGAAGACATTCATAAGCTTCAACTTGTCATTCATTTCTAACATCATTACTAGGGTACTCATGTTTCCTCGAAAGCTGAAAGTTACATCACCACCGTAGGCATTCGTTCCTAGTGGTCTTTATTTTTGTTTAAATTGCCTTTTGGGGAGCATTCAATTTTCATATACAGCAAGAATGACACTATAATATTGATATTAATACCTAAAAAACCCCATGTGGTTAACCCTAGTCTTGCTGGCAGCAGATTTCTGTGTGCAGCTTTGATCTGGGGTAGCTAGTGTTCTCCCAGACAGCACCAACACATGTTATGTGCACAAAGAAAGGGGAATATTCCCAAAGCAGAGGCTTGATGACAAGGACTATATTTCAGGATGAAATGTGCAATGCTCAGGAGGCCATAACACCTGCCCTTAGAGTCAACGAATGACCCTCAGGGTGTTTTTCTTGTACAGTAATATATCCAGCAGGTTTATTTACTAGTAGTGAGTAGGTGTGATGGTGAAAAGCAACTGTCAGGGTGCAGCATATGCCAGAGTCTCCATGAGGCCAAGTGCTATGGAGACCCCCATGGGTGCTCCCCACCAGGAGGAGCCCACTGCCCTGTCTCTGCTGTGCCACTGCTGGGGCAGGGCTTGGAAGACCTGAGGGGCTGACATGGGGTCCTGCACCGTGACAGGGTCAGGGGAGGCCTCAGGATGCTGGCAGGTACAATCAGACCATCAATGCCCCCATGGCCCTGCAACAGCAACAGGCGAGTGCCATTGGAGTTTATTCCCACAAATATTTATTTTCATAAGGAATTCAACATTATGAGGTTTGCTTCCTCATAATGTATGGAATTGAAATGGGTAGGAAAAGCCACAGCAAAACTGCTGACATTTCTGCATGGCTGTGCAGCCTTCTATTTAAAAAAAAAAAAAAAGAAAGTTATTTATTTTGAACATGAAGTTCTATGAGTTCAAGTAAAGATCACCATAAAGGAGGTGACCTACAAGATACTAAAATTGCCTCTTCTCTCTTTTATTAGCAGCTGAAGGCCTCCACCCTGAACAGTTTCCAGAATGACTGTGAGCGATAGCAAAATTAGCAAAGAACTGACCTTTCTTTATATACTGCTTTTGTCTGGGATAGAGTTAATTTTCCTCCTAGTAGCTGGCACAGTGCTGTGTTTTGGACTTAGTATGGGAATAATGTATTGATTACACACTGATGTTTTAGTTGTGGCTCAGCAGTGCTTACTCTAAGTCAAGGACTTTTCAGTTTCCCGTGCTCTGCCAGTGGAGGTGCATAAGAAGCTTGGATCACACCTGGGCCAGGTGACCTGAACTGAACAAAGGGATATTCTATACCATAGGCATCGTAGTATCAGTATGTAAACTGGGGAAGTGTTGGCTAGGATGGGCTGATCACTGCTTTGACATGGGTTGGGCATCAGTCAGAGGGTGGTGAGCAATTATACAGCACATCACGTCTTTCTCTGGAGTTTTCTTGTTTTCTTTCTCTCTTTTTGTTGTCTTCCTTTTCATTACAATTATGGTTACTACAACATCATCATCATCATCATATTCTATTTATTTATTTAAATTATTAAACTGTTACCTCAATGGGTTTAACCCCTTTTTCCTATTCTCCTCCCCATCCCACTGGGCAGGGTGGGGAGTTTGAGCAAGAGGCTATATGGTACTTAGTCAGCAAATGTAGCTTAACCAAGTCAAGTTATGCATATGCCACAACTTTTGATCCAGTCACTGAATTAATAGTCTGTGCCAAAGGGATACTGAAAACTATTAACCTGGGACTAACACTAGTCTTGCGGGTGCTGGGGGTCTTATGAAGTATCCACATCTAAAACCAAGGATCAGAAATTTAGACAGGAAAGATTAGCAAACTCTTGTCTACTGTGCTTGTTTTGTGATGGACTGATTTATTTGACTGTTTTTTGTTTGGCTTTTATCAGCTTTTCTTGTGCCTCATTTGAAATGCGTTTTAGTAAATGTAGGAGCTATTTTAATAAATGTAGAACTGGCCTCTCAATGCAACTTCTTCCGTCCATTTAAAAAAATGTCACTCGTACAGGCTGGAAGATGGTGGCATACGTAGTCAGTGACACTTCTATTCTCACAAACACAAGGGGAGCAAAGCAGCCGTTTAAGCAGAGGTATTAGACAAGGAGGATTAGGGACCCTTTAGGGAACCTTAGAAAACTCTAGCTTGTCCTCTCCTGAGTCAGTAAGAGTATTTCTGATGCATGGATTGTATTAAATCTCCCACAGCTAAGATTTTGGTGCAAGAAGTTTATTTAATACTTAAGGGGTTTTTTGACATTACATTCAAACTAAATGCATGGATATGAATAAACCTTCATTGTTAAAAAAAAATAAATATATAACATACCAATAAGTACTTTCAGGCATACCAAATTAAAAAATTCTTTCTATGAGTACCCATGGCTGTGAACAGGGATTATTCAGATGATTTTAAGAAGAGACAGTGCTAAAAAATAATCCTGCAAAGTATTTTCAGGGCTTTTTGATTGTATCTGCTTGCATATCAAAGTGAATAGTCAAAATTATACTGTGCCTTGACTGCAACTCAAATAACATATCAAACATTATCATTTACAGCTGAATCATATCTAGGAGATAATTTCTAAGGGTAAAGATAGTTTACAATAACCTTTAATACCTGGCACTGAATAGAGTAGGAGCACTGAAAGACTCTGCTCAAGGTGGTAACATTTGGGTGGGCATTATAATTTGTTAAGGTATTTGAATTACATCACACTTGTTCGTCTGAGCAAGCTGAGCATGGATCACAGAGAGTAGCACAGTCTGAGTGACTGCCTACCTATAGCAATATATTTGAAGAATAAAGGTTTAATATTTCCACTGACCAGAATTTCAATGCTCACATTATGGCTTCATGAAGATATATCAGCTGGCACTGTATAAATCCTTCAAGGTTTTTTTTTTGCTATCCCCAAGCAAGCAGTGAGAAGTAATTATGTTACCTGAGAGAGGAGAAAATGAAGGCACGACAGAAGTTTGAAGGTTTGGTAAGGTTTTTTTAGCATAAAAAATAAGCAGTAAAGAGCACTGGTTTTGATGTTGTTGTGAGGTGATTTCTTGAGGATTTTTTTCCCCACTTATTGTTCACCTTCCAGCTCTATTACCAGTTTAACCCACCTGTCAAATTCCTCTTCTGAAACTCTTCTAATTCCGTTTTCCATTAGCTTCAATACTAATTGAAGCTGCTGTTAAGGAATACCTTCATTTCAGGTAGCTTGGGGTGGGGGTGCAGATGCAGTGGAAGCTGCAGGTTGAGCTCTAGGTGGCCGGAGCCCAAGGCAAGAGGTCATGAACTGCAGACCCTTTGCAAAACAAAGGTCTCAGGAACCTGTGTCTCAGCCAGGGGAATGGACAGCGAGAGGTACAGCAAAGCTCAGTATTCTGTAGGAAGAGCTGAGACTTGACACACTTGGAATGTGAGGATATACAAGCCCAGGGGTTCCTTGATGTCCTCCCTAAGGGCACCAGCTTGGGCTGTTTCTGCATTATTGCGCCTTGAATAAATGGCTGTATGGAAAGAGACATCTGCCTTGGTAAACCTGGGGTTGAACTGGTGCGGAAACCTGGTCTGACTGGAGTGGGTGTGTGGGGAGCCAAGGGGGACACGTCGGTCATTGGAGCCACCCGCTGCAAAAGGGCTTCGGTCCCAGCAGTGTCAGTCAGGGGTAGTGGGAGTGTGACTGCCAGTGTGACTGTGTGGTCAGGCTGAAAAGTTTTCTTAACACTGCCACACTTACTTCAGTTGAGGTGAGCTGCTCTACTGACTTTCCTGCAAGGAATTTGTTCAACATTTTCCCCAGGAGACCTGAACTGAATCTCCCGGAATAACACTGTGATGTTTTTTGCGTGGAAATTTCAAAACCCACACAGGTCAAAAAACAGAAAATATACCACAGAGAATAATGTGGAGAACATTCCTGTATGGGCAGGAAGACGGTCTGCTGGACTTAATGAGCCCTTTGGTTCTGTGACAACTTCTAAGAAATCGGATGAGACGCTGATATTCAGAGCTAGAAGTGTGATTTTAGTTCTGGATCAGTTTGGGGTCTTCATTGGATACCTCTGCACTCACAGTGAACTAGGGAGGCGTGTATATATATGAATGTAAGTGTTTATCAGCTGCTAATCTTCACTTGGTCAGTGTCATTACTCGGAGTCCTTGAGCTTTTAGGGAAAGTTACTTCTGGAAATGACATTACAATTGCTGTAAAATTGAAGTCATTCCTGGAAAACACCTCCAAGTATCTGTGATATCTCAGTCACTTTATAACATGTTAAATTATTTATAGTTCATAGCATTGCAGGTGGAAAATACTATTTCTATTGCATTGCAGTGATTGCTGATCATCAGGGCGATGCATAGAATTGTTGTTCATCTCTGTGGTAGAGATACATTTTCAAATATTCATAACTCTGTGGAAGAAATATTTTACCTATGAAATTCTACACAAGCATTCAGTCTGTAAGTTCTTGTGTAGATACATGAACAAAGCCACTCATTGAAGGTGTAGGCAAAAAAAAAAAAAAAGAAAAGAAAAGAAAAGAAAAGAAAAAAAGGATTTTTAGTGGGAAAAATCTGTTTATTTCTAGCTCCATGGCTCCCAGGGATTTGTACACGAGTCATTTTCACTTGTGAATATACTGAGTGTAGCTAGTATTTCAGATCTAACATTTTGCAGAAGATCATGCAAAAAATTGCACAGATGCATGTATTCATCAGAACTACCTCTTGAAATATGCCTTCCTGATTTTTATGCTATAGTGATTACTTTGGGATGTGCAACCCTCTATCTTACCCAATTTTTTTTAGGCCTCTTTCCCGATGCCAGAGGTCTTGGAAAAGACAGTCAGGTGATTTAAGTTGTGGATTCTAAAACAGGTGATCAAATGTCTATTATGAAAAATTTAAAAAAACCCCAAACAACAGCAAAACAATCAAACAACCCAATTCATTTTTCCTCGAGAAATTTCTACTCAGTTTCAATTGCAGTGCTGTTGGCAGTAGAGTGATAATTAGGCTGTACACATCCATAAATGAGCTGTTTCCTCATCTCTCTGTGTTAAGTCTAAACATCTAGCCTTCTAACCGTTCACAGTTGATCTGACACATCTCTTTAGTCTCTTTAATATGGCAGAGGGACATGGCAATAGTGTGATAGAGCCCTGGACTTCTCTAGTCAAAGCAATGTCTGGGAGGGGACATGTAGGGGCCTTGAAGCATCAAAAGATTTGGGGACAGTCTTCACTGGTTCAGACTGAATCCTTGTTAACTTTTCCATGCAGCAGAACAGCTCATCTGTCCTGTAAAGCAACTGTATGCCAACAATAGCACAATCCACAAAAGAAATTTCTGAGACACCTGTCAGCAAGTCTAGCAGTATCTAAATTGCAATGACATAAGAATTAGGCATCTCTCTGGACTCACTAAGAAAGAAAAGAATTTCCTAGTCCTTGTGAAGAGCCAGGGAAATGAAGAAAGTACAAGCAAAGAGAACATGACAGTGAACAGGGTGACAAAAATACCCAGTTCTCCATAAAGTATTCAGAAAATTGTAAGTCATCCTACTGATGTTCTTCTTTTGAAAACTGAGTCTTAAAACCACATCTTTAATAGACACATTTCCTAAACAACAAATATAAACATGTTATATCCCAGGAGCACCAAGTCTGGGTGCCCTGGAAGGAAACTAATATGTAGTTTCCCCCCGCCCCTTGGCTGAGTGGCTCTCTGCCTTTTTTCCCTTTGTTCCCAAAAGTTCCTTCTAGTTTGTACACTTCACGGTTCCTAGCTAACGGGGTTCATACCCCGTTATTCCTGCATGGATGTGCATTTGTAACTTTCCCTGGATCCTCCTTCTTGCCTGAAAATCACTGGACACCTGACTCTCAGACATACCTACCCTTGGGCCTTAAAACCCCCAGATTCTCCTTCCTCGGGGCTTTTCTGATCCCTTACCCTTGGTGCTAATAAACCTTGTTGAGTTACAGGGAAGTCATTTGCCTCCTTTTTCTCGATATCACAGCTTGTATCTCACACTGTGCAGCAGCCTGCACTCTCAGGTGCAGGGAAAACTCCCACCAGCCTGGCCCGGGCTCAGACCTGGCCAGGGGGAAAACAGCTGCCTCATAAATATATTTTTAATTTCTCCTGAATAGTGAATGTAATAATCCACCTCATCTAGGCAAGTGTAACTGTATTACCAGTTACATCTTTCTGAAAAATACAACAGGTTTCCTAATACCATCAGTGACTCTGAAGGTGTTTCAAGGCAGTAGCTTTAGTAATTTCCTGAGAATAATGTATTTTAATATTATATTGTCTTTATTTTTCTTCTGTCAATGAATTCCTCCTTTTACCCTGAAATTCCATCTTTGAAAGTCTACTTGAAATTCTCATTTCAGTTAACCAAACGTTTTGTGGGTTTTTCATTATCAGTGGATGATGAAAAAGAAATACTGACAGCACAAGGTTCTTGCCCTATACTTGCAAATGTCAATGTCATATCACCATAGTTATCATCTTGTCTTCACTTCATGAGCAACGCAGGAGTTCCACTTCAAATATTTTAACACTGCACCAAGATAGATTAGAAAGATGGATGAATCTAACAGGGTGGTGCCTCTTCTTTGTGGGCCTACAATCTTAATTTGGCCCACAATTTTTCAGAAATAAGAGGTTAATCAAAACATGTCACTTGGGTATTCAACATAGAATTCTATGTACACATTGTTTGATCTGGGTTTTTTTCATGGTCTGTGTTCATGGTTATTTCTGATAATTGCCACATTTTCAATTAAGGAAAAAAATATATGTATCAGTGATCATCCAAAGACCCCTCTCTTCAGGAAACAAGCTCAAATTTATCTCACAGGATTGTATGAGTATCAGCAATCATTCCTTTCTAACGCAGGAAAGTGAAATGCATTTGAGTAGATGTTGAAACTATCATTAAGCATAAGCAGTATTAATCCACTGAGACAAATCCTTCCAGGACATACCCCCACTCTCAGGCAGTCTTGTGTTTGAATGTTGATCCCTGAATCCAAACACTGACTTAGGAGCCAGTGACTTCCTCTTCCCCTCTCCAGCACCCAACCGCTGTATCTCTCCTGATGTCTCACGAGCTCCACGGTTCATCCAGGGTTCTGCTTCCCCTGATCCAGCCCTGCCAAGCCACATTTCTCTTAGCATGAAAGACTCAGATCCTATTTGTATGTAAAGCAAGGCATGGGAGGAAAAGGAGCTGACGAAAACTGGTGTCAAATGTATAGATGGGACAAGGGGCAGAGGAGATATGTGCAAGGTAAGTGTGCGGACTAAGCGACTGTGATGGTAAACAGCCATTTGTCTGTACTGCTGATGTACCGTAGTTTCTTTTGTTTAGTGCCCTGGTTTTGCATTTATTGCCTTCAGAAAGGCAGCAGACAAACAAGGAATAAAATCTCAGTAAAGAAATTTTTTTGTGTACATCTTTCCTTAAGAAAAAAATGGTTTACCTTGTTTTCATTTGAAAAACAGCAAATCCCAGAACTGTCAGAGGATGATCTCACCATTTTGAGGTGAACTAGCATATACATACAGCAACCAAGTCAAATTCCAGTTCAATTCAAACACAGTACCATGCAAAGCGGGTAATAAAAGTAAAGGAATAATGAGTGCTTTCTGCTTCCTTCCCCTACTGCATGTGCTAAATAATCTAACCATTATGATCTAAACCACGCAGAAATATCATATATTAAAGACAGAATCTTTAATGATTTGCCAAGATTTAGAAGTTCCTATCCCATTTCATAATTCATGGAAAGATTAATTTGTTCCTTTTCATGTTGTAGGCTAGTAGTCATGATACAACCACAGCCAATAGCTTTCAATTGCTGTCTTGACAACTTCTTAAAACCAGTTCATCATCACAGTGGTGATCCTCGTGTTAGCCACGTTAATGTCCACAATACATCAATGTAACTGACCAATAAAACCCCAAAAGTGAAGAAGGAGATGGAAAATGAGATCTCTCAGAGGAAATGGAAAATGTGTCTACAAAATTCCGAGTATGATGCAGGGTGTGACTGACCACAGCTGTTACCAAGAACCTGACTTGTACCTCAACACAGAAGGGACTGGAGAGTGGCTTTTGTTTTAGCTATCCAGCAGCTGAGTTGGTCAGCTGATGGTGTGTTTCTCCCTGAGTTCATTCAAAGGGTTTGAACATCTCTCTAAGTTAGAGTTCCCCAGCACAAGGGAAGCGAATAGGTAGTTTAGCCCAACATAATGTATAAAAAATAGACAACTATGAAAATAATTTTGTAGTGAACAGTGGGCTTGAGCTGGCTTCAACCCACATAATCCTGCCAGGCAACTGGGGACACCCAGGGTCATGACAGTGAAAATATTATAGAAACTAAAAACGAAAATCACATTGGTAGTGTGATTGAACTATGTATTGCAATTACTGTATTTTGCTAAGTGTAACTTACAGTTGTCATTTTTATTGTGATTTCCATATATTTTCTATTACTCTTCTAAATCAGAAATCCCATGTAGTACTAATAACCTACAACTAAGCAAATTTTAAAGTAAACTTCACTGAACGCCCTCCATGTGTTGAATATCTAAAACAACCCAGTCAGAGAGTATTGGACTCTGAGAGCCAGTAATGACTTGACTTTAGGCCCAGTTGGCCATACGTTCTATTCACTTCTTCCAGAGCTCTACTCTTCCAAAATTTAGATATAGTAAATTCATGTGTAGGTAATTTGACCCGCATATAACTTTTTTTCCATCAAAGAAATCTTGCAACAGAAAGTAAACTATAAGGATTTTTTATTCCTTTAAGTCTTGTTTAGTTCTTATTTAAACCACTTTGTAAAAGGGTACTTTAAGGCATTATGTAAAAGGAAATTATTTATTCAGTGCATGGTGGTAACTTAAAAACATCTTTTTCCCCAAACATATTTTCTCTGGTTATCACTTTCTGTTCGCAGCAGTACAATTTTTTGTTCAAATAAATAGAGGTTATGTAAGGGGAAAAAAAAGTTGTGTCCTTTACAGAGGCATCTCTTAATAAAAAACAATGGGTATTGTGAAAACCAGCACGCTACTTAAGCAATGTTGGATACTAAATCCATTTGGTATCACACAGATCAAACATGGGTGATTAATTACAGACCTAATAGGAAAAGTAAACAATCCATCCTCATTGCAGAACAGTGAGCATATATCTTCTTAATCACAGTGGGATTATAACATCCTGCTCTCCACAGGTGTGTAACTTGGTGTCACTGGCATCTGCCATGAATCATATAGAGTTATTATTCTCATTTTACAGTAAGTAGAGATGAAAACAGCTATACTGTATTCGATTCTTGATTGCACTAAACGAAAAGAAAACAGTTATGTACAATTTGGACTGCAATATTTCTTTTTTGTTGTCTCATTTGGTAACGTTTTTTCCAGCTATTATCATCATTATGCAACACATAAATTCACTTATCACTGGCACCTAAGCTTATTAACTAAACAGCAATTATACTGTTGTTGCAGGACTACAGTAGAACACACAGGTAACACATTTTCTTTTTTTTTTTACTATGCTGTGATATTTCTGGTAAGAACAAGATGTAAGCTAAGTACATTTCACCTGAAAATATAAACTTAAGGTTTTGCTCTGAACTGTTGGTTTTTGTTGGGATTTTTTAACTTGAAAGCTGGCACTTTTTTTCCCAGCAATTCGTAACTATTTTTACTTTACCCTGATAAATGCCACTGCTAGATGCCAAATTGGAAGTTATGTTCTGCTGTAAACACTCTGTATGCATTACAAACTAGAGGAAAACTTAAGTTACTTGCGATCCAGGCTATGTCTTCCATCATTACCACACTGCCATTTTTGCTGCATTTTGCTAGAGGAAAACACACCATGTTGGGTTTGACAGTGAGGGAGGGGAAGGTACTGCAGCTCCATGTTCCCATGCCACCCCAGGCAAAGACTGTTCCCAGTAAATACACACACACACACAGAATACCCACTTGGGCTTCCCCACCTGCCTTTGTCTCTCTCTCTGCTACTTTGTGGGCATGCGGTTGAGCTTTTTTGGCAAAACAGATCTGTTGTATCCCTGAATTATGTTTAAAGAATTTTAAAACCTGGATCCATCCAATGCTAGGCAATTGGTTTGTGACCTGGTTGCAAACTTATACTCTAGGCAATGTATTTTGAGCTATTCTTGGTAACTCAGTGACTCGGAACCCAATCCAAAATTCAACAAAATATGTGAAAAAGTCTTCTTTATTTTCTCATCATATTTGCATCATATTTGCATATATGGGAAGCAAAAGTGGATTTTTCTGTTTGAGTCTGATCCATTAAGCTAAAGGGATTCGTTCCTTTAGCACAACTTGCTTGATTTTGGCAAAGTTTGAGAAAGATGATGGATTCCTTTCTAATTTCTTATTTCTGCCAATACAGGATTATCATGGATTGGGGATAATCAATTTAACTATATTTAAAATACCTATTAAATACAAAAGAAGACAGTTCTTGGAGATGAGATCTGTACTTAAACTGTTTGTGTCTTCAAAATAAACCTTTGTAGAGCAAGAGTTCTTGTCAGTTTGTCTGTCATTTAAAACAAAAGTGCTTGGTAATTGACTCAGAGGAAGACAAATTCGAGTGCTGATTCAGGTAAAAGAAGTGGCAAATGCCAAATCCACCCACTTTAATAATGGAAAGTCAGCATTCAGTTAGGGCCACACGGTTATGTTCTGCAGGTTCTGCTCACGCTGCAAATATTGTTTCATTTTGTTTTGAGTGAAAGAACATGGTGTCTAGTTGTATTTTAAAATGAATCCTTTCTGTCAATTTTGCTTTTCCTGCTTCATAGATTCCTAATGAGGGGTAGTAGCAAAGTGTAGAGAAAGGTATATCGTGTATTTGGGAAGCAGTACTTTTTCATACAGTAAGATTCAATATTCAATATGAGGTACATGCAATAATCCAGACTCTGGAAAGCCAGTGTAACTAGAACTGCTCTTTCTTTTCTTTTTCCTGTCCCTTTCTTATGCATAACCCAGGCCTGTGTCCCTGCCCTGGACAATTATGTAATAGCACTTTGTGGAAAAGCCATGTCACTAACTGGCTGAAAATCTGATTAAGAGCAGACAGATCCTAAGGCTAGGAAGACACAAGTGTATTTTGTGACTATCAGATTACAGTTTATTTGTTTCTGATGCCTTTTGGATATTCCATGTCTTCTTGACCAATAGATCTTTACCTACATCATATTGACTCAGCATTTTTAAACAGATGCAGAGATAAAAAGAACATCTGTTTATTAGGGTTTGCTTGAATGATGTCTGAAGTTCTTATATTTATAGAATGGAGAGTCATATTATTTTAACAAGGTTTTGATACTTTAAAGTAGGATGTTACTGTTCATCTCTTACCCCTTTATTTTGCTGCTGGTAACATAACAAAATCAAAACTTAATTGTAAGTACTTACCTTGTACAAAACAAATCAATCTGTTCCTCTAAATGTGTCACATGAGAACAGCAGTCAAGTCCAATTGATTTCAAAATTATGCAGCACAACTACTATCGTAGCATTTTCCCCGAGATAGGTTCAGTCAATATATTTACTACTTTTAAAAAAGAAGTATTCCCTGGGCTGATTACCTCTTTTTTTCACCAGTTGATTCATGCCTATTACAAATAACTTGTATATGTATTTAGGTCCATTGAAAAGTATAAAAATCTAAGAACATACTTTTCTTTAACTTGAATCTTCTGAGTCTGAGCTCACACTCAGCCCATCAGTTACTACCAGCTAAAACAGCTCCTGAAGACTTGCAGGTAATTATATAAAAGTTAAAATAAGATGGGTTTAGAAGGATTAAGTAAGTATGTTATCTCAAAGACCCGGAGTTCAAGACAGAACAGTTCAAATAATTCATTGCTTTTTTCTTTGATAAAAATGTAGGTTTTAACCTTTTGGGAAGTCTTTTTCTACAGTGTCAGCAGCACTTCTAACCTGTCAGTTCAGCAGTACTTCACAACTACCGCAGTTCACTTTCTGTGTGATAGGGAAAAGAGAAGTGAGAATGATACTCCAGCTTTTCCAGGACCATGAAAAATGCAAGATATGAATGACCATATCTTGCTATGAGATATTGAAACTAAAAGGTTAGTTTCAAAAAACAGTTGAATGAGGGCAGCTTCAAGGCAGAGTAGGTAATAAATAGAAAAATGATTACAAAATGAAAAAGTTCCTCTGTGATGTGAGAACTGGTTCAGGGGACATGGACTTAATGACTTCCTCTGTCATAGACTGCCTCAGAGACTTTAGGAAAATTACCTAATCTCTTCTGAGCCATGATATAGAGATAGTGCATTCCTTTTATTTTGTTTTTTTTCCTTTGCTTTCAATTTAAATTCAAAAAGAATTTTTCTTATGATGCACCTGCAGAAGTCTTTTAGCACAGTCTCCCATAACTTTCTTATTGACAAAGTAAAGTACAGACTAGATAGATGGACAGCAGGAATCAAACAAGTATTCTGTTGAGAACAGGCCAGGGTCTTCCCTGTGCTGGACACAGATGGTTCCAGTCAATTTCTGCCAGCTCCCCAAGGGATCCACCACACAGCACACAGCTGAGCCCATCAGCAAAGGTGGTCATGCCTTTGTAGTAATATATTTAAGAAAGACAAGGAAGCACTAGAGAGAGGGAAAGAGGAAGGAATTAGAGAGAAGCAATGGGAAAACACCAAGCTCAGATGAGCAGGACATGCTCCATGGCAGGGCAGGCATGCCCCAGCAGGGACAGCAGCTTGTGGAGGACATTGCAGAAGAAAATTTTCCCTAATGGGAACATGGTATATGAACAATCCCATACCCAGTTACACCTTCAAAGGGATTGCACTCTGTAGAAGAAGAGTGAGAAAGGAGGAGCAGCAGAGGAAAACCCCTACCACACCTTCCAGTGCCAGTTGTCTCACTGAAAGGACTTGGTCTAAAGCACAGCTTGGAAAAGGCAAAGGAGAGGTGTTTTTGTAAGCCTGTGCTCGTTTCCTTCTTTATTTTTCTTTCCCAATAACCTAATCAGTACTCAAATATCTATATGATATGGAAACAAACTAAGTCAAATTCATCAGAGTCATGTATCTACTGCCTATGTCAGTAACTGCTAAGTGATCTCTCTGCCCCATGAGCTTTCTCATTCTTCCTATTTGCCTGTCAGAGTTAATGCAGCATCTGGACAATACTCTCAGTCATTGTTTATACGTGAATTTGTTTTGTACATGAAACCAAAAGCATCTCAATAAGAATGATGAGTCAACAAATATGGAAAATACTTTTTATAGAAGGAATCTTTATTCTTATACTGAAGATGAGGGTAAAAACCTTGCTTGTACAGTCACTGCCTTCAGGTGTGCAGATATCAAAACAAAAATATCCTGACCAGATATCTTCTAGAATATTCATCATACAAAAAAGAGAGATCTTAGGCATGTAGAGGGTAAAATACTACATTCTACAGAGTTACTTTAATAATTTGTGCAGTATTGTCACAGACATTTTCTACAGCCATTCTTCTCAAAGGATCAAACAAGCCCCTTAGACCTGATTAATTTTTCCCTATCCTCTGTAGGTACTTTTGGTGTAAAAATAGACCTGTTATTAGATTAATGGTGTAGACTCTGTTTAAATGTTACAGCTCATACAGTTTAGGACTACTGACATACTGCAAAGATTTATAATAGCAATGTCATTTGGAAATTTGGATTCTTAGCAGAGACCTAACATTCCGCTTCCTTGGTAGTTACCCAAACTCAGTAATCTCTCTCTATTCAAGCAGATGACGCACCTCTCTAGATTAAATAATATTTCAAAAGCCTACAATAAACATGCAAAGTATTAGAATAAATACACTGTTAATCTACGGTAATGGAGAATCTATCTTGTTTGTTGGGTAGGTTGGGTTTTTTTCCTAAAGCTTAAATAAAAGTTGAAGTGTTCCCCAGCTACATGAGAATATCACTTGGAATTATTTCAGGTCTTTTTCCCTAAAGCATTTTCTGGTCTTGTACTTTAATTTATGCAGGTTTCTATCTAAAAAAAAAAAAGTACCTAATTCTCTACTCATTTTACCTGTCTAACCAGAAGTAATCTGTCAAAGACAGTAGTTATTCCTCTTCATATTTATATTTGAATAAATCCAAATTAATTGTCTACAGATTTGAATAAGAATAAATTGCACAAGTGATAGCAGAATTTATCCAGTTTTACTTTACAGGAGAAAAGTTCTGACTAGGATGAAGTTAACTTTCTTCATAGTAGCCCCTGTATTATATTTTGGGTATGTGACTATAATGATGATGACAACACATCAAGGTTTTGGCTATTGCCAAACAGAACAGCATCAAGGCTTCAAATCTTTCTCATGCTGTTGACCCAGCAAGTGAGCTGGGAGTGGAAAAGAGGTTGAGAGGGCACACAGACAGCACAGCTGACCCAAATTGGCCAAAATTAACTTCAGCATATAGGCATTTGTCTTCCCAAGCAGCTGTTCTGCATGCTGTGGCCCTGCTTTCCAGAAAGTGCCAAAACATCTACCTGCCAATGGAAAGTAGTGAAAGAATTTCTTATTTTGCTTTCCTTGGGCATGTAGCTTTTCTTTACTTATTAAACTCAATCCATGTCTCAATCCATGAATTTTTTTTTCTCTTCTGATACTTTTCCCTATCCTGCTGTAGAGAGGGAGTGAGTGAGTGAGTGTGTGGGTGCTTAGCTTCTGGTCAGCATCAACACACAACAAGCACCCACATCCTCAGAATCATTCCATGGAAAACAGAAAATATATATTACTCAGGATGGTCCAGTGAAAAGTAGGACTTTCCTGAGGAATCATCCTAAAGGTTACATGAAGCTGTCATGCTACCACCATAACTAGATGGGAGGAATTTAGTGGAAGATAAGAGAATAGGAGATTTTTTCCTGAGAAGAAAGAAATAAATGAGAGAGATCCTAGAGGCAAGTTTCACTGAACCACCACACTGAAAATTGACTTGGTTTTGGACAGACTATAGGCTGAAATAAAATAAAAATTTAGAATTTGTACAGCACATGCATCAGCAAAACAAGCTCTTCAAACTATCACCAGGCTGGGAAGAAGTGTTAGATAAACCTGGGATGTACTCTCATGGGGGGAGAAATTCTTCATATGGTTGTTGATCTATCTGCTACTCCTGGCTTTCATATGGACAATTTCCTACTAGAAACTTAAACGAGAAAAAATGCATTTAGTAAAAAGTATTATGTTTTTTGAAACAATTTAGTTTTTCATTACCTACCTCCAATCCCAAGGTAATTTCCTTTTTATAGCTCTCATACTTCCTATCCCTATCAGAAATATCAGGAGAGAAGAGGAAAAAAAAAAAAAAAAAAGAGGAAAGAAAAGAGAACCTGCAAGGGAGTATTATTACCACTCTACTTCCTATTTGAATTTTAATTAAAGTGTAAAATACATCTTTCCCCTGAAAACATAAGAAAGATTACCTGCTCTCAAATGTATAGCATAAATTGGGCCAAAAATTTGTTGGGTTTTTTTTCCTATTTTGTCCTCATCACATCACAGATGCAACTTTTTAATAAGAATGAAGTATCTAGCCTCTATATTTTCCCTCTTAATTATTTTCTAATTTCTTGACTATTCTGTATCTTTCTATCTTCTTTCTATGTCTCAGCATTATTTCTGCTTTTAGCCTCTCTATCCCAGTTTCACCTCACTTTATCTTCTCCATCCCATTTGCACCTCTGTATTTTCAAACAACTCACTGATAGATGTCTATAGATTTATATTCTTTTCTCTCCTTCTCATTTTGGTGTTTTCCATCAGTCAGTCATCCTTTGAAGTATTCCCATGTTTGCTTAAACTCAAGGGCCAATATTATATAAGTATAAAACTGTCTGACTTTGTGTTATAAAGCTGCCTTTGACTTTTGTAGCTGTTTTATGTTTTGCATTTAGTTGAGATTTAGGATCTGGGAATACTTAGAAATATTTAAGATCATTGGGAATTTAGGAAAGACTATGGATATAAAACATCTAGAAGAAAAATTTAAAAAAAAAAAAAAAAGGCCTGGATTCTGGGTTATGCAGAGAAAGTTTAAGAAAAATAGACACTGGAGTCCTACATTTCCAGGGAACTCTGAGTGATTTTAGATATGCGTCTCCCACTTCCTACTCCTTTGTCCTGTGGCAAAACTTCTGTGCTGTGAAACACAATGTCTGCTAAAGCAAATGGAAGAATAGCAGGGCATTTGAAATGTGATTCCTCTGTCACACTGGGGGCGTTGTGTTGCCCATCTGATGGCCCAGCCAGCTGGATTTAGCTATTTACTCAAGACCAAATCTCAATGGGTATAAATCATTAGGGCTCAATCAAAGATGAGAGCAATGATATTTTGCACCATCTGAGTAGCACTTCTCCAGGAAATTTAATTTCTCCAGAGGTGACCAATGCATTCTACCCACTACACCAGGTGGACCAAAGCCTGGCTTTCCGTGCCTAGACTAAATAAGAACTATTTCAAGCTCGTATTTAAGTCTGCATATACACACAATACACATATATACAAATAAATGTATTATATAGCATATGAAAAAATGTACATTGACATTTCTGTAACAGATATCAGTATTCATAATTTATAGTTAAGATGTGCATTTCAGCCATACATTAAAGTTGATACCATTTGGCATATTTTTGATCTATTCATGACTTCAGAATTTGGGGACATACAAACTCGAATAAAGCAATGTGTTTGTTCAAGGCATAGACTGGGTTTGTGTTATATTTTTTCATTGTGGTGCTATGTGCTTAAATGTAAAACCAAAAAATATTCAGTCCTATTTTCATATCATTTCTTTCCTAACTGACTTCAGTGTCTATTTCACTGACCTCAGACATTAAAGGTTGACAGTCAACTTCAGACTACAAACACCTGGGCCAGGATTCATCTACTGATGGCATGTATGTAAAGATAGATTTTAAGTGTGAGTCAGAGACTCCAAGTCCACTTTTCCACTAAAAAGTGAATTTTGGCAGTAGAGTTGAGTAGTGAGAGAGCTCTGACCAGTTGTGGGTGGGTATTTTCAGGCACGTTTAGCTGTTTGGTAAACTCCAGCAAGTAAATTGAGTAAAGGCTGCCTCCAGAAGTGAGGTAGAGCATTCATATCAAGTGAAAGTTGGGGCAAGATGGTGGATAGAGATGTGTATTAGGCTTGTGTTGAAAGAATAATGTATTATATGAGAGTCTGGGGATATTTAGGTTAAATTTGTACGTCTTTATGAGCTAATCGCTGGCTAAAAACTAAAGGTATCACTATGTTGGAGTGTGAACCTCTACAGGGAAATGAAAAAAATTAAAATACGTTATTTGTGCATATTGGCCTTATCCATATTCAGTGGTTATTGATGGAAAAAAAAGATAAAGGAGGAAGACAAGAAGGACCTGCAGAGTTTGTGGCATGAACTACTAAAGCTAAAGCAGCTGCAGGCTTCAGAAACAAAGTTTCATTCTCTCCAACCTTTACCTACTTTCTCCTAGAAGACCATTTTTGCTCTATCTTCTATCAACAGATGTAAATTTCAGTGTGTGCTGCAGTTTTGTTGCTCTAGGTGCTGCTGGTTTTCTTGCACCACTGAAAGCTTACAAACCCAACTTGAAAGCTAAGCTCTTTCAGCAACATTATCTCTGATATTCAATCTTTTTAAACTGTAACATATTTATATTAAATGACTAAAAAAAAAAATCCTAAACAATAAAAGAAACAAACTCAAACCCTCTTGCAGCAAGAAAGTTATTTTTTTGAGAAAATGAAAATTATTAAAAGCTCACATACCTCAATTTGAAAAGAAGGACAATTTCAGATTTGGTCTTTGAGTAGAGTTTAACTGATCTGCTTTCAATTTCTATTACTAGGTACAAATCTCTCCTCATTCACAGGGTTCTGCATGAAATAGTGTGCTACCTGGACTCCAATTGCTCCTCTAAAAAAAGATACAGGTCTTACACAGCTCCAGTGAACACTTTGGTCCTTAAGGTGTCTCAAAGGCATTTGATGCTTCTGTGTAGAAAACAGAAAATCCTGCCTGCTTGTTTTTGTTTTTTTTTTTTTCCTTTCTTCTTCTTTTTCTTCCTGAATATAGCCAAGCAAAGATTTGTTTTAGAAGTTCTATGCACAGCACTTGGAAAACCATTTGATCATATCAATTCAGTGTAAACCAAAAATTTAAGTCCTCCACAGGGAGTGAAAACATTTTTCTGAATGCTAATAGATAAATTGTATTCTTGAAGCAGGGGTTAAAAACCTTGAGCTTTGTTTTGAGCTTCACTTTGTTTTGTTTCTGTCCTGGAATCTATTCTTAAACAAATCAGGCAAACAACACACCTTGCCAAGCACCATGGGGAAATGAATGTAGGGATTCATAAGTATTCTCCTAGTTTGTATGCATGATTCACTGTCTGGTGGCAAAAATCAATTTGTCTCTTTAAAAAGGCCCCCTTGGGGCTAGAGGAATGCAGAGCTGTAATGGTTTACTGTCTTGAGAGCCTTTGTCTGATGACAAACAGAACTGGAATTGACAACAGAGAGTTATAGTCATGAGTAAAATTATTCATGTGTTATGGCTTTTTCCCTCACCTGGCTTTGCAAAACTGCACCTGCAAAACAGCGCATCTCTGTCATTCATGTAGTCACCTCGATTGCATGCTTCCCTGGTATTTACAGGCACTGATAGTGCTTGCATTTTTCTATCCATTTATATGTGCTGATATCCCTTTGCAAATCAAGCACTCTGCTGTCTGCACAAATGTACAGGCATTGGTAGATATTCAACCATGCACAACAGAGAACCCCACTGAGAGTGTTCCAACCTTTATGTCACACAGTGAAGTATATGAAAGAAAAGATGCATGTCTGCACACATTTCATTACCTTACAGGCAGCATCAGAGAGTGGAGACAGCATTAGGCACAAACTCAGAAAATACAGGTTTTATTCACAGTTCAAGCCTTGATCTCTTATATTGCTTTAGGCACATACTATTACCAGTCTGTAACTTCTCCCCTTTTACTAGATCTTATTTTCTTTAATTAAAAGGTAAAAATTTGAAATATCATCCCTTTGTATTTTAGCTAATGCAGAGGGCTTTCTGTCTCTTACAGTCACAAGTTATTTTTGTATTACAGTTAAGATTAGTCAGTAATACCACCCTCAATTTAATATCTGCCAAATGTCAGTGGAACAGTGCTAGTTGATACAACACAAAAGTTTGGCCCAGTACCTGAGAATTTTTTAAAGCATCTTCCTTTTTATCTACAAATAAAATGTATGACTTCTTAAATTTTGTACTGAAATTAACTAAGGTTTCCAGATATTAAACATGGCATAGAAAATCATATACTGTGGCAATGAAATGCTGGACTGGTCAGGAAACGTTTTTGAATTCTTATTAGTTCTGATTGAAAAATCTTGAAGTCAATTCTATGTTTTGTAATAAAGTTGTTGTGGTTTAACCCAGCTGGCAATTAAGCTCCACACAGCTGCTCCCTCACTCCCCATCCATGTGACAGGGGAAGGAAGTGAGAGAGTAAAAGTGAAAAAACTCATGAGCTGAGATAGTTTAATAGGTAAAGCCAAAGCCACACCCACAAGCAAAGTAAATAAGGAATCCATTCGCCACTTCCCACAGGTGGACAGGGGTTCAGTCATCTGAAGGAAGGCAGGGCCCCATCACACATAACAATGACTGGGGAAGACCAATGTCTTCAGTCCAAACACCCTCTCTTCCCTCTTCTTCCCTCCAGCTTTATCATCTGAGCGTGATGCCACGTAGAATGGAATATCCCTTCGGTCATTTGGGGTCAGCTGTCCAGGCTGTGTCCCCTCCCAGCTCCTTGTGCACCCCTCTCTCTGGTGGGGTGGGGTGAGAGGTCAAAAAGGCCTTGACTCTGTGTCAGCCCTGCTCAGCTGTAACAAAACAATCCCTGTGTTATAAGCACTGTTTTTTTTTCACAAAAACAAAACAAAAAATACAGAACACAGCCCGCTAGTAGCTACTGTGAAGAAAATTCATTCTACATCAACCAAAATCTGCACAAAAGTGTAAAATTAAAAAAAACCAAAACATTGAAAACAAAAGGAAAAAAGAAAGAAAAATAAATTATTAAGAAAACTTCTTTTCCCCCTTTGAATGTGAGTTTGGTCAAACCAGAAGTATATTAATTCAATAAAATGGAAACTCTGACTAATCAAAGCTTGTTTCAGTTGAAAAATGGAGAAGGATACTTACAAACAAAAAAAAAGATGTCTGTCCTCTATTAAGGTACTCAGGGAGATAAAGATATGCCCCAAATTTACATTATGTGCAGCAATAGGCTGTCAGTGTACAGATGATAAGTTCTGTTGGCACTGGATGCAGAAAAATAATTCAATACAGAATTAGTATAGTATTATGCATAAGGATATTCTGGACTGATTGTACAACCAGATGTTATGTGAATTCAATCAAGAAATGTTTTTTGTCACCTCTTTTCAAACAGACATGCCAGCTTTATTCCCAGTTGAGATGAGAATAGGAATCCATTGCTTACTCTATTAACAATAGACAATTTTTCTAATAATGAATAGATTTTTCCAGTCTTCTGATGAGATTGGTGAGTGCCAGCTATAGCTGTGAATTTTTTTTTTTTTTATTTATTTTCTCTAGAGAGGGAGCAAGGGTTTAATTTTGGCCTGAGGAGCTTATTTTGAATACATCTGAAACAGAAGTAAACTGCTCAGTAGCATATGCCCACAGAAAATATTATAGGCCTGTCTTACAGGAGAAGGCATATACCCCAGTTAAGGGCTAAACAGGAGAGAAGTGGTAAGTGAAAAAAAATCAGCATCATACAAGAAGTATACATTAATTTAATGAAAACCACTCAGTCCAGGTCATCTAGAAGATACCACTGGTGAGGTTAAGTCATATCAAAATATATGTATACTCACATGTGGTTTTTTCTGTTTGTATACTAAACAATATGCACTGAAAGTGGAAAAAAATGTTTAGAAACCTACAAATACTTATTTTTTCTGAATTATGCAGTATTTTCTTTTCTAAATCTAATTTTTTATTTATGACCTCAGGCCCACTGTGGGGTTTAGAGTTCTCTCTTCCTTAAAGAAGAAGCCACCTTCTTTCTTTCTTTTTATATAATGTGAGTAAATGAAAAGTATTTTACCATTACCTACAACCATAAAAAACAGAGACAGTGTCAGGCATTCCCAGCACCTTTCTCCTAATCCTGTAGCTTTGCCTTTGCAAGAAACTTAATGAACTGGCACCGCATTATTCTACACGCATTTACTGCAGAGACGTTTCCTGCAAAGCAAGGTCGGTCAATAAACTTCTTATGAACGAGTTGGAAATGGAGGTTTTGTTCCACAGCCCCCTACTGCCTCCAAAAAACACTTTTTTTTCTTTAAAGACCATTCTGATCATAACCCACTGGCATCCTGTTTAATAGGCACATCCCATGGCCTGCTGGGCCAGCATAACTTAATAGGAAAGGGAGATGCTGATGGGAAAACGCGCACAAGAGAGATGAGTTGTAAAAGTGTAACTGGCACACACACACAGCCAAATATCCCTGAAGACTCAGAAGACTTCTCAGTCTTGAAAACATTTACAACCAAGCACAGTGATTTATACCCCAATTCCAGCAGATTTACTCATGAGAGCAAGTAATATGCTCAGTAGTAATTAACAAGCTTGAATTTTCTCTGTTATTTTCACTGACTCTCATGCCTCTTCACACTGTCAAAGAGGTGTGAAAGAAGAAGGCCTGAGAACAGGATCTTATTTCATGTTTTTTCCTCAAAGACATTTTTGTGCTATCAAATCCAGCTTTGGAGAACAAATGTCACCAACCAAGAAAAATCAACAAATGTGTAAATCCATATGTCCCCATCTCATTTATCTCATCATGTGTGCCCTGACAGTCCCCCAAAACAGCATTCATCTAAATAAGTTGTGAATTTCAAAATTGAAACGGAAAAGTGGGCAATTTGTCTATTTAGTTTTTTCAGCTTTCTTTTGCTCTGTATTTTTCCCTCAAAACCCTTCTACACAAGCTGACAAATGTGAATTGCTGCATGAAGTCAGGTACTCAGGTGTGGTCAGCAAATTGACACATATTAAGCACTGGTTTGCTCCAGGATATTATAAACATCCTTCTTCTTCCAAGTTTTAAACCATCAGTTTAAGGTTCCCTATTCAAAATAGCACTCAAAGTCATGTTGAGCTTTAAAGCTTGTGCTTTAACTTACTGAAGTTTCAGTAAATGGGACAAATGTGTACTGAAGTAATGTCTTGTTTGATTTCTTAACACCAAGCTCCATTTTAGCTACTTAAATGTAAATTTACAGGTAAAGCTGCCATATACAATGAAATAAGATAAAACTAATTTTTACCTTGCAAAGGGAGTTGCATGTCAGAACACATTTAATATTGTACTGTGCTTACATTCCTAGGAAAATTAAGGGAGGAAGCTTTGGCTGAATTCAGACAATATTTTCTGTGCTTTTGTAACTGTAATTGTCAAGAAGGTTTTCTTCTCTGTAAATATTCAAGTTAGGACAATATCATTTGAAAAAAGGTATTTTTGCACATACTTAGTTCCTTTTCTAAAATTTACTTTATTCCCTGTCTTTTCTCAGAAATTTTATCCAACTTTACATCATAGTTTTGGGTTTTTTTTTTTTTTAATTTCCTTTGGTATGAGTTATAACGCTTTCTTCTACAATCACAGATACAGCTGTGTATTACAGATAGAAATGTTCAATACTCAGGGGTAGACATACATTCCAAGAGGAGACATTACAGTTTTTGCCTTCGAGATATTTTGGGATTTAAAAAATGATGCATCACAGAACTATTAGGGTTAGAAGGGATCTCTGGAAATCAACCAGTCCAACCCCCCTGCCAAGGGAAGGTCACCTAGAGCAGGTTACACAACCACGTGTCAGGTTTTGAATGTATCCAGCAAGGGAGACTCCCCTGGAACCTGTTCCAGTGCACTGCCACCAAGTTCTTCCTCATGATGAGCTGGAACTTCTTGTGCTTTTGTTTATGCCCGTGACTACTTGTCGTGCCATGGAGCATCATTGCAAAGAGTCTGGCATCATCCTCAGGGCACCCAGTTTGAGATCTTTATATGCATTGATGAGATTACAATATATTAATTAGGCTTAAGTAACTGTCTGTTATTTCTAAACAAAGACAGTAAAACATTTCTCCTATAATTCTCAGAGAAGTTAAATATTGATAAACATCTTACCTGCAAAATGTTCGCTACCTAATTTTCCCTAGAAAAAATAATTTCATTAAATCTGCAAATTTGTATATCTCATTATTCAAAATCAGTATTGTTGTTGGAGCAAAATTAATTAAAGTTAAGTGAAGTGGTTTTCAGTAACCAGAGGTAAAATCTCAATTATCATTCAGCTCCATGGCACCATGAGCTCTGATTTCATTGCAGGCAGGATCCAAAATAATTTCTGGTATTTATACTACTCCAGCCAAGAGCCCATGACGTTCTTTAATAAATAACGAATCTTGGATATTTTCCTGAGAAGAAAGAAATCTGACATGGCAGGATATTTGGTTTTGGCTGATACCTCCTTCTTCCTCACAATGGATGACCCTGAAGAGACCAGCTGAGGCAGAGGTCTCATTACACCTCGATATCAGAACAGTTCTGAGAGAAGGAAAAAACTAGGCTATAAGTGTCCAGTAATTCTTGAAGTTATCTGTTTCCTTTTCTTCCCATTACTGTGCCCCAGAGTGCTGCCTCCCAGACGTGCCAAAGCACTATTGCAACCCCAAATCATAAGTGAGAGGCTGGAATGCTTATGCAGAGGCGCAAGGAGGCAACAGGGCACGGTGGAGCCTTGTGCAGGGCTGCTGAAGGGAGCCCCTGGCTCTCAGAGACTGCTGTCATTTCCACTCCTCAGCTGCTGCTGTGAAGCCCTTGCCTGAGGAGAGACACCCTCATGTGGAGACCACTGATGCAGAGATTCCAGTGAGAAATGTTCAAGGTAGCATCTTTCATATAAACTCCGGGTGTATCAGGACCTTCCAGCTGTGCTGGTTTTGTTTGTTCTGTGTTTGCTCAGTTTCACAAGGGCCCCCATCATGACAAAGGTTTTAGAAAGTGCCATTTAGGACAAACTGCATCAGGTTACCAAACAGATCCTAGTGAGAATAACACCTGAGGGAGGATAACACCTGCAGGGAAATACAGCTTGGAGCTCTTTTCATTTTTGCATGAAACCTCCTCCAGAAAGGACTCCTGGTTAACACATCATCTTTATTCTACCACAAGGGTAAAAAGACTCTTCAACACTGCTGTAACTCATTCCTGAACTTAGACATATTGATTTCTCTTTCTGAGTTACTGGGAAATTTTGCTGTGTTGCCAGAGAACAACTCCACAATTCTGTCTTTGTGATCTGTGTAGGTACTTCTAAGGGCAGAATTTAAAGAAAGTGTTTCAAGGTTCCCTTTTCAATGACCTAATATTATTTCACTTGAAATAATCTGAACATACATAGTAGCACCAGATTTTGATAAAAAATGCTCTTTGAAAAAAAATATTTTATGCGTAAGTCACATTGTCACTTTATATTAACTTTCTTATCCATTTCACCTTTATACTGTCCTCTGTATTCATTCATTTTTAACTAAGTTATCTTTTTTCAGTCCTGAAATAGATTTTTAAAAAGACAGGAGTACCTGTGTCAGTCTTAAAGAAAGCTATGCTCTGGCAATTAAAAGCTACTTGAACTCTTCATAAGCAGAGGAAATTTTGTTAGAACCATGTTCATGCCGTAAACTAATGAAGTTAATGTATAACTCTTTCACATAGCATTCCATCCTTGAATCTTTGAATCCTTTGAAAAAAAACACTTCAGTACTACAATGTAACTTTGCTCAGTGATTTTGACCTCCTGAGATTTTTTCTAGTATGGATAATTCCCTAGACAGAAATGCTACTTTATATCAATATGTACCTGATCAACCAAATACGGTATAAATATCAAATTCTGTAAACTGAATTTTTGTGAGCTTCTTTCACTGGGTTTTGATTCTGAAGCACAAAGTGTGACATTTCTGTAAACAGACTGCTTCTGTTCCACATTTCCTCAAATACCAACATGCTCTTAGCTAAAAAGATCTCCAACCTAAAATCACTAATGGCAGCACTCAGCATCTCTAAATGCCTGTTGTGATTTTTCCCCCTAATTGTTCAATTTTGATCTAATATCAGATTATAGAGACAGATCAGTTAAATGTAGTGCTGCATGATGCCATTTACTTGGCTGTAGCAAATAGGAAGACTATTAGCTAATGTCTTTTCTATCCTCAGAATCAGATCTCAGACTGTTGCTGTGGTTTATGTCCAGGTATAATTGCAACACACTTCACAAAGATTCCTTAATGAAGTTCAGAACACAAAGTGTCCTTAAAAGAGATGTTCTTCTTCTGCATGTGACCATGTCAAGGATCACAGTATGCAATGACACAGTTACACTGCGAATGCCTTTTGGGAAAGATACTAATGATTTTGAAGCAGCATTTAAACATCTGGTGTCTCAACAGTTCATGTTACCGTGTTGTCTGTGGTATGTCAGTAGCTCATGAGAGATCACACAAATCTTCCAGTCAAGGTAAAGTCATTTCATTGCAAAGATTTTTGTAGTACTGCTCCACATTCCTTGTTTTCGTGAGTGCCTGTGGTACACAAAATGTAAATGGAAAGCATATAACTAAAAAGTCTCTCCTGGTTTGTTCTGCACTAATCTCAGCTCAGGTTAAGGAGTACCTTTGTATTCTTGAGATAGCTCTACTCCCTAAGCCACCATATAAAACATTTAACAGGCCCCTGCTCACCCTCCCAAAATTTTCTACTGTGGGATTTTAAACAGCAACATAATAAACCTACCTGCAAGGGCACTACATCCACTTTCATTAGCTTGGAAGAAATTTAGCTCTACAGAATGCATCAAAATCCCTGCTGTGAAACATGTCATCTTCTAAGTGCAGGCAAAATAAGCTCTATAATCTCTTATTCATTTTAAAATCAAAATTATTCAAGCCTCTGATTTTTCCTTTATTTTCGAGCTGTAGTCTTGGTGATTTTATAAATCCTGAATAAAAATAACAGATCATTATTCACAGTCCTTTTAGTCTTCATTAGCATAGACTGACTCACCAGCTTGCTAAATAAACAGAACATATAGGTTAGACATATGTTTTTTCACCTGACTTATTTCATGATGCAGAAAGTACTTCAGTTCTATTTCAGCCCTTTCCTGTGTGAGAACAGAATGCACCAATTAATAATGTCAAATTACAGCCAGAAACCCATGCCTGAATGAGCTTGTCAGGACAATGAGACTTTTCTGCTTATTATTTTCAGAAAATTCTAGTGAAAGAGAGAAGCTGTGAGCAATTGTAAAATCCTCAGCCCTTTATCAGTTCTACAAATAAATATGTGTAAAAAGCTTGCATGTTTAATGCTTTAAAATAACATAAAATAAAATTTAAAAATCAAGCTTTGTGTACTAAGCATTTTAAAAAATGCCAATATTTGTATGCTTGGCAATGAAGAGTATCAGCTATTTAGAAATTAATTAAAAATGGTTTTTAATTCTTATTTGTACAAACCACCCTAATCCCTTATTCCACTTTTATTAGTATTATGAAGACAAGTTAACTCTGAAAGAGAGCTGAAAGGTCTTGGATTTGATGGTAGGGCTCACCAAGAAAAAGAATCAAGAGAGGATTTGCCTGCTTTTCAAATAGTGTAGCTGTCCTAGACCCTACCTCGACACAACAGATGTGAAAGGACACCCTATGTCCTACAGCTGCTTATTTATTCCTTATTATTCTCATGCAAAATAAATAGAATAAGTTGTTTTCAAAGACTGAGAGGCTCTCCACCTCAGAAAATGAACCACACATTATTGTGTGGCTGCTGAGTACCACAGCAATTGCATAACAGAAAATTCCCACTCTGAGAAGTGGGTTAAAACAAGTGCAGTAACAGAGAGTGAGTACAATAACAAGAAAGCAATCTTCCCCATTGTGCTATGAGCTCTCTTTCCCCAACCAGTCTTCTAACACCTCCCAAAGTCAAACAACTTGTGGGTAGCTTGTTTGGCAGCTGGCTGAGCTGCTGCACACTTGCTGGAATAACTCACCCACAGATGTCTGTGCCTACTATCCTGGCAGTGGCCAGACCTTGGAGCACTTCCCACAGTTTGCGGCAAGAAGCAGCACTGCAACAAGGGCTGACTCTTCTCCCAGAGGCTTGGTGTTTAATTCAGCTGCACTGCAGCCATTCTCTTTACACTGGAGGAGTGCTTACAGCATTCTTAGGGCAGGTTAGAATGGGAACCAATTCAGAAGTACTATTATTACATCAGTGTATTATGGAGACAATTAAAACAGCTATGTTCCCTATCCAGAAGGAATAAGTGGATTCTTGCTCTATCTTAGTCTACCAAATGAATCATGGTAAAGGAGGAATCACATCCTTCTAGCCAGGACAATTGATAATTGTTAAATGGGTTAGGTGTAAGCACAGTAAATAAAGTCATCCAGTTACCTGCCATAATTTAAGTAGAAGTAGCTGAACTGGCTGTGGGTAGTGTCTTGTGAGGGGATTCAATAGCTCAGCTAAGAGCTGAAAAATCAATCTTTCATCTAAATCACATCAATTGATGTCTTCAACTAACACATAATTATAGAAAATTTACTTTTCCTTTGCAGTTATTTCATGAACCATTGTGTTCAAGATATCTCTGTTGCAATGGCAAAACCTTCTGGGAAGGCCTCTAGGGTGGGCACGTCTTTGACTATGTGGAGTCAGGTGGCAGCACATCTGGCTTAGGTCAGATCTGCCACAGGACAGCTCTATGTTTCTATAGTGCTTTTTAATGTTTTTCTTCCATACTGAGACACCAGCTTTGAAGCAGTGAATCATGGAGATGTAAAACAAACATTGCACGTGAAAAAGATGCCTGTTCAGATAAGGCCACAAATCTTCCCCTGCGGTCAACTTAATACAGTAATTGCAATTTCTTCATTAGTTATCATGCTCGTAGCTATACCCTCCTTGAAAGGTAGAAGCATTTACAGAGGAAAGATAGTAAAATATTTACAGGGTAGCCAAATGACGATTTCCCTCAGAAAAAATACACCTGCATTTGTGAGAGCTTGTTATGGTGGTTGAAAAAAATATTTTGGCTTTATTTATTCTGCTGCTCTATCCATTGTAGAGCAGGTTGGCACCTGCCCTTCTACCCTAAGGAAAGGGCTAAGTACAATTGTGCTGCTCCCAGAAACCCCAGCAGGGAACTAACCTGTGCCAGCCCATTTTTTGTTGTAACTTATTTTCTCTCACTGGTCAGCAATTTGGAGGTCACTTGCATGGAAAAAGGAGAGAGCAGCTTATTGGCAGCTACTCTGCTGCCATGGTGATTCCTGGAGTACAGAGAATAGTGCATGGAGGATCATAGGGGGATATAAGGAGGTAGGAGCCATCGTTTTTATACGGAACACAAAATAATAGAGGAAAAAAAGTTATGTAGGTCTGTAACAGCAAAAATGAAATAACATTTTATATATCAAAGAAAAAGAAGTCAGCAAAAGAGATGAAGGGATAGGAAGGACAGGGATGCATGGCAAATTTCTTCAAATTGGCTTAGTATCATTTTAAGAAGCTGTAGTGGGACTGGAGAGATCTTTGTTTGCTTGTTTTTCTCATAAATTCACAGAGAGAAAAATTCTGGCCAGGTCTAAGAAAGGGGCATCAGTCATGCAGGCATTTAGCCAACATCACCACTGGGCCCTGTGAATGTCAGGTGATGTTCAAAAAACTAATTAGTTTGTTTTCCTTCAACACTTTGTTGAAAGAACATTTCATTACAATGCAAATAGTGTTAACTCACAACACAAGCTAGTCAAATTCTTTCAAAATATCCCATGTAGGCCCTTATCATAACCTGCCCAACGATAAATGCTGAACTCGCTTTAGAAGATAGAATTCGTACTGATAGCAGGATGCTGACTGTCAGACAACTCACAGCTTTTATTATTTCAGATACTTTGAGTCTCAAAGTAATTAGTCTTGTTAACTCTGTTAACAATGGATTGGCACTTGCCACTGTAACTAGCTGGGTTGATAGCTGAAAAGTAAACTACTGGCTTTGTGAAAAAAAACATGGTTGAAATGCATCCTACCACGTGTTTTTTTCCTGCTGCTGCAGCCCCTCCTCTCCTTCCTGCCAGCAGCAACTACAGCAGGGCCTCAGAGTATGAACAGGTTCAGGAAAGTTGCAGCCACATGCTCACTCTTCTGTCATCTTTCCCAGTCCAATTACACACGAATTCAGCCTCTGTGTTGTACTTTCTTGCCTAATGACTTTCTCTGAACAGATTGCTGAGCGCTTTCATTCCTTTCTACTCCTGCCTTCATTTTGGCTCGATCAAGACATTTCAAAAGTCAGACTGGATCAGCTCCTGCCTACTCATTAATCATTCATTAAGTCCACCTAATATTCCCGGCCTTTCACTTGTCAAGTTCGTTGATTCAAGCCATAGTGAAGCTCAGGTCCCAGAAGGGCAATGAGAGCTACCATGAGTGCTCTCCCCTGAGGGTGCCATTGGCATGCGGTGCTGGGATCGGATGAACGGCTGTTCATAGCACAGCTGAACCACGGAGCCTACACTGCACACAGGCAAAGAAAAGACAAAACATTACACCCTAGTGTGAGTTGCACAACAAGTAGTTACTGTCTTCCAAGTGAGAGGAAAAATGCTGGGCTACAGATGCAAAGAAGGAGGTGAGAGCCTTGGCCAGGCAGAAAACACGCACTTAAAGCAAGATGCAAACACAAACCTGATTGCTCTGCTATTCAGACCTGGAGGGTGAGCGTTCAGTACCATGCTACCTCAGTGCTGACAGCTGACAGAGTTTGCACTGATCTTACAGGACCCAAAAATCAAGCTCAATGGAAAACCATTGTTGCTGAACAGAAGAGAGTTTCAATGCCAAATTGGACAAGAAGAAAGGGTAAAACTCTTTTTCCTGGTGCCAGTCATGTTGCTGACTTAGAAGTCTCAATGATTAATACAGTAGTACTCAGAAGTCCTAGAAGAGTAATAGGAGTAATGTTAATTCCACCATTTTCTCCAGATGAAAGTATTTTTCCCATTTTCCCAGTAAGATCCAACCTAAACTCTTACTCAATGCAGGGATTCAAATACTTTGCAGGCAGAAAAGAGAATATTATAGAGATTGGCAAAATACAGTATTTTTTAGGTGTAGTGATTTACTGTCAATAAAACATGCAGATAAGCAGAAATAATTTTGGATCGAAACAGTTTAGAGACGTTTAAAATAGTAATATTCACAGCAGAGTTTCTTGTTTTGTTTTTGATTCAAATAATCTCAACAATATGTTAATAAACTTAACCTTGCCACTGGAAGGCATGCTCATATGTGTGCAAAATAAAATCTTTTACAGGACTGATGGCACAACTGAGATGAAAATAGTAATTTGTATCCACAGAGATTTTAAAGACACAGAGATAATTTTTAATATGATATGATTGAAGAATCATCATTCAGAAACCTCTGTAAAAATTAAAATTTGTAAAGAACATTGTTTTAAGTATATCAAAGTGTTCAATTTTTTATAATTTCTAAAAGTTTCTTTGCTGTTCAAGTAATTTTCTCTTTATGTCCTATGTTTTTTGAAGAACAATTTTTTTTTATTTCTGGTTCAAAAACTTTTTGACACAATATTTATTTCATTGAAATGCAACATTTAATACAATGGATTTTTTATAATGTTTGAGTTTTACATTGTGATTGGAGGTTGGTTAAACTGATCACTGATTCATCAGTCCTATAAGATAATATGTCTTTGGTTTTGCCTGTTTCTAATTCACACTACTGAGCCAATGACCCCTTCAAGAAATGTCTCCCACTGGTTTATCTAGGTCCAAAGCCTGCACTCAGATCCTGGCTAGACTATTCTGTAGCTCTCTTGCAGCCCATAATACTTGGGTTTCTTCCACAAGTAATCAAGATTCGTGGGGAATTGGTGCACATCCCAGACTGCCCAAATAGAGAATGAAAACTTGGGAATTCGAACAACTACTCCCAGGAGGAGATTGACTTCATATCTTCACAAAGAAACATTTTTTTCAGGAAGTTCTATTAAAAACATTTCATTTGGATCCTCTGACAGACATTTATGAAAACAATAAAAGGTGGCTAGCTTTTCTTTGCAAAATTCTTGACTGTTGCAAAACTCTTGATTTTGCAAAACAGCATATCAAGGACAAAAGGAAGGGCAAATGAAATTGTGAAGGTGGATATTGTGCAAATGGGAAGAGAAACAGCAGAAAGAGTGTGTAAGATGTGAGAAATGAGAGATCTGGGGTGACTGTTGCCAGACAAAACATCTGTAAACACACCTTTGCTGCAAAGTGTTCCAGTGTGAAGTAAAAGGGGGTCTATGCACCAATGAACCTGGATGGAAAAGTAATCAGAGAAAATGTCTACATTTAGCTTAAGTTCATTAGAAATATTCACTCTGTTGTTCTCTGTATTTTCATCTCTGAAATTCTAAAACAGAAAACCAAACCAAACCAAACCAAAAAACATAGCAAACCACTAGCTCACCAGAATGAAATTCAACTCACAACTAGGAAGAGGATTTGCTTTGAAATATAATTGAAGTAAGGACAAAGTAAAATTACAGAACAGCAAGGCATGCACCCACTGCATTTCCTCTGTGTGATACTGTTCCAAAAACTCAGTGATGCAAGATGCTCATACTGTGTAAAATATTAAATTATTCATTTGATTTGTATTTAATGGTTCCAAAAAACCCAAGCTGGTAAAACACAAACTACACTTAATGTACCTTTCTTTTTATTCTTTTTTTTTTTTTTTTCTTCAGAAGGCACTTGTTCCAACACCTTTTTTATGCAGGCTAAATTATTTCCCTCAAGTTTTGTTTCTATCCAACTTTAGTAGAAAGGTGTATAGTCCTCCATTCCCATGAGGCACCTATGTTTTCACACCCCCCAAGCACATTGCTTTCAACTGCTTGTTAAGCAGAGCCAATGAAACTGAGAATTCTTAAACAAAACACACATTAGCATGCCTCTTGTTTTCTTAGGTTTTCATTGCTCCATTTACTATTTAGAACTTCATCCCACTCCTACTGAAGTGAATAATGAAACTCCCATTGATTTCAATTTGAAAGCCTCTCAATAGCATTAACATCTAAGTGTTGAAAAAGGGAAAGCAGATCTGTGTAATGTTATCAACCAAAGTTTTGCTTCTGTATCTGCCCTACACTTCTGTATTGTGGAAGTTATTGCTTTATCTGGGATATCTTCTACTTGTGGCCAAGTTTGCTTGTCTTTTGCACAGTGCTTCAAATTTTATCCAAGTCATGGTACTGATAGGAATAAAATGAAATTTAAAGTATGCATCCCACCTTTAAAATCTTGCATGTCTAGTAGTTATCAATTATTATTTAAACTTATGTAGCAGAAGGAGAAGAAGAGATGTTAATCTGGTCCATCTTCTGTTTGATGTCTCAAAGAACACCAGCTACTGCAGAGATAATTACCCCAAGCACTAGGGCTGCCCGGTACGTTCTTCTGGAGTGACTGATAGTCTGGGAATGTTAATGCCACTTCCTAATCTTCCACCAGCTGCACAAGCTATCTCCCTCCTCCCACTTCTAAAAACCTCTGTGGCTCTAGGGCTGTCAGCAGAGCACATGCCACTATCCATTCCTTCTCTTCCTCTCTTTCAGAGTCCTGTTACCCCTTGTTTAATAATCTGCTCCACTAACCTTCACCACCTCCCTTCTTTTCCATCCTTCATGCTTGAATGATTTTATGGGTTCCAATTCATCTGAAGAAGATGTTGATGCCAGTAAAAATGTAACCATCCAGAAAGAGGCAGCCTGCACAATCACACTAAAACTTTTGCATCAAGCATTCACTCTGATGATCTGGCTGAGATCTTTCAGAGTAGTGGACAGTTCCACAAAGGTGGCTTCCAAAATCTAGTTCTGCTCTCCATCATTCCCATATTTTATATTATCCCATGTGTTTAAACTGTATATATTTCTGAAATCCCAACACATATACTTCCATCCCTATAACAATTCCTTTACGAAAAATTCCTTTGAAAGAAACAACTCTTTGACAAATCAGAGAGCTTGCATATGTTAACAGACATTTGTTTATAAGCATAACTAGATCTACTTGTATTATGTATTTTATTGTATTTGTTTAAAACAGCCATGGCTCAAATTTATTTTTTATTCTCCTTTTTGAGAAAATTGCATTTTGAAGCACAACAATTTTCATATTCTCCAACCTCCTCAAGATGTACTTAAGTAAACATAATCAGTTTTGTTCTGAAGAAAAATATTTCATTGAGGCTAAGTACATGTTTATATTTATGCGTGGGTGATATATACTTTGAGTAGCAGTGATTTTTCTCTTGCCTGGGTAAAGCCTTTTTGTTCTCATTGGCATTGGGCTGTGAAAGCCAATAGAACTGTGCTGGAGAGATGCAGCCTCATTTTAGGCAATTTTGAATGATTAAAAAAAAAGAAGAAACTCTTAGCATTGTAGCTGCTTCTTGCCAAAATTAAAAAACATTAAAAAATAATTAAAAGTAAGTAGTGAGGTTTTGAACAAGGATTTGAATTTTGCATTGCAGGACACATCCATCCACACGTTTCAGTGGAAAACAAGTTTGCTTTTATTTTATGTTTTTTAATTTTTTTCCAGATTTCATCATCTCCACAGGAGGTAGACTTTCTTTCTTTTGAATATAGACAAACCCTGGTCCCCTGTTTCTTGTGGTGACAGGTTCATTGCAGAACAGATTCTTCTTTCTTTTCCAGATATTTTCACGATCAACTTGCAGAGTGACTCACCTTCACATATGGTGGCAAAAAATACCCAAAAGGAGCAATCAAGAAGTTATTTAACTTTTCTTACAATTTCAACCATATGGTTTTGGAACATGGATATCATATATTCCTCAATTGTTTTTATTCATTCCCTTTAGCACATTACTGGTTGTGGAGCCAGGAGGAGGTAGAAAGAAAGGTCTCTTCATCTGCTTAGCCCTTCACATAATGTAGTTTTTTGCAGCATAAGTTTTTGAAGAATGAACACTTTGAAATTTTTAAAATTTTTAAAATTTTAATCCCAAGATATCTCTTGTAATATTTAATAGGTTTTCAAAGGCAGAGCTTTGTCTCCTCCTTTCCAGATAAGAACAACAGTTTGGGTCACTTTTGACTTAATTCTAGCAGGTGAGAACCTCCAGTGCCGATACTGCCAGCAAGTCACAGACATACTGTGACACAAGCAGTCATACCAAATGACTGCACATTTATGAGACTGCTTCCTTCTAGTCATTGTCCAAGTATCCTTTGAAGAGGATATATATATAGAACTGCTTGTCATCAATATAACCATAGATTTTTTCAAAGGAAGTTGCCTTTTTCTTTTCTCATTATCATAATGAACTCTATTCTCTTCTCTAAATCCTGCTCCCCATTGGAACTAAGCCTTCTCTGGAAAAATATAGAAGGAAATTCCCAGCAGCAGGGGTGAAAAAAAATCTTTGTTCAATTATATATTATTGATTAAGGTGCTGTGAGTAAACATATATTTTTCCCTATCTAAACTCAAAAATTTCCTCATGCAGTATCTGATTTTGGATAGCATTTTCCTCCTTGGGAATGATGATAATGGACTTACTTTATTTTATAGACTTGACGAAAATAAACATAAGTGGAAGGTGAATAAAAGACTCAAAACTTCACTTCATGTAAGAAATAGAATAAATATAAGAGCCATTCAACAATTCCTGAGTGTTTGTATATTGCACACAGGCTGACAAACTCATGCATTTGAAATCCTTTTGAGGGGAGGACTACTCACAGATGCCTCAGCTGTACTCTTATTATGCAAATGTATGTTGACATAAAGTTGCCCAGATATCTGAGAACTGCATTACCCTAGTGATTCCCACAGCACTGCCTTAGATCCTACCCTTCTCTACTAACATCATTGTGCTTCCATTGTGGGAGGCTTTAGAGCATACTAATGCAAAAGAGCAGAATTTGCCCCGTAAAGTAACAGAGAGATTGACATATGTTTTCTCCATCCATTTGGCTAACCTACAATAAAATGCCTGGTGCTCCATCAGAGTTTGTAATTGATTGGCCAGTAAACAGCTTGTTGATAATAACATATTCTCGCCATCTGATGTTTTGAACAATCCAGTAGCAATCTGCAGCAACGCTATTTACACTATGTTCCCTGCACTGGGCATGGATCCAGCTTTTACCACCACCAAGAACAAAGAAGCAGGAGGTCTGTCATAACCTTCAGAAGTTTTTGTGAGAAATTTTAAGGTTTTCAGAGACAGTTTGGCTTCTAGCAGAGGATTTGAACATGGAAATATGTTTCGTGTTCTTTGTTTTATGTATCATAATGGGGAAAGATGTACAGAATAAGTTTTCATAATAGATAAGCATTTAAAGGACATTGTCTTTGACTTCCTGCAAAGACAGAGGTTTAAGCAATGCTGAGAACATCCCATTAGTCATGTTAGGTGACCTTGGACTGATCTTCTAGGTTGTGTAATGCAGAGTATCTCAAACCATGTGCTCTGCCTATTCAGATTGTCTGCATAATCTCCCTTTGAGATCCTCCTACAGAACTGAGACCACAGGGAAGCTTGGTGTATGCATATGTTTGTTTACACACATACATACTAATATGCAGGCAGGCTTCTGCCAGACCTGAGCTTGGAATGTAAGAATCTTCTTAGTTGAGTGACCTGTTTTGGGATTTTGCTCCCTATAATCAAATATTTTTACATTATCTACAAATGGGGACATGAAAAGTAATACCACTGACAGAAGTCGTAGTGGAAGCAAGGTCTCTCCCTGGGTCAGAAACATTCCTCAACTCTCTATAAATGTTTGCTACAGGCACTGAGAGTACAAGTGCCAATGTGCTGAATTGTGAGACTGAGTAACATACCAGGATGGAGATGTGTCCAGAACAAAACATGAAGCTACTGGAGAACAGTTAATTGCCTTCGAAGTACTGTCTAAATTTAGACATTTCCATTTCTATACAACACCAGAGCAGGGGCTGAGATGACCTAAGCCTTGCACATCAGTTTCAAACTGCCCATTACAAGCCATCATTTCCATTTTAACTGTGAGTATAATTTCTTTAATAGAAGTGCAAATTCTGCATGTAATCATAAGGCTTAATAATGATCTCAAGTTGTGTTGTTATCAATCAAATCCCAGTGAATTTAACAGATTAATCTGGCCTTTTTATAACATTGAAAATGAGGCCTTTCCCTCTCCTAATGGCCATGATAATCCAATATTTGCTAAATATGTATAGACTAACAAAGAAAAAGACAACACCTATTCAACACCTGCATTGCTTGTCTTTTAAAATATCCCCAACTGTCCTGTTCCTTAGAGTTCCCTTTCAGTTCTTTCAAGAAAACCTAAGATCCCCATGTCAGTGGTTATTAGGTTTAAATTCTTTGTTGTAGCAAACGAGGTCTTGGCTAAAGGAAGTTTAGTAACTTCCATAAATTTAAAAAATATTTTCATAGATAAGATTCTTGTACAAAACTATAGTCATGATGTATTTCAGTGTGTTAAAAAATGTCAACCTTGCCCACTATTTCTTAATTTAAAAAATTGCAAGCAAGTAAAAAACATTAGTATTCTACTTAGTAAGTTCTTCTTTGAAGATATCACTTTAATTGTGGAGATTTTTCACTTACACAATCTAAGAATTAACACCGTTTCTTTCAAACTATTTGTTTTATGAATACTTGTCTGAAGTTATCTCACAATTTAATCTCCAATGGAGCTTTTTATTCTTTGACAGCATATTGGCTATACACCAGTTTGGGGTTTTTTTATCCTTTTCACAGTTTCTTCAGCTCAGCTGTTCCATATAAGCTGCCAGCATTTTTAAATGGCTGCTTTCATTATTATTTAATGTGTGTTGGTTTCAGCAAATATTGTAACTACAACTGTTGCTTATTATGGGTCTTTTTTTCCCCCTATAGTCAGTCAACTGGCAACATTCCAAACTCCTTTTTAATTTCCTACGACTAGAAAACTGTGCTTGCAAGGTCTACTCACTCTTTCAGATGTTTGACATCATTACTATTTAATATGCTTCTTCAAGAAATGTTGTTGCCACAGCATTTCCTGACAGCTTTACAGTTCTGCTTCTTCATTAAATACAACTGTAATTGTGCTTAAAAAAAAATACTTTGAACACAACTACTTCCCACTCTGTCCAGCAATACTATAGGAGACCATCTTGCTACAAATTTGTTATCTTTCCTGAGTTTCCTGACAACAACTGCGCCAAAAACCTAATGTAGTTCTCAGAATTTCCCAGAAAATTTTGGTATCTACTCACCTAGGAAAGAAATATGGATAATGGAGTGGTTCCGCATCTCTGGTTCATGTTTACTTTGTCAGTTTCAACAATGGAGGGATGAAGAGGTTTCAAAAGTCGCTGGCATCTTGCCTTAGTCATTTAAGCAATCCAAAATTAATTAATGTTTCCAATTCTATTTAGAATATCTAGATCTGCAAAGCCATGATAGTATTTTTATATAGCCTTTGAACCTTCACAATTTGTGGGCTTTTTTTCTCATGATGACATACACAATAAGTAGATGTCCCTATCAATAATGCACCAAGGAAATGCAAATCCTCGTATTTCCTGAACTTTTCTGTTCACTGCCTAGCCCTCTATTTATCCCTCTAGTCAATTCTGATCTATATCTTGAAATTTCCCCACAGGCATTTTAACAAAATTCTTTAGGGCATTCAGTTGTGAAAGGAACCCCTTCCTCATCTTCCTCTTCTTTGTCTCCTCTGCCTCACTCTCCTCATTCAGGATTAAACATACACCTAAAAACAATTAACCTTACTTTTCTAGCATTTTCATTATAGGGTGAAGAAGGAAACGGTATCTCGTATTTTCACATTAAAAGCAAGGTGAACAGGAGAGTAGGAATGATGATTAAAGGCATGTCAGCAGAAAAAAGAGCCTTGCAGGCTGATAAAATTTAAGGTCCATCATTAGGTGGTAGAGATGCAGAACTACCAGAAGGTATATGTGTTTCTTTTTATGCATTTTTCAACCATAAACAACATGGAATCCTTTTTTTTCTGTGATACACTAAAGCTGTCTGTTATGTGTAACTGAAACTCTGAGGTTCTAATCCCTTAGCACAGAAAAACCTTCACCATGGGGTAAAGATTTACCTCATGGGAGAAGCAACTTTCTGAGGAAGGGTGACAGTTTGAGACTGTGACCTGCCACAGGAACTGGGGATGCAGGATCTTGCCTTTTCTATCATAAATATAGTGACTTCATTTAAGATGGAACAGTATGTCTTATCAAATTCAATTTTTTATCCTGTCTGTTCATTTACTCCCCCTGGGGAGAGGATATGTGTATGAGAGAGAGAAAACAAACCACATGTAACAGATATTGCCAGTGTTACTCAGCAAACTCCAAGAAGTTATTCAAACACTGTTATTTGATGTCCATACATGATTTTATTCAGAAACAGAAAGTAGGTCTTGGTTAAATTCAGTAGCACAGACCTTCATGGTATCTCATTCAAGCATTTGTATTTATTACGAGGAAAAATAAGTATTAAATGGCTACTGCATTTCAAGATATTTTCTTTTATCTTTACAACTGCACAATAGTTGCAGTTTTGAATGCCATTATGCTGCCTTCAAGTTTAAGTAAGAAATGGGTCATTTTGCATCAGGTAGCATCATAGTTGGAGTCATCAATCGTAACCTGCTGTTACAGTTATATCATTATGCAAATTAACACAACAGTCCATGAATTCAAAATTAAAAAATTCTTATATCAGGAAAACATATTCAATCTGCATTTCTGTCAGATATTTATCAGACTAGGTATCTACTGGAAGTGATTATTTGAATTATGCATGACTATTTCAATTATTTAATACCTACACATCTCTAACAAAACAATTAAGTTCTACCTGTCTAAAAAAAGTCTTTTCAAACTCAATATGAAGATATAGAATAAGTAGATATTCACACACTAAGAACATGTAATTGTTTGTTTGTATTTTCCAATTTCAGTTCACTGAACACTGTTGTATTTGCACTGAGAATAGAATTTCTTCCAAATGTTTCTTTCAGCTATGCTGTTTAGTTTTTAAAATATGTTTTCATCTACAAAATTACCATTAAATTTGTTGACATCAAAACAGGAATTACATAAATTAAATTCCCAATGAGATCTACCTTAAAAGAATATTAAGGCTGAAAAGTTGAGTGCTCAAACGAAGAACTAACAAAATTAAGTATGCCTCTTGTTACTTACATGCACATATATCTTCCATCCCTTGTGAATCTGTAGTATTTCTAAATCCTCTAAAAATACCTCTTCAAATTCATGCCATTCAATGGTCAGGAATAACAATTATTGTAATGAAGTCATTATAGTTATGTATATGTAATATTGCAATTTGAATTCCATCTTAAATATGCAATGCTTCTATGTTCTCATCATCCAGTGCTTTATTTATTTTACAGAATTCATCTTACATCTAACTAAAAAAAATCAAGTTAACCGTAAGTTTTAATACAGGAATTTGCCACATCTGTGAGAAGGAGTCAATGGGACAAGGAAACATCACAGGACTAAGTAAATAAGATAATAAGATTCCACATTCCTTTTCCAGTGTTAAAAATCATGGCTGTACATAATTTGGCTGGACTAAGAAGAAGATATGATTTTTTGTAAATAAGAATTATGTTACAAACAAAACAATGTTTTTTCTGAGAAAATTAATACTGGAATTCAAGTGATCCACTACAAATACCAGACCTATAGCTTCTGGTAGATCTAAAATTAAGAGTGTGAAAAATTTCTCTTGTATTTCCCTTCAGATTCTTAATGATTCATTTTACTGATGCATTTTCTCTTGTGTTTATCTTGTCACTGTTTTCATTTTCATTCATATTTACAACAAATATGTAAATGCAGTCCCAACACATTAAATAGCACATATATTTAGAATGTTAAACATACACTGTACATCAAAAAATGCTCTAGAGTTGCTCCCAACAGAGTTTTGCTATCTAAAGTTAATGAGTTTTAATGTACGGTTTCCTTGTACCTTTCCTTTCTCTGCACATCAATCTGTTCATGGCATCTGTCAAGCATGCAATAGCAGGGAAATATTCTCTGGGGCTGTCAGTGAAATGACACCTTTCTCCTTTACTGGAGTTTGAAAATAATGCCCATATTTTTCTGAAATTCTCCAGGCAATGTATGTCTGCCTTACAAAACCAACACCATCTGCCCAGGCAGATTCTCAGAGCCAATGACACATAAAAGATTTTATCTGATCTCTGATGTCAAAGATATTACAATAGGTTATCAAACTTCCACTTAACTAGATGACTTACCTGCACACCTGACATTCAAATAAAATGGCTAAATACAACAGTGACTAGGGTTAATTCACTGTTACCACAATTAATTATTATAAGCAAGGACTCTAATATATGAAGAACAATGCAATTACATGTTCAAATAAAGGATGGAACACTTTGGCATTGAATCACTGCATGGCAGATGACCTTTTTGAAGCTATATGGATTTTAGCATTCCTAAGATATTTAGAAGCACACATTGTATCTGTAGGCAACATACAGACCTGTACTTACCCTGCAATTAATCATTGCACAAGCAAGCCCCCACAGGTTTTCATTTTGAAGCTAGCAAATGCTTTGTGGTTTCCTGAAAAAAAAAAGCTCAGAAATACTCAAAATTAAGAATTTTGCCCACTTCAGAACAAGGCTCAAGTGAGTTGGCCTCAGTTTTTCATTTATACAACTGTAAAATGGGCGTATTTTCCCCAACTGTCTTAGTTGATGGAAAGATGTTTATCCATATTTATTTGTTTCTTCAGTATAATTGTTCTTGAGGATTTCTTGAAGAACCATTATTAATTCTAATAAGCTAAATAAAAAAAAATTGAAGTAAAATAAGAACTACAATTCAACCTGAAGACAACGTGGATTTGCTTCTGATAGTCACATTTACTCTCCAGGCCAATTATAAAAGTACCAAATGTCATGGCATCACTATTTACATATGATATCATTACCCAAACAAATCTTCCTTCTTATTATCATTACCACAGCACCTTCAAGTATGATGACTTCAAATGATTCCTCTCTAACCTGGTGATCTCATCTTCTGTAATTCCATTTCTTCAAACTGGCTCACCCTTATCCTTTAATGTTAATGACAAAGTAATAATTAATATTGAGTGAGAGCTACACTCACATTAAGAGAAAAACTTATTTTTAACTATCATTTTTTCCCCAAGGATATATTAAAAATCATAATCAAAAAATAAATGAGGACATAGCACCGATCTCTAGTACAAAAGAAGATAACCGTGTGCTTAAGTAACATTGTCTCCAAAAGGTTTGAAATGCACTGGCTAAGTGTCTTCCTGAAAAATTATGATTTATTCAGTTGGTGCCAGTGTGTCTGAATTTTATTAAAATCACAGCAATGGGGGTACACTGTTTTCACTTTTCTTGAATGTGGCACAACCGAATTTCAACATTTCATTGGATGAGTAAGAACATTTTCTATAAAGAGTTGATTATTTTTCTGCAATATGAATCCTTTCCTAGAAACAAAGTAATTAACTTCAATTTTCTGAGCAACTCAAATTGAATTCATCTGGAAATTTGATGTGTTTTCATACTACATGTCTCTTTTACCCCTTTATATGTCATATAAAAACCTATCTTTTTTAATATAAGTATTTAAGATTAAAATTTATTTTGATTTTATCAAACACCAAATTAACTAGAAGAGAAGAGCTAATTTGATTGAAGTCTAGAATGGCTATTTTGATCAGTCATTTGTAAATCATTTTCAAAATATCATTTCTGAACTGACTGCCAAAAAATGTTTTAGCTTAGGGCATTCCAGCACTTCCTTTCAGAGATAAGTATGACCAGACAAGATTTTTTTTTATCAAGTGTACATCAGTCTAGAAACATGAAAAAATAAAAACAGTTCGATACCTATGTAGCAAGGCTTCTTTTATTTCATTCAAAGTAGCTGCTTCTCTTTCTGTAGTTTCTTCTAATCTTCCTTTGTTTTACTGCTTTAAAAAAAAATTCTTCATTTTATGCATCATAGTAGACAAGAAAAATATTAAATCTGAGTTGTTCTGATTCTCTCAATAGCAGAGGAAGAACCAAATCCTAATGACTGCTTTAGAAAACCAGACCTTTATGGCTTATAACTAAACCTAGGAGACCTTGGCCCCAACAGGGTTTAAGCTGAAAAGAATACTTGTAGGGGATCAACATTTCACCATTTCCCAAATGTCTTTTCCATGGAGTATGACAGTAGCTAGCCCCACCAATTCCTGTAACACAGAATACAAAAAAAAAAAAAAATGTACTATTCATCTAATGCAGTTTCTTTTTACTACTCCTTTTGCAAATAAGTATCCATTTATTGCCCGTTTGACCAAGGAAAATCTTTCAGCCTCAGGCTAATAGTCTGTAACTGTGAGCTGTGAACTCCTCTGCTAACCCACCTTCTAAAACCCCTGCTGCTGGGACCTGGAAGTCGCCTCCCTGATTCAACCCTCTAAGTAAGAAAGCAAACCGTGTCAGCATAAGTCACTTAAAGAGCAACATCTGTGCTTGTCTTTCCTGTCGTCCTCTGGTACTTCAGACACGCTGAATAATTGAGCTTGCTGGACTTCTACCAAGTTATCTATCTCTGACGACTGGTGTGCTGTAAATTCATACAGAAAACTATTATATTCCACTGAGCTGCAGCTCCCTAGATAAAATGGTAAATTTTCCGCAGATCTTCCTGTCAACTTCAACCTGAAGGTAGGATTTAGGAAGGTTACATTTCTCAGCAGTCAGTTGGAAGAGGTTTTTCAGCACCTCTCAGTATTTCCCTTCAGTAAAGCAAGGTGAGGGCTTTTTCAGCCCTTAAAGAAAAATAAAAATTGAAGACATTTATTATGGTTACAAGACTTTGCTCTAACAGTTCTAGAAATGTTGTCTTGAGGTCACTGCATTGTCAGAAGACCTGAAGAGTTGCTTCTCTGCATGGAATATAACAGCAATACCATGTTGCAGCAGCATTCCAGCCAGCAGTGAAGGATTTTGGCAGATATTACCTTTACAGGCTCATTGTTTAATGTTCGCTCTTTCTCTTGTCTATGCTTTCAGCTAAACTCCTTTTAAAAAAAATGGACAAAGGAATATCAGTCTCTAAAATTCATGGCTCTGAAGACAAATAATTTTGGGGCAAAGACTCAGACTATCTGCTACATTTTTTCCCAAAAGTTTATTGGGTGAATATGTGTATTCTATTTAGATTCAAATTTAAAAAATAAAATAATTGATTTCTTTTTATTCCCATTTTTATTTTGCACAACTGTGAGAAGCTCAGTAGATGAAAAATGATACATAAGGTCTGAAAGGTCCAAAGTCTGTGCTGAGTAAGCATCATTCCAATCTGCTGCTAGAGCTAAGTGGTCAGGCACATGTTATTACAAAGTTCCTGATTCATCTCCTTTCATTAGAAAACTTCCAACAGCAGCAATAAAAAAAAAAAAAAAAAGAATCCTTTTAGTGCTTTTTTCTTTTTTTTCTTTTCTTTCCATACTAACACCCACTCTGGTGCTGCCAGTTCAGAAACTGCTTTTTCTGAGTCTTTTGCACTACTCCAAACACAAAGCCATTGACTGGCACTTCAGAAAGTGATGTGAATAACTCACAGCATATTGGTTTTGACAACATAAAATAAAGGATTTGCCCCCCTGCTGTTATTGCCTGGAGGTGCTCTTGTAGAAAATAAAAATAGCTTCCAGAGGTAAAACTTTGAGGGGTACAATTACACCATTTGTGTAAATGGAAAATCTGTGAGGGGAAAATGACATGAACTCTATATTATCAGGGCTCAACACTACCACTGGTTTTTTGAATTACACAGCCATCTGTCACAATTTTTCTTGAGATGTCAATGAAATGGTAGGAGCCTGTCCTAAAAATGGGATGAGTAGCATTTAAAATATTTCATCACTGGTGATCTTCACATCTGCATGTAATGTTTTTAGACATACTGTTGAAAAGTCATCAGCTTTCCTTCCTCACTGTCTCATAAAGCAATCTGATAAATATCAAATTTAATTTTCAGTAAAATTATGCATTAATACCTTTGTTATTCAATCAGAAGCATCATTAAAAAATGCACCAAATACTAATAATCAGAATAAAACTAACAAAATCAGGGTTTGCTTTCAAAGAGCGCATTTAATCTGGAAGAAACTCTAATTGCATTACAGAGGCTACTCTTTTGTCTACCACTTGTCATAGAAATGAATTTTAACATGCTTTTTTAGCATGCTATATGGATCATTCATACAGCATACAATACCCAGGAATGCCTTCGTACCCCTGAATACCCCTGAACTGCAGCCATCTCTTCAACGAGATACAGTTATTCTTTAAAAATACACAGCAACACAATGCAAGCCTTACTGAAATTAGCATGAACATATAAATTGAAATAATATTGTAGTGGGAAGATCACGGTTTTCTGTTTTGCCCTGAGTACAACAGCAATCCTTTTCATTTATATAATTTCCCGGTAGTTAGACCATTTGTCAAAAAAGGAGACTGCCCCAACTCTAGGCCCTTGCAAGTGACCCTGTCAATGGCAACAGCCTTGGCTTTAGTTCGTCACTTTGCTGAAATGTGCCTTCTGATTTTCCTTCACACAACCTGCCACAGCCTTGACACTCTGTAAAACCACCTGTGTTTATTTCCTCATCACATCTGCAGCATTCACTTTTCCTGTTTTTCAGATAATGTCATCTATCTTTTAAGTTCCTCAATCTGGTTATATACTTCTGGATCCCACTTCAGTCTCAGATATGGATTTGCAGCCCAAATACAAACACTTCTCTCAACTCATTCTCCTTCTATTCCCTCCTGTATATTTGGCCCATCTAACTTGTCCAAATATGAATTTCGAAACACTTTGAAGACATGCTACATCTGGTTGTCTGAAGAAGTATAACTCAGAATTGTCAGCCATTTATGATACTAACATTTCTAATCTTTCCCTCCTCCTTGTTTCCTTCCAGCTGTGCTGTAATTATGTCATAAAAACTTAAGTGCAAGGGCTGTGAGCCCTCTTCTTGGATGAAATTCCATCTAGAAATAAATCTGTCCCTCCATTTTACATATTATCACTGAGTAAAGTAAAAGAACAAGAAATAAAAAAATATTATAAATTTATTTTCCATTCCTTGAATGAATTCCTGATATCACACATGGTGGAGACTGGAGGCACAAGAGTGGCAGGGGTTGGGGAAAAACAAGAACTATATCTACCCAATCCCTTATTATAGCACCCAAAACTTCTAACTGATATAAAACTATTTTCAATTCTAATTCGTCCTTAGCACTTCAATATGCTGAATCCTTAAAGGTAAAAGGAACAAAGGGGAAAACAAGGGATGCAGCACATTAATAACACAGATTAGCTGTTGTCTCCACTACTCGTCCTGTTTTTTTTATTGCTTCTGTTTTACAACTTCTTTCCACTTTTTGGAGTCACTTAGTGATTATCATGATAACTTCTAAATCATTTTATTTTAATTAGTCAGGCTTTGATCCCAAATAATTTTCAATGTGGCCCAGTGCCAGTCAGGGTTGAAAATAATTTCTGTCCAGTATCAGTTTCAGAATGCAAAACAGGTCAATCTTTGTACAGCAAACTGATGAAAGATGAGGAAAGGTTTTGTTAGAGATTGTCTGATAAGAAACAGTTCCACAAGTGACTTTTTCCTTATTGAACACCAAATGAAAACAGTTAATGATTTATTTCCTTTGTGGCATGTGGTGCCATTGTAAGATAGTTGTTGCTATATTAATTCCATCAGCTTCTTAGATTCATGTCTTGATGTATATTCAATCTCTTTCTCTAGTACGTTTTTCCCTTCCTTTTTTTAGAGTGAATTTTTTTTCTTATGCTGTTTTTCCACCAGAGTTGCTTTTACATTGAGACCAAAGGGGCTTTTATTTTGTCTTTGCTTACAATTTTTATCGTGCAAATTTGAAGTTTGACAATAGTGGAGCAAGATAAGAGGCTTTCCCTAGAGCCTCTGCAAATCCTTTGCACAATGCTTTGGAATTTAGACAAAATTGCTAAACCCTTCAGATTGGTATCTATCTAGCCAATGAGAATTTGTATTATGATCTTTGTTATAAAGAGCACAATGGGACAGCAAAAAAGTACTTATAGATTACACTGAAAAAGTAAGGAGTAGAATTTTAAGATGCTTTAAATAACTTTAGGGCAGAACATGAAGCACTTAGTCATATTGGTGAAGTACTAATCACTTGAAAAGACCCATGGAATTAAGTCTTAGAATTTGTGTAGGTATTCTTCAATATGACAAACACCTCTAAAATCCAGACCATAAATTGCTTTCTATTTTACATCAAGTAGATGATGCATGTGAGGCCCTAAATTTCATTTTGAATATAACACTGAAGAAAACTTTATTCTTTGAGTGGATAGTCATAGTTTGTGATTTATTTTACCTAACTTAGGACACTTAGAACACTTACAGTCCCTTCAGTCAATAGACGGAGATGAGCCTTCAGAGGTGACACATTATTTTTGATTTAAACAACTGACAGAAGAGTTACCCTACATGCAGAATATTAATTCCATTCATCATGTATGGTATTCATCCAATGAATAATTAACATCATTTTCTCTTTTTTTTACAAATCCCCTATTTCTAGACAGCACATGGATAGCTACCACATGAAGCTGTTGGATATCAATATGTATTTTGCAAAGAATGAAGAAGCATCTATTATCAGAAGTCTATTTCCAATACATGATAAAATCACCCTTTTAAAGTAATCTTTGACAAACTGAATAGCTTTAATTTCTAAAGCCCTTTCTCTTTTTTTCAAGACTTCTGTGAATCATGTAAGTAATTTTTTCTGTTTTCTTAAACACTTTCATTTTTTTTATAAGAATTTGAATAATACCCCAGAAATGAAAGTTAAGATACTCTCCACTTGATGAGCTTCAGCAGCTTATTAATGATTTATTGGATTGTCCTAACGATAGTGAACTTAAATCAAATTCTCTGGGTAATTACTGTTACAGAGATTCCAAAAATATAGGGCAGTAATTAGATTTGGCCATATAAGTATGGATGCCACCAGAAATAAAACCCAAACCAAAACAAAAACAGAATCATTGGAAATACTGATATTTTGTCTTTAGAAATTTAAAATGCTGAAGTGTTAAAACCACAATCTAATAGCAATTTATTACAAATCAAGTTATTTTTTTCAGGATCCAACCACAGAAATGGAACTTCAAATACATGCATAGGATGATCAATGGATGTCATTGTTTGATAGTACTAGAAGGTGATGGAAGTAACAAATGAAGAACAAAGTTCTACAAGTATCAAAGAGAAATAAAGAGCACAGGACTGTAATCCTGTTCACTCCATGAGAGGAATTTAACCAAAAGTTATAAAAAGACATATATAAAAATATGCTTATATTCACCTATATAATGAAATCTAACCTATTTATATGCATGTGCACAAATATATATAAAAAATACAAAAATCGTACAAATGTCATACAAATATCTGCAGCACAGGATATCGTGAAACATAACTATCATGAAAAACTCTGTTCCAATGCATTGATTTTAACAAAACATTAATATTAAAGTATTTACACACATAATTCAAATTAAATTTGAATTTATTTGATGTCATGGATAAGGAATAAAATACAATATCTAAATGGATTATGATGCCTGTAATGCCCCTTGCCATCCCCAATCTCTTTAAAAAACACTTTGGTTACAGGAATCTCTAATTTACATAATTTTATAGTGATATAATGCCACAACAGACTAAGAAAAATATTATTTTTGCCCCCCAATATTAACCTGTATATAAGTATCAAAGCTGATGCAATCCTGCTTCAGGTAATCTTAGTTGCAGGGAAGATAAACAACTGCAAACAAAAGAAAGTCTGGACTTATTTTGTTCAGGGCTGTATAAATCCAACACAGAGACCACATTTCTTAGGAATTTGTAGAGGTGCTAATTCTAAGCAATTCTACTGATTATAAATGCAATTGCATGGCAAGCAGAAAATATGACATTCTCATAGTTAATTATATATGAGGGGAAAAAAAAAAACCACACAAATTTTCAGCCCCTACAATTTGAAAATAAAGATATATGGGAGAGTCCAGGAAAAGCACAACAGGGGAACAGCAGGATCTGCACAAAGGAGGAGCTGCAAAAAGAAGAGGACACCACACTAAATGTCATAAGTTTATGTCATTTTGAGAGTGAGCAGATATTCTGAAAAGAGCATGAAGAATTTGTAGGGATTACCTAGCTCTGAAATAGAGTATAGTTTCTCAAAGGTGAGAAAAGTTTGGGAAAGGAAAAGAGCACATCAAAACAAATAAGGTTCAACCACATCAGGAAGAGCAGAGGAAGGTTTACGTGCAGCAGAGGAGAAAGATGAGAGAAGTTAAAGTAGTTAGTAGCAGTAGAAACAGAAAGGCAAGGTAAAGAATGAGAGAGATGGAAGGGAATGAAAGAAGTAATAGAAGGATGTGATTAGGAGAAAAAGTAGCATGATGAATTAGAAGAAACGTACGCTTAAGATCCAATTTGGGATTGTGGAAAGCTTTATAGAATCACAGAGAGATGAGAATAATCAGTGGACATAACAAGAACAGACCAAAAAACTGAAAGATCAAATGAGTAGGACTAATTCAAGAGGTGGATGCAGTTAGATTGAAAGAAGAAAGCACTTTAGAACTGTTCTTCAAGGGATTAACTGCATTAAAGCAGATCCAGCAACTGTATTTTCATAGGTAAAGCCTGGCCCGAAACATCTCCTTGGATGCAAAGCAGCGTTCAGGGCAGTAACAAGACTTGAGGCTGCTCACCCCACACCCTCGTTGTGTGTCATTCCCTAAGTCTTGTATGATCTGATAGACCTGAGACTCTACATCCAAGCCTCCTTGCTCCTCAGCTCTCTAGCTGAACGGGTCAGCCGCCCTCTCCACAGGGCCAGACCCTGTCTCTCCCAAGGTCCAAGAGCAGACTGGCTGAAGCTGACTGCTGACCTGCTCCTGTGGTGGCAGCAGTCACTACCAGCACGTAAGTTCTTCCCTCCTCCCACATGCCCTCCACCATCTGCTGCTTCCAGAGCCACAGGACCTGAGGAGGAAGGTAGAGAAGGAAGAACCACGGAGGGGTGGGAGTTGACCTCTTCCTTCTAAATGCAAAGTGCCTACAAATCTAAAGGCTGTGGGTATAAACTTCCCATTCATCAACCACATTGTTATACAAGCCACAGTGCTACCCAGTGACATTTCAAATGAATCAGCTACAGGCTATGCACGTAGGATGATGGATGATGGAGCGGGTGAAGGTAAAACACCCTGCAAGAAGAGCACAGAGAAATAGACCAGGGCTCTGAGGAGCATCCCAAGATGCAGAAAGACAAAGCTGCCGGCATTTATGTGCCCTTTGCCCAGCCTGTGCAGAAATGCCTCCCCTCCTTGATACACCAGCTGCTGGCACAGGTGCATCAAGAGGGGTAAGGAGGAAAGCAGAACAGCCCAAATCAGGAAAATCAATCAGAGAAAACCCACAAAAAAAACCCAAGCAAGAAGTAAATTAACTCTGTCTGAGGATGGTTTCACAACTTGTTGGAGCACAGGGAAAGCCGCTCTGCTGCTGCCCTTGGAGGGACTCTTTGAACTTCTCTGAGGAAATAAATCGAAACCTGGAAGGATTAAATACAGCCCTCACCTCCTATACATCCCCTAGAATGCATTTTGGTTGCAAAGCAGACACAAATTTGCTTTGAAATTTGTCTGTGACATGCAGCTTCAAGTGCTGGGCCCACAGCACTCGACGTGAGCAGCATCTCCTGTGACAGGAGGGCTGACTGCCTTGCCCAGGACCTTGTTGAGGAGAGGGATAATGGGGTGCCTTGGCAGGAGAGTGTAAGATCTCCTTAAAGTCAGGGATATTCTTTTTGTCATTGATGAGGACATAAGTGGGAGAACATGGCTGTGGCTCACAATGACAATTGTCATGGGAAGTTAGAGGAAAACCAAGGTCTTTTACTAAGTAAAAGAAAAGGTAGCCTTGCCTGTCCTGTCACATTATCCAGCTGGCATAAGATCTAACAACTCAGGCTAAAGCATGAGACCTTGGTAATAGAGTTTTGCCACTATTTTTACAAAGGACTCTGCTAGAAGAAGTTAAGAACAGAGAATTTCTAGCCTAGAAATTCTATAATAAAGTCCTTTATATTCCAAAACTTTAGCTCAAGAAAAGAAAATAGTTTGACTTGAGAAAACACCCACCACAAGCTACTATTAACTGGCATTTTACTGCACTGGGAGTGGAATGCTACCAAACAAATGCACCAAGGAACACTTTTGTTCCAGCAGACTCTGTATCTTAGATATAGCTGTAGTAATTAAGATTAGAAACTGTAGAGAAGAAACAGATCACTAAACAGAACGACACCAAAGTAGAATTCTAATGTCAATTTGAAGTTAGTTGAAAAAGGCTTAGGGCAAGGTATGGTATTGTTGACTTTTTTTTTTTTTTTTAATTCTCTCTGTGTGATAAATGAGCTGACAAAATAAAGCTAATTTATTTGTCAGAAAAGGCTTCTGTATAATGAGAAGAATGGGTGTATGTGTTTGCTAAATTGCCCATTTTGATTAATCAAAAGAATATATAAATATTTTGTTTCTATGATCATCCTTCTGAAAGCTATGCATTGTGTCACTCTTCCTTCCCAACAAATTATTAATAAAGGTATATAAAATTAATAGCTTAACATTTGATTCAAAATTCCATTAATTTGTTGTCAGTGTTTCCTTTAGTTAAGTAGCATCTGAGCTAGACTGTCCTTTCAGGCTCTATTTTAGAGTAATGCATTCAAATTAACAATGATATTTCTGTTCTTCTGTGTGGCTCTATACTTTCAAAAAATCAACTGCTTATATATCACAAGATTGCATGTGTGTCTATAATATTTTATACACATATATACATGTCCAGCTTAGTGTTAAGTGGATGCTAAAGGTGTCTGCCTTCTCTAGCTGCCTTAGTCCAGGACTCCTTCCTGCCCAGGCTGACACTTCCCTGTTTGCAGGTTCAACAATTTAGAAGAGCTTACCACATATCCCAGAATCTCAGGGACACAGGCACACCCCTTACACACACCCAGCACTTGTGGGATAATACAGGTGCTCATCAACACCTCCATGTCTGACTACAGCAGCAAGCACAACAAGTCACCCACACTCCCAAGGCTCTCGGCAGTAGGTGGCAGCTGCAGTCCTTGCAGCACGCATACACGTGGCATAAAGGGTGAGATCACCAAGGGAGAGAGTTGGGAAATCATTCATTAAGAATGCATAAGAAAAGAGGACAGCTGGGATCATCAGGTGCAGGGCTCAGCTAGAGAAGAGTACTGACTGACCCCATTTTACACATGACTGGCCCCTTTTACACTGCTTTGTGTTTATCCATACTTGTTCCTTCTGGCTCCTCCCTCCTCTGCAAGTAGCCTCAGCACTAGCTACAATCCCACCAAGCCATTCCAACACCCAAGCCACTCAGGTTTGCATCTTCATCAGTTGTGAAGTCACAGTTTGTCTGGAGCCCATCAGTTACCTTGACTGACCAGGTTTGTTTCTGACTATTGTCTTTGTTAATGTTGGTTGCTTAGGTTTTATTTCTTTCTGTTTTCCTCCCTTTCCTTTCCCTATCCTCCACAAAAAAAAAATAAACATCCTTACACATCAGATATCCATACCAATTAGTGTGAATAACCATGTTTTTTCTCATTGCAACCTACCTTACCATGTGTCAGCCAGGTTTGTATCTTTTTTTTTTCCTTTTTATGGTTCCTTTGCCCAGATATTCTTAAAAGAATATACACATTCCTCCCACATACAATTAGATTTCAAATTTACAAGGTCCAGGTGGACTCAAACGCAAAAGTATTTTTTTCTATAGCTTGAAAGCTCAAAGGGAAGAAGAAAGAAACAGTTAGATAGATGTGTACTCTGACTACCTGCACAGCAGAAATCAGCGTATTGAGAAATGTTCAGATACTGAAGAAGCTGAATAGCCTCTTTGCATTTCTTTTGTATTGCTTTCACTCCACTACCTTGGCATATCAAGCTTGCTCTTTGCATAGTTAAATTTTTTGAAGTGCAGGCTAAAAAAGCCAATCACTCCTCCTCTTTAGATTAAAAAAATAAAAAGGGCAAATTTGTCCCAGTCTGCTTTATGCATAAACCTATTCATAGAGTTCTAGTTAAGGGATTTTTGAAGGTTTACAAATCTCATTATCAGAAATGATTAAACATGGATGGTTAACCCTGGAGATGAATTTGGGAAGAATGTTAAAGCAGCGATATTTGCCTCTAGATAATCAAGCCTGGAAAACACAGTTTAATTTGTATCCATTCTAAGCAGCTTCAAATGTAGGGCTTCTCTGCATGCAGTTCTTTCCACCAGAGTTTCACTTGCAACTTTATTTTATATTCGCAAATTACTTATAAGGATTTAGCCATGTTTTCCTTGTGCACCCCAAATTAAGTCAGTTCCTTTTCAAGTATGTGGGTGCAAAGGGGATATATTTTTAATCACATTAGTTTTGACACTCTAGAATTCATCAGAATATATTCAAAACCTTTTCTATTTCTAAACAAAGAATTCACCAAACTAATACGCAAAGAGTAACAGATGCAGTGTTCATTGATCACATAGCTTCCTCCTTCACAACCACAAAAGCCTGACTTGTAAAAGTTTTTGAAAAGTGGTTTGAAGCGACGTGGTCTTTCATCATGTTCATTGACTGAGCAAAGTTACTGTTATGACATTGTAAAAGACTAAACAGACAACACAAGTAATTACGTGCATGCCAGTTTGTGGATGAAATAGTGGAACAGCTGTTTCATGACTCAGGTCATAACTAATAGAAGACATAATTAACACTAGCTAACAGATTTTTAGAAAATGGGTGCTGTTAAACTAGCGTTTGACTATTAAATTGGAACTCTAGTTAGTAAAGAGAAGAGAATTACTGCAATGTTCTCAAGACGCATTCCCTTCTTCCCTATCAAAAATAGCAAAAGAAATGCTTAATGAGCAAAATTCTTTGGTTCATATGCAATTTTAATACAGAGCAGCCTTCATTTCTACAATGAAGTTGGTTATACCACTGATCTTTGATGCAGCCTCAATAAGATGCATACATATGGACTGGAGTCAGGACCATGATTTTGTTCCTGCTTTTCCCTTTAAGCCTAGTTTAGTTTCCCTTTCATGGAGAAAACTTTAAAAAAAAAAATTAAAACAGGGTAGCATTAAACTGTCCATAGGCATGACTACATGAAAATGGAACATATTTGTATATGTTGTACTTTGATCTCATCAGAATAAGGGAAAGAAATAAACTTTTTAAGCACCAAAGTGGTTTCCTAATTCAGAAATATCACTAAGGTGACTTTTGACATATTTTGGATGTAGCAATTCTAGGTGTGCATGCAAATAGGGCTTGTTTTGATGCCTACCATTTTATGTCAATATAAACAAACACGAAGTTCAGAAGCTACTGTGAACCATGAAAGATTTCTGCTGATCATGAAGTCTTATATAGAGAAATTAGAAAGGACTGGAAAAAATGTCCTCCAAAATTTCCATAAGACACTTCAACCAGGCTTTGTTTTAACTGTGTCCCCAAACAGCTATTGTATCCTCTGAGTTTTATATTAGTCCAAGAAAACCACACCATGTCTAGACAATATATTTGACTCAGAAATATGCATACTGTTCTGAGACAGATTGTCAAGCTGTGTCATGCCATCCACCTTGGCCAGGTGTAAAGTCAAATTCACAAATTGCATGTGAAGCAAAATAAAATTTAAAAATCTGAGTATGCTTAATTATGTGGTCAAAGATCACTTTGTGCTCTCTCTGAATTTCAAAACATCCTCCTTGGTTTTCTAGGGCTTCAGACACATTCTGGTCTCTAATGTGATAATTTGACCACCGTATTAGAAAGATATTTTTCTCTCATACAACAAAACAAAACAAAACAAAAATCTAGAAAATTATTTATATTCTAAACAAGAAAAATATTTCTGTCAAAGGATGTGAAGATAACTACTACAGCTAAGAGAACACAGAAAACCTGACTAACAGCTATTTGTTTTGCAATGAAATTCTACCAATTCTTCTATGTAGCCTAAATGTTCATGGAGCTGCTTAGATCTTGGTTTGAAGCAATGTCTCTGCTGAAGCTTCAGTCTCCAGAACAAGGTTGGAATGCAGAAGTGTTTACAATAGGAAGCCACTCACCAAAATGTGAGTAGTTCAAGTGAAAAATTTGCTAACTTCTTTCACAAGTATTTTACACATGCTAAACACAAATGGCACAGGAAAATCAGAATCCGATTGTATTTCATCAGTGAGGAACAAATTTAAAAACTCAGTAATATTGTTCAAGTCACACGTGTACAAAAATCTGTGCAGTTATAATCACAGCTCCAGAAACAGAACATCCCATTCTCACTATTGTTTTTGTTCTTGGTTTTTTCCCTTGTAAATATTCTCTAGATAGTACTGTCATATTCATACTGAAGTTTAATCCTTCCTATCTTGCAGTGACTCAAGAAATTTATACTTAAGATGGCTTCCAGGCATAATTTACTCTAGGTGTGTAAATTGGTTTTTACTCTGAAGGCACATCACCAACAGGAGAAAAGATTCTGGACATGGTGTTGACTGAAAAAAACAGATGCACAAATAAAAATAATTGAACTCACTTTCTCACAGTTGTCTTGACTCTTCAGTACTATCAAAATCTACTTGCTTAAAAAAAATACCTTTTTTTTTCTGTAGTAAAAAGAATTAAGTAGGGCATCTAAATACAAATTGAGAATTTGTTGCAAAAAAAATTATATTTTCTTTAATCTTCCTGCAGGATACTGTGATCTGAGACTGATCCTGAGAAAGTTTGCAACAAGTAGTGCTTGCTTCACCTTCTACATCACCATACTCCAGAAGAATGGCCCAGACATCATCACTGAACTCAGGTTACAAATATGTTAAAGATGTCAGAAATGGTACCTTGTTCCTGAACCCTCTCATCCTAGGCATGCACTGACTAGATATAGATATAGATATAGATAGATATAGATATAGATATAGATATAGATATAGATATAGATATAGATAGATATAGATATAGATAGATATAGATAGATATGTACACACAACATCATTTTTGTTCCTTATTCCTTTTCACTGGAGGTATACAAAATAAGCGGTCTGCAAGATCCGAAGTCCAGAACACCAAGAGGTACTGCATGAGGCATCAGAAACTCATAGTGAAGTTTGAAAAACTACCTGTCCTTGTAATCAGCTTTATATCCAACCCAAAATTTTCACTTATATTTGTTGAAAAGTCAACATTCACCCTCTTATCTCAGTAACTCTGAGGAAAAAAAAGTCAAACTGCCGATAAAAGCCTATGGATATGGATACTCACCACCACCACATGCCAGTTTTCATATACCGCTGTCGACAATTAATTTAAAACCATTATGTCATTTAGAATAGGGTCTAGGTTTGAGTTTCTGTTGGTACCTGTGTATCCATCCAGTGGCTTCAAACCATTGCATGAAAAATAGATGTTTTGGTGGTTTAGGAGGTTTGTTTGGTAGTTGTGGGTTGTCTGGGGTTTTTTTTTTTTTGTTCTTGGTGGGCTTTTACAATTCAGCCTTCTATTTCATTTTATCTTAAGAAAGATTTGATTTTCCTCATCATGGCCCTTAAAAGAAAATAATAAAAATATTATGGATCTGAACACCCTGGATCTGAACACTATTAACCACAGCACTTTGGGGTTTTGGTTGCTCCTTATCATATGCTAATCCATAGATGTGTCAGCATCTGTCCTTAGAGGTTGCTTTAAGGTCATAGTTAAAAAATGCAAGTAAGAGCAAGAGAGAAAGAAGGGGAAACACATGTTCGTACCTAATACTTGGAACAGTCAATTCTGCTTGCAGCATCAGATCAGATAGCTTAGAAAGCACTAATTTAATGGCCTGCATCCAATGTGCTCTGTTCCTTATGATCCAGGCAAGTTTGTTCTCTGGTAAACCCTGGAGGGTTTTCTCACCATGTGAAGAGAGAAATAAATTTTATAGGCAATACATCCTTCCCATAAAATACCTGAACTACCTCATTTTTATTTGAGCAATGATGCAAGACAGAAGGAGATGGCCACTTATATCACATATGGTATCACTTCTGAGGAAATCTCTTTTTCAGGTACCATCATTATCCCTCAGTTTCCACATTTAAGAGGCACCTGGCCATCCTGTGTAAATGTTGATGATAGGCTCAGCTACAGCAGTTACCAGTATACTATGATGAGACTGAAGTCTTCGAATGGCCCAAATGAATCTGATGAATATTTAGTCTGAAAGATGAAATCAAAAGCTAAAAATAGTAATATTCAAGGATTGGAAATTCCAGAAAATATAGAAGCATTGCTCAAATCACTCTAGATGCAAAAATTGTAGAAAAGCATAAAAAAATCTCTCTTTTTTTTTTGTACTTTCAAAGGATCTCAATAGTTGACTAGGATGCCAGTGTATGAGAAATACATAAACCTCAGAGTATCCCTTTTGCACAGAACTTGCATTCAGAGAGACAGCCAGAAGTGAGAAAATAAAAATGAGATACTGGGGAATAAAAAACTGTACTTCTGACACTTGTATCACCTTAGTCTTATGTCTGGACATGCTAGCAAATTCTAATGACACAATTGAAAAAAAGAGAAATGAGCAAATATGGGAAATGGTTATGGGAAGTACATCCCAATCTTAAAGATAGTGGAAGAAATCAGATTAAAAATCTGTTTGAGGCTGGTTTTGTGTACCAATCAATAGCAGCTGTCAACTACTCTATACTGAATGTAAAGATCATTTGTGGGGTGGGGAAGGATCATGGAGGGGTTTTGAAGGTGAAGCCAAGCAGCTTGTGTTTGAAGTGTCAGAAAAGCAGTAGCTAGTGAGGGAAGGTGTGGAGAGAGGTGAAATGGTTGAAATGACAGGCCAGGAAAATGATCTTTGCAGAAAATGAGCAAGATTGCATTTGTCAAAGGGGGAAGGAAAAAAAGGGTGTTTCAGAAGCTGAGACGTGAGATATTTCAGCTGTGCAGATAGATAGCAAAAGCCACTTCTTAGATATGGTCTGTAAAAAGAATCTGTGAAAACTAGACATTACATGAAAGTGAGGATTTAGAAAGTGGATTCAGTCAAACGAGCTAATTGTCATTCTAGATGTCACCACTACAGAAGGAAAAATTCTTCCAAAACAAAAAATGGCTGACTTTTCAACAGCCGGTGATTGTTCATCACTGTAAAGTCCCTTTGGAATATACTTAGCTTTGCTGGGTCTCTATATTCTGGTTTCCTGCATTTCTATTTCCGCTATCACTATTTTTCCTTCCTTTGTCATCACTTTTAAAGCATAGTCAAAGTATGAGTGATTTGCAGTGCTGGTGCATGACAAAATGCAGTTTTGTGATGAAAATCTTAAGCACTTTCTAGCAAACATATAATTTAGGGCTGAGTGCTGATGACATAGCTTTGCGGCCAGGAGTTCAGTCACTGGCATCTCAGGTCAATAGCTACAGGAATTCTAGATGCTTCCTGTGTGCAGTAGCATTTGATGTTTAATACTTCAGGAGATGTCAGAATCTTTGACAGTAGGTACTGAATTAATAGTGTGGTGGTGTCCAAAAGGGTTAGGTAGATAGATTTTTAAGCCCAGAGACATGTGATCTGAAAATCACTGGAAACCAGCACTGCTGTTTATAATGAACAGGAAGTTATTTGGATAATAGATCTACTAATTTCACTCAGATACTCAGAATTATCACAATATCAAAAGAACAAAATCCATCAGCTTATAATACAGTTACTGGAATCTTGGGCACATGTTAATGAATAAAACACAAAGTAAACCCAAATAATCACATGAATTTTCCATATGGTTTAGAAGGGTTTTAGTGACATCTTCAAGAGACTGAGGTCTCCCTGATACTGGATTTATGTCTCTCTACCATGAGCTGTGATCCTACACCAGAACATCACAGAAGTCCTGTTTAGATTGGATTTCCATCCAAACTTCCCATACACCTTTCCATACCATATACTTCTGCAGCAATTTATAACATCTTTCATTAGCATTTAGTTATAGTTGTGGGTTTAAGTTCTGAATTTTTAAATGAAACATACTATGTTAATACTTCATGTTCCTCTTCTTCCACAGCCCTTTGTGTGCTGGCCACTGACAAAATGTGAGAGCGAAAGAAAAGAGATTAATAAGAGGAAGTGTTCAGGACTAGATTCTTTTTCAGCGGGCATAAATATCCAGGAAACTGTTGTTTTAGAAACAGTTTATTTTTCATCAAAATTTATAATAATATTGTTGACTGGTTTTATGTAGTATTTAATGCTGGGTTAGATAGTTTATCAACAATGGACAAACCGAAATTTTTAGGTCAAACTGTTTGGTGACTACATTCTATATAGAGAGATTGATGCATAGCTGTCGTTAACAGCCCTGTTTTATGAATGACTCCCTTCTCGAAAAAGCTCCAATTTTTCATATTGATTGAATTAATACTACTGAGGATACGAGCTTCAAAGCTCAGCACAAAACTCTGTATTCAGATATGCTTTTGGGCAGAGGCCTTGTTCCACTTGAGTATTTCTAGCTGGAAATTTAAAGTATTGCAGTTCTTGTTGGAGCATCCTCATGCCTTCTAATATTATATGAACAAAGTGGGTCTCAAATCTTGCTGGCTCTCTGGAAGGAAGACCTATAGACTAAGCCAACAGTCTAGGCTTATTTATTCAGTGAAAAAGTGTCCTAAAAAAATGTTTTATTCTGTTCTGGGACATCTGCATAAAACAGTTGAGTTCTTTACAGACCAGTCCATCTCTCCACTGATTAGATGACTAGCCTAAACCTCAAGTCTGAGAAAGAGCATTCCCACTTTATTCAACTGAAATCCAAAGTGTTGATTCAGATAAATTTCTGAGTTATCTATCTAAATATCAGTGACAGCTAGAGGAACAAATAAAGTCAGGGTTTATTTTCTAGACCAGTCCATATTAAGGAAATCATTTACCGAAAATTAATTTTTATTGCGCACTTGCAAGAAGGAGGAAATTCTTCCTCTGTTTCTAGAAGGAGGCAGGGAAAAAAAATAACAGCATTTCTCCAGGCTGAATAGAAGAATTTGACCCAAATACTTAGAATCCTAATCCATTCTTTGATCATTGACTAAATTCCTCATTACAAGCGACCATGTCTGCATTTGTCTGAGGAATGCTTGAGATTCCCTGTTGCAGCATTCCACAGAATAATTTTTATTCCCTTGTGTATTTTTATTTTATTAGCACATAAATACACAACACTACTCTAAGCTGTAGTCGAGAATACAAGATTTTTCTATCATCTTCCAAGGCAGTTGTGTTCTAGAAAATGCCCCCATTTGCCAACATTGAAAAAAGCTGAAAGTCAGTCATCCCAGTTCATGCAGTCCAATACAAAGGGACTGGATGTGCTCTCTGTTGAATGAAATAACACTGGGGTAGAGAGAAGGCACTATGTTCCTATGTGGTATGGCATAATTCAAGTGATATGCTTCTAGAATCCATCCTTTAGTTATTTTCTTGGTTGGTTTGGGCAGAAGGAGCAGATTGGTTTGGAGTTTGGTTTGTGAGGGTTTGGGTTTTTCTCTGGATTTTTTAAAGTCTTTCATGTCAGCATGGTTTCTATACTTTTGAAAAGGATAGTGCAGCTGGGGTGAGAAATTATATGCATTTCCTTCTTATATTTAAAACTGCTTTGACTTTATCTTCAGTCCTTTTCTGATCTTTTGACATGCATCTCTCCTGACTTGCCTGATATCTATTCTAAGCAGTGAAGTGCTGGATCACAAACTATTTCAAATATGCAGTGTTTGGAGAATGTAATATCTAATACGCTCTTAATAAAACCAATACATACAACACAGGTTTTATCTGAAACTAATGCATTTTTAAATCCTTGGACTCATCAATATGATTGTGGCTAAAACACTACTAAAATGTATTTGGCACTGCCTCCTCATGTAGCTGGCAGGAGTAGGTTGTACACAGACCCATTGGCCTTCATTTTCCTCTGCCTATTTTTGCAGATGAGTCAACCTTTGATGCTGTCTGAGAGTAGAGCTGGCAATTGCTGCACCCAGATGCCACACTCAGGGCTCCAAGTCCTGAACAGAAGGATTTGTAGCTGGCTGCTGCCATGTGCTACTTTAGATTCACTGTCTATAACCTGAAGGGTTTATATATAATTTGCCTGCTGCTGCCTTGGTCATTGGTATCCATGAGATGTTCAGTGTTGCCTGGCTAAGATCGAGCCTACAGTCCACAGCCTGTGCACGTCCAGCTTCGTGCTCTACATTTGCCACTCCTGTCACACAGCAAATGTGTGCACTGGGTGGAAGAATAATTCTCATGCCAAACATGCACACAAGCAGTGGACAGAAAGTTTCTCAGGAAACAGAAAAAATTCTGTGAAGTCTTTCCTTAAAGTCCCACATTTTAGATGTCTGAGTGCAAGTCATTTCTAAAACAAATCTTTGTGCCAGTACAGTAATTCAGGTTGAAGATCTATAAATATCCTTGAGATAAATATTTTTTAAAAGAAGGTTGATACTCAACTTTCTGAACTACTACATAAGAAAAAGGAAAAAAAAAAAAGAAGACACTTCCTTTATAATAAAAAAGTTATTGATTTTGAAATAGGCAAGCTGGAAAAATAGCCAAAGGTTTCTCTAATGTAATCTCACAAGAACTTCAAAATACATAATACCTCTTTCAGTTAACTGGGTATCTAATAATTTTTCCACATGTAAATCAGTTACTACTAGCCACCATATATACAAAAAATACTGCAGAAATAAACCTTGCTATTATGGAGATTATATAATTGTGTTATCGAGGAGATTAGGGAAAAGGAGATCATATATTTTATCATTAGCATGTTCAGTGCAGTCCTGTATTCAGTACAATAAAGGTCCTATTTGTTTTGGTTTTTTTTGTTTTCTCCCAAGTGTCTCAATAAGATTCTTTTAGTGGATTTGATTCTGTAAATAATATTCCCAATTATGTTTGTAGTAAGAAGTAGACACTTGAGTAAAAGACAAAGAAGCAGGCCCTAGATTTGTGAAATGGAGCATTCTATAGAGGAAAGAGGCATCACAGGAAGAGATGCATTAGCAAATGAAAATCTGCAAGAACTGAGTTAAAAGTTGAATAAAACCCCATGGGATGTAGCAGTGAAGGCCAAAGGAATAGCAACTAAATAAGTTTGCCAATGACACCAAACACAGAGGAGTTGTAGATGCTCTCAAAGGCAAAGAGACACTGCAGAGAGATGTGCACAAATCAGAGGGCTGGGCAATCACCAACCATATGAAGTCCAACAAGGGCAAGCGCTGGATTCTGCACCTGGAATGGGGCAATCCTGGATGTACGGACAGACTGGGCATTGAGAGGCTGGAAAGCAGTGCCATGGAAAGGGACCTGGGGGTCCTGGTCAGTGGCAAGTTGAACATGAGTCAGCAATGCCCTGGCAGCCAGGAGGGCCAACCCTGTCCTGGGAGGCATCAGGCACAGCACAGCCAGCCAGGCAAGGGAGGGGATTGTCCCGTTCTGCTCTGAGCTGGGGCAGCCTCACCTCAAGGGCTGTGTGCAGTTTTGGGTGCCACAATATATGAAAGACATGAAACTGTCAGAGAGTGTCCAAAGGAGGGCAATGAGGATGGTGAAGGGCCTTGAGGGGAAGCTGTATGAGGAGCAGCTGAGGTCCCTTGGTCTGTTCAGCCCGGAGGAGACTCAGGGGAGACCTCTTCCTCTTGAGGGGAAGAAAAAGGGCAAGTACTCATCTCCTCACTCTCGTGACAAGTGCCAGGACTCTGAGTTCAAGTATTTGGACAATGCTCTCAGGAAAATGGAGTGATTCTTGATGTGTCCTGTGTAGGGCCAGGAATTGGACTTGATAATCCTGATGGTTCCCTTCCAACTCAGCATATTCTATGGTTTTATGATTCTGTGATCTCTGTTCCTTGGCAGAAACTGCAAAATCCTAAGGTGTCTGGGTCCACAAAGAAATGGTTCGAAAAGCTTGTGCTTTCCCTCATGTTCATAGCATGGTGTCTGATACATTTTCCACAGTACACTAGAGGCAACTACACTACTACTAAGTGATATGAACAACACAGGACAAAAAATTTCTGCACTGAGACAATATTTTCCATTCTGATGCATAACATTTTGAATAAAAAATACATTGAACAAAATGTTCAGTATAATTTTGACAGGAGGTATAATTCTTTTTCTGGTTCAGACAAAGAATAGCTATTTAACAAGAATTTTGACCAAATTCAATGGCTTCACTAAGGAGTAGTCCATAAGAAGGCTTATTTGCATACATTAGATTAGTTATCTTTGCTTTATATGATGGTTTTAAAGAAATCAGATTCTTTTCTTCAGCATGTCACAATATCCAAATTGATATTATATCATATATTCTGTAATTAGCCATTTATTTATTTGTAGATCAAGACCCTAAAAACAGATAGAGTTTAAGCACAGAACTGAATGGTTGCATTAACTTTATATGGTTTTCAATCAGATAATCTGTATCAGGTATAGAGATAGAGAAAGACATGGAAGGAATATGAGGATGATAGGCAGCCTGGAATTTCAGTACTGCAGCTGGTATTTTGTAAGCATCACAGCAAAAAGGAGATTTAAAGGAGGTATTAAAGTAGAATAGCAAAGAAGCTTATCTGATTGATTTTGTCTTTTTCTTTTCTCTTTCACTTCAGTTTACATGAGGCACAATATCATTAAGATCTCTGAAAGAGAGTTTTCAGAGCCATTACACATAATATATGCACATGGCAAAGCTGAGAAATGAATACTTGTGAACAGTAACAATACATGGGCTGTTAGTGCTTGTCTTGCCTGTGCACATCCAACAGCTGTACTGCAAAGCAGCACTAATTAATTCAGAATCATTCAGTGCATCTTCAGCTGCTATAACTAACATGAATGTTAGTCATTCTTCCTGATGATGCTGTCGAAGGCAATGGTGAGGGTTAATTATTGCTGTCTGAAATATATCTGTTCAGAAATAATTTGGTTGTATAATGGTTAGAATGTAAAAATCAGCTTTTTTCAGATGAGTTGTTTGGTGAGTCAACACTGTCTGAAAAATAGAAACTTTCTAACATAAACAAGTACAAGAGCATTTCTCAAATAGTGTCCATTTATTCTCATGTGCCTATTCTTAGGTGCCTCTTTTTCTAATTTTGAACCTTCGAGTTATTTTTTTTGTTCCTTTTTTTTTTTTTTGGAGATGTGTGTTCTGTCTGAAAGCTACAGAGAAAACACTGAAGAGCCCATTCATTCTTGTTTCTTATGACTCATCATGGTTGTTGATATGGATTAGAAGAATGCAATCTGAAATCATGGCTTTTTTGTTATTGTACAACAGGAATGCTATACTTTCAAAATGTAAGAATTCCAGAATTTTGAAGAACTCTGTCAGGCTCAAATACATGAAATGAAATATAATATAAAGGGAATATAACCTCAGTCATTTTCAGAATTACTTCAAATAGTTCTAGTCCATGCTTTTTTTCACAGAATTTCATTTTAACCTTTAAGGATAAGGATATATATGTGGCCTGTATTTAGATACGTATATGCTGGTATGTTTACATGATTGTGTGTCTGTCTGTGTGCATGAACAGCTATATATATATATCTATACATAGATATGTATGTGTGTGTGTATATACATACATGCATGCATACGTATGTGTATAGGTTTGCATACCTTCAGGTTTACTCCTCTGACTCATGAGGGGATAGATATTCCCTGTCAGCCTTGGCCTCCTGGTATACAATAAACATATTAGAAAATAAGTGTTCCTCATGAAAAATAAACCAAAAAGACACAAAAAACTGGTGGAGCTGGCACAGTGTCCCCAAACACAACCTACTCCATATAAGGAAATTTCAAACTTGTTGCAACCTAACAGATCTCCTGGTCTGACTCCTACAACCTAGGAAGAGATACAGATACAAATCCAAGAGTATGTATGACATCAGATCAAGTCCTCTCAGACTCAAATGAGTGTAAAACAACACTCTGAAATGCAAAAAGTAGGCCATCAAGTTTTCTTTCTTTTATTATTGTCAGCTTGTCATTTCTAGGGAGATTTCTGCTGTTTTCTCTTTAAAAGCCTCTTTCCTTTTTAGAAGCCAGTCTTTTTTAGTGCGCCTAATAAAACAAAAAGTCTCGTTTTCTTTTACAGTAAGAGTAAACTGCCTTCAAAGTCAGATTAGGTTAAATCAAGTTTGATGAAGAACGCTACTGTTAGGTGTATTTGCAGGGTTCTTAAGAACTGGTAAATATGAACCCAGGACTAAACCTGTCTCATGAGGAAGTCTTGTGAAATGTTTTTGAATTTTGTAGAATTCTGAAGGGCAGGCCTTTTCACATCTGAGAAGTTTGCCTCGGTGACTAGCCCATGCTTTCATTAAGATGCTTTCAACATATTCAAGAAGTTGTATGCTTACAAAGGAGTTTAACTGAGAAGGAAAGATGTGAAAAATTTAAACAAAATTAATAGTGATGTTGAACATTGCATGCTGTCATTCCTATTCCAATATAAAGCTGAACCACAGGGTATATGAGTTCTACTGCAAGAAAAAAAATTTTCAGGAGTCCTATATGAAAATAACAACAAAAAGGCAGAACAAACAAACAAAAACTCCCTGAAGAACTCATGTCTCAAACTAATTAGGGTTTTTAAAATAAATATTCTAAACTTTGGGGAGAAGGAGAGGAAATTCAGATGAGGATTGAAGAAGGTAGTTGATTACATGTAACTAAAGGCGGAGGCACTCTGTGAACAGGAAATAGAAAGAAGCATCACCTGAGAATGTCAAAAGCAGCAAAAACTGTGTGAATTAGAAGAGACACAGGATAAAGCAGAGCAGTACTAGAGCCCATCCACAGTTGCTTAAGAGAGCCTTTCAGAAATGCTCTCAGCTGCCACTCAGTGCCAGAGGTGAGACAGATTATTTCACGGGAAACCAATGACAAGCATAGTTCAGGACTACTATTTTGTGCACTTAAAACATACCTAAAACATCGTTGCCAGCTGATCCATAACTGCCATATGAACATTTATCAAAGGACTACGCAAGTCAAAATAATTGTTTAATTTGCAAGTCACCACTCCTATGCTGCTTGAAGATAGCCTAAAGCTCCAGATCATACAACTAGTGCAAGGGAGAGGGGTGAAACAGATGCCAAGTCCTTGCTGCTCGTGCTCCTGGGGAAAGAATCTTGTTCCATTTCTTGTATTAAAGGTGGCAGAAACTACCGGAAATCAGCACTGATTATTTTGTGGGGGCTCTGACTAAGAATGTGATTGCTCAGTGAAAACAGGGGAATTATCAAGTGGATTAAATATTGGAATAGATATTAATGTTTACACTTCAATACAGCCAAATATTGCAGCCACCATTTCATACATAATCAGTTGGTTAAATCAAAATCTGATAGGGAGACAATTTACTAATTAATTGTTTAAATCATATAACTACTTCAGGATAGTAATTGAGTAGTTGTTTTAATCCTGTATAAAAAAAAAGAAGATATAATTTAAGTCTTTCTATAAGGAAAGCATAGAAATCATAGAAATAGTTCCATTGAAAGAAACCTTAAAGTTCCTCTAGTTCTAATCCCCTCACCATGAACAGGGACATCACCTACTAGATCATGTTGCTCAGAGTCCTATCTAACCTGGCCTGGAACACTTCCAGTGATGGAGCATTTACAACATTTACAAATGATGTTTTTGCTGCATAGAAATTGCATTTTTATTTTGAGAATTGAGTGTACAGATAAATTAACATCGACCATAGCAGAGCTTCCATATTTTTTGTGAAAACATACCAAAACAAAACAAAACCAGAGAAGTTTATAAAACTAAATATTATTTTTTTGGACCAAATTTAAAAACATTTTGATGAGTCTCTGCTACACTTATTTATTAACCACCATACAGTGAATCAAGGAGGTGTGTAATCTGGTGTTTAATGAAGTTTTACAAGTGTCTTTAAATCAAACTCTAATCATTATCTCTTCCTGGAGTTGCATTTTAATAGGTAGTATCATTGACATTAACAGAAATTGATGTCTAGTTGGTCAAATAGTACTAAATGGACATAGCAGATGACTAAAATCTTACTTGGATTACCTTCTTTTTCCCAGCTACAGTGTGGCTACCATTAATAATCTTAGAATAATTCTAATGATATTTAATCTTTTTTAGCTTTTTAAAACTCCATCTCCTAAAGTCATATAAAATATCAGCTTTAAAATAATAAGAAAAGTAATTTCTAATTTTTGTATTTGAGAAGAAGGCATTAAAAACTCAAATAAATCCTGAAGATCTGCAGGACAATTATCTCCAAAATTATTCTTTAAACACTTTGTAATAATAGACATATGTTAAAATCTTTTTGCATCCAATTCATTATTCTAAGAACATTACGTTTGGTAATATTTTTAGTTCAATCATAAATTGCCAGTTGCTGATATTAGCAACTAGCAGGCTGAATAATCAGTATATCTATGACATTAAAAATTTCAGGATCTTAGATAAAGAACCAGATACTTTTGAGACTATATATGAAAACCAATATTTTCAAAAAGATGTTTTTGAAAAGTTTCAAGCAGCAGTTTGAAGCTTTTTTCAGAAGAGAACAAAAGACACTTTGATCTCCAGATGATGCTTCTATCAGTAGTAGCTAAAAAAAAATGATTATACAAATAGCATATTTCATTATTGTGACATAGCAGTAGCAGAATTATTTTACATGTCTGTTATAACTAAAGACAAATTGTAAAAAGAGAATGTAAAATGTAATTTTTGAAACTTTCAGAAGAATTTTTATGGAATTTTAGAATAGTTGTTTATTCTCGGGTAGAATTTTTTTCCCTTGGTTTCACAGAATTTCTCTAAGAAGACAGCTTTTTCTTCCACCGCACAACTATCTTGTGAAAAATGTTTGGACTATTTCATCTCACAACCAATTTATAAGCTGTAGGAGGCTACCACAGATAACACTTAAAGGTAGCTGAGGGTCTCTCTTAAGATCAATATTTAAGAGCCAAGATAGACTTAAGCTCAATATAACCTCTTTTTAGAAATGGAAAAAGTCCAACCTAAATTGTTCTCCTACTGCTTCAAGAATTACGTGCAATTCTTCTATTAGTAAAAAGATTTAGGGATACAGCAATCTGCATGCTGAGATGAAGATTTGCCACTAAAGTCTAATTTGATTTATCAATCAGCCAATTAGTGTATTATTAAAAATTCACTGCAGGGTCAATCTCTTGTTGATTTACATAATTAAGTTATCTGCTTTCTAAGCTAGGGTGCTGGGTAATCAGTAAAGTCTGTTGGCCAAATTCCACCCTCCCCTTTCTACACAACTTTACAGCAAGGAGCTGTCTCATAGACTTTGGCAGAAATGCTCACATAAGTAACATGCCTTGTGAGAATCATTGTCTATGAAACAAGAGCAGCACACTAGAATGATTCTAGAAAGACCTTAATTTCCATAAAGGCACTAAATGAAGGGTGTGAACACAAAGGAGGAAGAGTTTTGCTTTTCTCCAAGTAGATTCAAATTAATATGTGATGCTATGCAATAATGTCAGTTTGTCATATTAAATTCTAGGTACTGTTCATGACACTTAAGTGAAACTTAATTCTGAAATCTTGGCCAGAAATGAGACTTTCAGAAGAATGAAGGTATAAAGGTATTATGGAGAAATTACATTAAATATTAATCATTATATGAATCAGCAGAATTTAATACAAATACTTAAAAACATGTAGGACTAACAGAGAAGTACTTTTTATTTTGAGAATTCTGGAACTCCTTTTAAATCTTTAAATATTATTTTTGCTCAGTTCCATGTCAGTTGAAACTATAATGGAAGCTTCCATAAAGTTCAACAAAACTTCAAGTCATCAAAAACTTCATTTTCTAGAGCTTAAAATACCAGATGCAGCAAATTCATCATTATGTATGTTCCAGTGCTTTCAGTGGAAACAAAGTATGATAAACACTAAACACTTCAGAAAACTGCTCCCCACAATTTCTATGTCAGGTCTTTGCTGGTGGATCTTACCTGCTAAAGATTAACAAAAAATATTGATGTCAAGAAGTAGTGAGTATGCTGAAAAAATGTCATACAAACAGGGCTAAATTCATTAGAAACTTATGTAATGCAGTGAAGACTTCTGAATTATTTTTTTTTACAAAATGCAGACTTTTGCAAACCTTGATGTTTAGATGGTTCTCAAATCACAAGATGTACTATAAATACTCATTAATTGGGGTGATAAATTGAAAACAAGCATGTTTCTTTGCTTTTTCTAGATGAGATACTTGATGAAATAAACTTTTCCTAAAAAACCTCTTTTAAAGACTGACATGTTCAGGAAGCAATGGTTAGTTTCTTCAGTCAATCATATCAAAGAGCTGCCTTTGGTTAATGGCTTGACTCGATGATCTTAGAGGTCTTTTCCAATGCAAGAAAGTCTATGATTCCAGAATTCTGTATACAGGATCCTTTTTTGTTCATTTCACACTTCCAACAGACATGCTATCAGACGAAAAACAGCACTTAAAAAGATAAAAAGAATTTGACTATTTGAATCAGTCATAGATATTGCTGAAAAAAAAAAAAACACAATACAACAAAAAACAAGAGAATTATTTTTCATTACCAGTTACTTCCTAAACAGCATCTTAAATACTACCCATAAAGTTAGTTTCATCCTTCATTTTTGTTGGATGCCACTAAATTAATATTTGGCTATAACTCTCCCTTATGCTGAAGATTCTGTTAGTTCTTTAATAATGTCCTTTATTTTGAACTTAAGAGGCTAAGGTGACTCTCTGTTAAAAAATCAAGGAAGTTCTGCTTATTTGGAAAGGACAGAGAGGAAAAAACTCAAATTTCACTATACATTTAGGAGGTGGTGAAAGAAAGTAACAAAACCTGTATGGTTGTTCAGGTCTTTCTTTCAAATATATTATTATTTCAATCTTTTTTGAGTTCAAATCATTAAGACCCACCAGATGAGACAGGGGAAGAAGGAATTTTTAATGAAAAGTCAGGGGCATCCCTTAAAGGTGTGCCTAGATGTCTACGTATTTCAACTGGAAAAGAATAAATAATTGACACTTATAATAAATACATTGAAATACAAGACTTGATCTGTAATTCATTAGAAATTATATTATGATAAGTGACATCCACAGCTAGCTCATATACCACCTAGACAGGCCAATATTTTTACCCTACAAATTCCAAATGCGGTGAATTTTAATATGTAATATATGAAAAAAGATTCAGAAAATAATAAGAAACTGATAATTCTCGCTACTGTTGCTGACAAGAATGGGACTATGAGCATTCTACTCAAAAACATTAAAACAACAAAACTGTCAGCAGCTATAAGCTAAAGATGTCCATTCTAAAGTGACATATGAAACTGAAAAAAGAAAACTTGAACAGTAAAAAGTAATTAAAGTTATGAACACTAACCTTTTCATTATGAATGTTAACAACTGATACATAAGCACACATAGAAACTGATGCAAGGCTTTGAAATCAGTATTTCTTTTTCTTTTATGTTAGCAGAAAAGATGTTTTTTCCTTCTCAGTAGTTTAGAGATTCATCCAAAGGATACTGCTCAAGACTGCACAAATCAGTATGTTGATTATTTTCTTTGTGCAGAAATACATTATGTGGTTTATAGCATCATCCCTGCAATGCACAAATACAGGGCGCATTCTCATTTAGAACAACGGAGGTTAACTTATTTAAAAGCAAGGAATTGTCCTTACTTGTTAGTCTGATAGAGCTCAAAACTATTTGATTGAACACTGTCAGTGACAGAATTATGCACCTATTGTTGTATCTGTAATTTGCTGCACAAAGCATTTTCCAGATAATCTAGAAGGAATAATTGTCACAAGAAATTTGTGGTCAAAGACCAAACAAATACGTAAAAAGTGAACATGAAAGTCATCTACCTCATGTAAGCTTACTGGGAGCAACACAGCTGAGGTATAATATTCTCAGCCAAATAAAAATTCCTTCTAAACAAGTATCCTGTCTTCAGTAATGGGCAGTCTTGAAAGCTTAGGCAAAAGCATAAAACAGAGCAAACTACAGGGCAAGTGTACAGCATCTCCCAGTGATCTATAATGTCAGTAATTCTGCGAGGCAGAGATACCATCATGCTCAAGTAGCACTAAAAATATCATCTGACAGATGAGGCACAAGAGAGACAATAGTGCAAGCGAGTCCCAGATTTGGCTTAGCATCCAGAACTTTTTTGGCTGAAGTCTTTTAAAAGTGTCCTCTGATTGTAAATGCTCACCTCAAAGGCTGCCAAGAACAGAAGCACTCCACATTAGCCAACAATTAAAAATGTCCACCTCCTTGCACTTTTCTCATCTGAGGAAAGGAGAATAAGAGTCTTAATTTCTGTGGTTATTTTACTGGGAAGTAGAAAGACATGATTAAACTTTGTGAAAATATGACATTTAAATACATCTAAAGAGCTATCAATATAATAAATGGCTACAGTTCATTACCATTTGAGTTAATTAAGTTAATTTATTTCAAATCCCAGTGCCCTCTCTAACTCATTCTCTGCAAAGTACGTCCTGTAGCAATAGGCCAAGGGGTTGTCATTTTAAACTAAAAGGTGGTAGATTCAGACTAGATACGTAGATGAAATTTTTACAGTGGGGAAACACGGGACTAGGTTGTCCACATCCCATCCATGAAAACATTCAGGATCAGGTCAAATGGGACTCTGAGAAACCTGATCAAGTTGAAGAAATTCCTTCCAGTTGCAGAGTGGTGGGGACTAGATTAACTGTAAAGATGTCTTCTAACCCAAACCACTCTATGGCTCTATGAAATGTAGGCCGTACTAATGGATGTGAAACTATGACACTTTGTGTAGCTACTTATAGTGATCATCACAGGTGTGACCTAACTCCCCAAAGGCTGAACATTCCTGCAATAAATACACTCTGGGTCAGGCCCTGCCTGGATGGTTCGAAGCGTATTTTAGCTTCCGTAGCACATGAAGAGAATGTTTCCATACATGACTGTTTATAATGAGCCCCCACAGCGTGTCCACCAACTACACATGGATTCAGGTAAAATTTGAACAGTAGATGTATGTCAAAGCAGTGTTCAGTATTTATTTCACCTACCTATATGGAATGATTTAAAATATACTACATTTCTTACTTAAAAAGTTCTTCGTAGCAGAATAACATTCACAGAAGCTATTCTATCTTAAAACTTCAGTATATACCTCCAAGTTAGTCATCAGATTGCAATTAGTGCAATTAGGCTCTATTGTGCCCATAGCTGGTGCTAATTTATGCTGCTTTAGAGAGTATAAACCCATGTCACTAATGTTTAATTAGAAAGGAAGGGTAGATAGGTGGCGATAATAAAGCATTACATTGCCATTAACAGAACAGATACACAGAAGTAAAAAAGACCATCTCCCTCATCAGCAAGGCAGCATTTGACTGTACCTTAAGAATCCCACTGAAAACTCCAGAGACAGTGGGTCTGAAAGACGCATGCCGAGGGGATCGCAGCAGGGCACCAACATTGCTGCCTCCACACTTTTCGGACTTGGGCCATGCATGGTGATGGGGACCTTAGGACCAAGATGCCATTAGGGTTAGGGGTAGGGTTCAGAGAACCAGAGAGCCTAGAGCTCCAGGGAAAATGGGGCTGGAAAAGGTATTGCAAGGGGATGATAATGGCAGGGTTCCTATCATTGCTATCTTCACACCTAATATAGGTCACCAGCTATGGTGGGATTAGCTGAAATTATATGAAGATAGGGTGAGATCACTTGACTTGTTTACCATAGACAGAGACTGAAGGGAGACGAGTTTGTAGTCTGCAGTTTCCTCATGAGGGCAAGCGCTGAGGTGGGAACAAATATCTCCTCATTGGTGCCCAGAAAGAAAAAATGAATGAATGATCTGAAGTTGTGTAAGGGGAGATTTAGGGAAAGGTTCTTCATCCACAATGTGGCTGGGCACTGGGAGACGTTCACCAAAGGAAAGACTGTGGCACCAGACCTGCAAGATCTCAAGAAGCATTTGGACAATGGTTTCAGACATGTGGCATCATTCTTGGGGTGATCTTCACAGGGCCAGGAGTTGGACTTTGATGATCCTGGTGTGTCCCTTCCCACTCAGGTATTCTTTGATTCTATGGTTCTAAATAAAACCCACTGTGGTTTTGATGGATATTAGGTTGGGTAAGTTTTGCCCTTCCCGGCTATTAGTATCAGAAGATCCAGACTGCAAATCTGTAGCATGTAATTTGGTTCAGATTTAGACTACTCTTTTTAAAATCATTTTCCTAGTAGCAATGTATTTTTATAGAACATAAGTGACATCTTATTACCCAGTTCAGTCCCAGGGATATATATTTTATAGGCTGCTAATATATATCAACAAGATTTTCTTTCTGTATGAATATTCTGGATTTACTGTATTACTTGGCTGAAACAAAAACTCCAAATCTGTTGATTTCTACAAGTTGTAGCAATGTTATTTCTAATCTTACATATTTACAGTTGTGTCTCCTCTTTTATAGCAGCATCAATTCCTCACAGAGCAGCACTCAATAACTAACTAGATTTGCAAGCTAACCAATGTATTTATGTAAGCAGAGAGAACCAACTGTCTGTAGTCTGACAAATCATAAAAGGAACTGTGGCACGCTCTTATATTACAATAAAAACTTATCTATCAAATGAGAAATTGCCATGCTTGCTGATATTTTCAGCTTAAAGAAACAGTAGCACACCCCCTTGATCTCACCAACCATTTTCTCTAAGTACCTACAAAGCAAAATTATACACCAATCTACGTAGTGCAGAACAGTTTGTATGTGAAATACTGCAATCAAGTCTTCTATGCATACATACCATCTTTTAGAAAATGCCCTTTTGCAAATCACTGATTTTCAGTCAAACAGAGGTGTAATCTAAGGCACCTGATGTTTGTTACCAGCTGAATGAAATTTTCCAACATAAATAAGTGACACAAATGCCATTTGAATAAAAGAAGTTATGGGAACGGAGGGAAGGGGAGAAAGGAGAAAGGAGAAAGGAGAAAGGAGAAAGGGAAGGAGGAGAAGTCATGCACAGGCTCTCAATCTCCTGTCCTGTGAGGATGACAGTCCAAGCACTTATTTGGGATTTAAAGCCCTATATTTCCCCTCCTGAGCAGTCATTCAATCTTTGTTTCTTGTGATTTTTTTTAATAGCCAAACCTTAAAATTTTAATTTTAGATTAAATTAATGAAGGCATTTCACTCTACAAAATTAATTTCCAACACAAAAAGGAAAATACAATTTTGTTTTCAGAAGTCAGACTAGATTTGGGGGTTTATTAAGCATTCATTTAAATCAATCACAATGCTTTAAAATATCTATCTAGGTAAAATATTTTCAACTGAAATTGTTCCATATGGGCATATGAAAATAATTCTTTTCACAACAGATTTTAATAAAGAGCAAAATTAAAAAAAAAAATTCCACATGTAAAAAACATCAAATTGTGTACTTTGAACCTTGGGGTTTTTTGTCAGAAAATGAATTGTTTAGTGAAAAGATATTAATCCCACCCATAACCTTTTTTCCCCATGCTTAAATATTACTTTCTGTGTAAAGAGACATTATTTAAACATAAACCTTACTCATACTATGACAAAAAATCTGAAAAAACCTGAGCTGATCTATAGTTTTATTTTCTTATTACAACTGAAGCTATTTATTTGTTTGTTTGTTTAAATTTTGGCATTTAATTCTGAATGCTGTAAACATATATTACTTCTCATTTTCATATCACACACTCTAGAAGCTTTAGAAAGACAGACTTATGGTTTCTGTCCAGCTAAGGTAAAGTATGCACGACTGTATTCCTTATTGGAAAGAACCCTAAATTTAACACTAAAACCTGTCAATGTTTTGCCATCTATAACTGGAGGATCTTTGATGACTGGTAAAATTACAAATGTCTCATCTCTGTGCTGTTGTATGTGCCATTCTGTTCCTCTGAGGTAGTTTTTCTTCCTGGAATGACTGCACAGACCAATTGCACATCACATATGCAGTAAGACTCATGTCTTAACTCTGGTGGACGTGCACTTCTGCTACATGATGTAATAAATCCATTTTTTTTTAAATTTGACATATTTTCTATGTTTGGTTTAAAAAGGTTTTTCATAGCCTCTTGCTTTCTGATTGAGGCCTAAGATTCCCTGAGTGTTATTTTCCTGAAGACAATGAGGAGTAGGGAAGTTTAATTTGCCAGTGTAGAGTAAAACACTCTGGGGTGGCTCATTGGTCTTGACAGAACTTCTTTGTCGAGAGGATTTATTAAATTTTTGTCAATGGCATAGCATGCTTTGTGCATGGAGGTCATTTAAATGACAGTCTGGAACTACATATGGCATACTTGAAACTGGTTTCAACTTGAAATAATGATTTATATAATTACGTTTATCTCCTCTAAATTTGTCTGCCTAAAAGTTGAACATAAAGCCCAAGATAATTTTCAAGATTTGCTCTAATGTTAATGAAAGAGCCAAGTGCCTTCATGGGACAATTATTCCTGCCATCATTTTGGCTGGGTATGCAGCACTCTTGGAAATGGTGGCCTGTCTGTTGCCTTTGGAATTATTCTGGATGGCTAGTTTGCCATTGGCTGGCTAACTCAGCATGCACAGTGAATTGTTCTTTGCTTTAAAAGTTCATTATACATATCTCAGGATGTCTTATCTGTGGCTTGTTTCTAGGCAGAAAGTGTTGAAATGTTCAGGAGACCTAGGTGATTTTTTTGGGGTTTGCTTTTGGGTTTGGATTCTGGCTTTAAATCAGCAGGAGAGCCCACGTGGTACACACCCAGCTGTATGGGTATATGTGTGCTCTTTACATATGAGTGACTGCCTTGTTCTTATGCTTCTGAAGCCAGCTGAAGGACAAAGCAAACACTGAAAGATTAAATAAACATGGGCCTGGACATTGGGCTGTATCAGGGCTGAGTTGGCACCAAAAGACTCTAACAACTAGCTCATACCAAACATTGTGCTTTCATACAGGAGGAATCTCAGGAAATATACAGCTGTCATGAAGTCTCTTCCATCATCCCCAGTCTCCAGAAATGGAGAAGGCTGAAACCGTCCCTAAGAACAGTATTTATGATTACTATAACTGTCCACTAAAGCCATGCACAGCCAAAGTCTGCTCTGAGTTGTCTGCATATGTGCTGGGAGCTTGGATTGTGCAGCTGGTTATATTTGATGGAAAACAATATTGTATAAATGCCTAAATTCTAAATAAGCACTTTATCTGCTCTTGCAAAATAAATTTGATTTGCATTTAATTAATGACACAAGAGTGCTTCACTGAAAAGTATCCTAATCCAGTAAGTGTTGTGCTATCTTCCATAAAAGTAAAATAAATACATTTTCCTTGAGATGCTGAAGTAATAAAAAAGCAGCATATTTTCCAGTCAAATAATTTAAGTCTTTTAGGTCTTTTCTTGTCTCCCATGAGTTCTCAAGTACTTTATCAAAAGAAAGAACAGAGGGAAAAAATAACTCATAGGAAAAGAAGAAAAGAATCATTGCTTACCAGCTTAGCAATTATAAAGAAAAGGAAGAAAAAAAGAGCATATCAGATAAATTTTCTTACTGCTAACAGTAGCAAAAATCCCCAGAGGAAAGGATTTTAATGCCATCCCTAGAAGAGAAAAAAAGCCTGAGCCAGCAGCTTGGTATTACAATACTTTTTAAGGTTTCTCTAGGGATGTTAAGGAAAAGAAAATAGATATATATGTAGTGGTGGCAAAGAAGGCCTAGACTTTGATCTAATGTGAATTCCAGTTCAAGTTAACTAGTTAAATTTCCTCAGACACTTTCATCTTGGAGAATTCCTGAATACGGGTGTGCAAGAATAAAATATAGAGCAATACATGTCACACAAAAATGTAGTCCCATCAGAAGCCTTAGGAAGCCCTTGTGTTTCCAGAAGCAGAGCCTCTCCAGGTGCTAAAGGGGGAAGGGAATGCTATAAGCCCTTTATTTTTTGAGGAGTGTAACCTGCTTTCTGGTATGTTCTGGCAATTGCATGTTCCCCTTGAAAAAACAGTAAAGCAAACTGACCCTTAATTCATGGTACATAAATTGCAAAATCGCAACATCTATCGCCTTAGTGCAAGCAAAAATGCTATGATTTTTGCCAGTGAAAATTTATGGTAGACAAACTGTATCACCTCACAGCAGAACATCGAATTACTTAATCCTCAAAATTAGTTTCTCTTCCATGGTTATAAAAAGATGACCATATTAATGGAATTTATTCTGGTTCATAATAATTGAAGTGCAACATTTTTCAAATGCAGGGGCCAAAGGTTAGGCACGTCTGTGAATTTGATTCCTCAAGTTTAAATATTCAGCATGCCAGATATCAAGGACAATAACACCACAGAAAAGGCATTAACAATTAGAAATTTGCAGCTCTGGAGTACACAGAGATTCAATCAAAAGCTAGTTTCTCAAACACTTTTGGGATGGGATGAGAAAAAAGGAACAGTAATCTGCAAGAAAGGAAGAAAAGTTGTGAAGTTTAGCTACCCAGTTGCATTTTAGAGATGTAGAAAGTATTAAATATACCAAAAGGCTTTATGGGATATTAGAAGATTATTTAGATGCTTGCTTCCTGATGATAACACTGGTTATGACACTGAATCATTGTAGATATATCGATGCAATAGTATCACAAGATTGCTTGATAAACACTGCAGAAATACTATTTATGCTGTTGGATGCTGTGCAAGTAGCTTTTTGGTTAGCTGGAAATTAAAGCAAACTCCTCAGAATACAGGATCTTGAAGGAATTCAGGTGGAGATAAGTAACATTAAGATAAAGGAAATTAAACCCCAATTTAAGTTCAGAGAACAAACAAGCATATCCATACATAAACAAAAGTAGGCATGCAGTCACATTCAAGAGACTTAATATGTGAAAGATGGAGGAGGAAAAGTAGAAGGCTGCAGTTCAGTGAAGATCCTTAATTGATTAGAATGCCCACAGCAGTAAGAGTCAACTGGAGGAATCAATTAAATATTACAGATGAGTTATGGCAAGCATAAAACTCTTAAATAATCAAGTGAAAGTAAAAAAAAAATAGACAAGTGAAAAAGATCCAAGATAATGAGGTATACTAAAGGTCTCCTTTTTGTGTCATGCACAGTCAAACTTTTTTTCTCCACACGTTGCACTTCTTGTATTTAATATTTCATTGTGGAAATTAAGAGAGCACATTAAAATAACTGTGAATATTCAATATGACCGTCACGTTCAAGTGTGTCAGGAAGGGGTGTACCATGTCTCTAGCTCAGTCTGCTGGTCATGAGAGGAGGAAAAAACTTTCAAGTGAAATATGGTTTAACAAATTTGCATAATAAGTTCCTATATCACCCCCTCACACAGAAGCCATAAATTTCTTCAAGCTGGCTATAAGTTAATTTAACACAGTTATACACTAACCAGTGACATTTTAGCTAGAAGTAACTTGTTGCAAGCTTTAATAAACTCTCATGACTCTCAAAAGGGACTGGCAGGCATTTGTAACTGAGGTAGAGAATCAGTGGAGGTTGTAACCAAGTTGTTAAGAGACCCTATAAGCACTAGGTAATTTCATCACGTTGCAAAAGAGTTCTTAGGACTTGTGGAAGCCTATTTTGAATAATATTGATTTACATAAACTGCTGTAGGTATGTTTGGATTTAATACAATCTTAGAACGTTTTGGATTGGAAGGGATTTCTGAAGTAAAACACCACAAACACAGGAATATATGTACAGTTATACTGACTCTATTATAATACAGTAATCAAGTAGTTTAACCTGCAATACATTACAAGGTTGTAACTTCACTTATCCCAGAGCATTTCAAATGCCAGAGTGAAATTAGAAGACTCTTCTCTTACAATAACTTACACTCGTATATGATTTTGGTTTTTTGGTTTTTTACCTTAGAGGATTGAAGAGCACCTTAGAAGCCACCTTCAGCTTTCTGTGAGTATTTACTTGTCTGAGGAGAATACTTCAAAATGTTTTTAATATCATCATATACCTGTTTAATATTTAGCTGTAGTCAATCTGTATCTTCTGTTTACAAAGAAGGACACCACCAAAGACAACATGAAAAGTCACACTGATCTTGATTTGTGTGAAGGTTCACCTTGTTTCCACCAATTCTAAATGAACATAAATTAAGGGGGAAGTAATTTTTAAGCTTCTGAAAGAAACCCTTTAATTGCACACACACAGTTTCTCCAGATGAAGGTCAGATGCACCACCTGAATATCAACCCCCGGTCTTAATGTACAAACAGCTTTTTACAATATTTCAGCTGTCATTTTATAAAAGCAATTGCCTTATACTGTAAGGAAGGTATGAAACTTTACCCTTTTACTTTTGTGACTGTGATTATGCTGCTGTCTGTGAGTAAACAGAACAAGAACTAAATATTAATTATAATTTTCTACTCCTTTGTGTCCACAAACACTTGCACCATACAAACACACGCAGCAGTCTATACATGCTGATCATTTGAACACATATAAGTGGGGGAAGAAAAGCATCATTGTGAGAGTGATCAAACACTGGAACAAGCTGCCTGGAAAGGCTGGTTGTAGGAACATTTTCGTCAGACAAAAAAACCCTCAACCAGAATGGGCCCTGATCAACCAAGCCCAGTTGAACCTGCTACCGTCTTTGGAACCAGGGTGAGTGTAGAACAAATTTGTTGGTCCTTTCCAAACTAAGTGATTCTGTAATTCTATGATTATGTAAGTCATAAATCCTACTTACTGTAACAATCTCTTCTGTACTGAGAAAAAACCCCAGCATTTTTAAAAAAATCATTCCTCTGAAATCCTGCAAGAAGATGTAGATCAAGGAAAAGGCAGCTTGCCAGGGGATCCCCTTCCAGGTGTGACTCCTCAGGTGTGATTTCTTCCAAGCCCTGAAAAAGCACAAGAAAAAGTTGTAACCATTTTATCTATGACAGCCATGCATTACGAATGTATACTGTCCTAAGCAAGATCTTGTGAACAGTTTTCAACACCTTTCATAAGTCTATTCCAGACAGGCATTGGGATGTCTCATAACCTGTCACTGGAATTATTTACCTGTCCCTTTATAAGTACTTGTTTTCACCTTCATAGCCCCAACGACTTTATCCCTTGTACAAGACTCAGTAAAAACCTCAAAAAATAACTAAAACCCTCTATTTTCTGTAATTCTAACTCACAGCACCACTATTCACACAAAAATGTAGGAAAAGATGACTACTTTCATGGATTTATGTCCTCATCTCAGGGTGAATACTGTTTCTTGATAATCAATAAACTCAGTTAACGCAGGCTTTTCCAGCTACTGAAGTAACTGTTGATCCAACCATTTTCTGAGGATTTCTTTGGGAGAACTCAGATATCAGGGAGAAGAAGGAAACCATAAGGAAAGACATTAGAATTACTGAAGCATAATGAATAGGTTGTAGTATTCTGACGGCATTTTTCCCAGACTGCAGAAAAATAACAATGCCAAGGCTGTACTTTAAAATGGACAAGTTTGAAGCGATTGCCAAAACAACCAAATCTGTCTATGGTAGCAAAACATTGTTTGAAACCCAGAGCAAATATTGCATCATGGTAGAAATTTTCATATTGCTGCTCTAGTGAGGGAAGGAACAAAGAACATATGGCAATGAATTATTGTAAGGTTTTGCAAGACAGACTTAAAAAGGTAAACAGGAAATTTGGCTTCTACTGGAAACTAATGATCATTGTTCTGAACAATCCTACCACATATTAGCACCATCAAACGCCCAGGAAGTATAATTATATGTATGTACACACAAATATATGGTAATTCCTAGTCACAAATTTTGTAGAAATTGGTCTGGAATTTTAAAAAAAACAAAAAAAGAAGTCAAAGTTACTTGGCATAATGCAAACATACTCATATATATGGAGTCAATAGGACTATATACACATATACATGCTTAGAGACATAGCCAAGATAAGCCAAGAATGGAGTAAAGTGCCTCCTTCCAACAGAGCTGCCTGAATAGCAAAAGGTGCTTACAAATTGGATATACCAATAAACTAGGAAAGGCTAATCCACTGGACTCTTGCTGCAAATCCACACATTATAAATGGTCTGCAAGGGATTCCTCTTACTTAACTAAGTGCTTTGAAATTAAATATCTTCTCTGTAAAGAACTGTAGTTTCAGTCTGTCATCATTACTGACCACTGAGTGGTCAGTCACCACTCATTAATTTTGGGCTGATTCCAGTCACCTAAAAAAGTAGAAGCTGTGTTTCCATGATATTGCAGCTATTGCCAAGGACTATGTATGGGAAGAAGCAGCATAAGTATCTGTTTATACCAAATTCCAGCCTTGCCTTCCTTAAAGTGTACTAAAGAAAGTGTGATATTATCCACATTACCTCACTCTTTTTCTTTCTACCTACACATGCAAACATATAAACGAGAAGGATATAAAGGAAGAGAAAAAGATACATATTTATTTTCCATTTCCTTGTCTTCAAAGCTTTCCAGGGGGAAAAAAAAAAATCTGTTACATTTCATTTTATTTTCAATCTTTTTCTCAGCTGGGTAGCTGGGATTACTACTTATGTAAGGAATAGCAATACAAATTCCACTTCATACTGATATTCTTCTTCTGATAAAATTTCCCTGTTTCCTGATTTACCGGTGTGTTCAAACATCCTACTGTTAGGATTGTCTTACTATGTACAGGGAGAAATGATCCCTCATTTGCTGGAGAGATCAGTGTAAAGTCATTTGGTGACATCTGAATATGTTAATTTGTGGGGGGAATGGATAATTTCATTTTAATACACAAGAATTTACATTCTTGCCTATACTTGTGTAAAAAATTGTCAAAAACCACTGCAACTAGTAAAAATAGAAGTAAACCTTTAATTTCCCAAAGAAATCTTCAAACATCATGTAGGGAAAACATGCTAAGCCCCACAGTTCAGACTAATCATAGTTTGTCATTTCTGCAGGCTCATGAACGTGGTGAAAATGTGTATCTTTTCCAAGTCATATTGTGGGGTGATGTTTGATTTTTTTCCCCCTTCAGAAAAGAAATCAAAGAAAACAACACGACAAAACAGAAGTATATTAAAACCCCAAATATTTATACAACAGTGACTACAGAACCCTCAAACTCCCAAATGTTACTTCAACTAGTACAGTCTTTCTTGTGTAAGTAAAGTGTTATCATTGGTTTGAAGACCTTTGAATCAATCCACATTAGTGCTGTAGGCATTCCTAGTTTAGAAGTCCTAAATCATGAAGTCTAGGCTTTCCTTTGTACTTTTAACTTTTTAAATTACCTTTCAGACATAATGAAATTCTGCATTTCTGGAGAGGAACCCAGAAATCTAGGAAAAGAGGGTGTGCTTAAAACTAGAAAACACTCCTGTGTTTTTTCCCCTCAAAAACACCCAGCAGCCTATTTTCCATGGCATTTACTTGCAGACAATCCCAATAATCAGCACATTTGCCTTCAAACCCAGGCAAGGTGTTGTTCACGTCAACATTGTGTGCGTATATACTTTTGTCCTTTGTTGACCATTATAAAATAAAGAATATGGTTTTTTTCATAGGAGATTCTTAAAGATGCAGATTTAAGATAGTGAGACATCTTTAGAGAGCTCAAATAGCAAGCAGAAACACACTGGTAACCTCAAATTTAATCCATTAGAGTGCCTCTTTTCATCTTACCTATTCTGATTATCTTGTGAAGTCACACGTCTTTTCCTTCCCATCCCTCTGGTGCTTTTAACTTCTTCTAATGACTTTTTTCTCATGTTGAATTTCAGCGATAGTAATAATAGTAAGAGAGTATTAATTATCTCCATTTTGTCGTAAGTCAATCCAAGACGTCTGGTAAAAACTGTTGTTATTAAAGGGGGATTTAGATGTCAGAGCTTTAGAAGCAAGCCTAGAGAACTTGAACTTGATGACATTTCCTTGAGAAAATTGTTCAAAACAAGGTATAACAGAGCTATTGTTGAGATATTTCAGGCCATGTTTGTGGACTTAGCTGAGAGGCTGCCGTGATGATTCATTGGAGTTTTTGAAAGTAACCACTGATTCCAGAGTTTGCAACTCTACCCTCTAGATAAGCTAAGTTGGTTACCAGGAGTTCAATGTGTGATAATACTGACAGGAAAGAAATTTAAGTGTCTTTTTCTGGGAGATAATTCCCTGTATATTATATGAACGGGAATGTATGTGTTTATGTGCACCACAAGCTAAAAAGAGTAACAAAAAATATTTTCCAAGTTTCAGAAGAATACATTCCAGATTAAAAAGAAAGTCATATAGTGCACACCATGAACAAACCATGTACTTTCCTTTCTTTTTTCTTGCTTGCTTACTGTTTTTATAGTGATTGACTAAGAACACAAGAAGAAAAAGACCTCAAAGTCTGTAAGAGACAACTTTTGCAAAGCTTTGAGTATCACTGTGACTTGCTCTGTTTCTGTTTTCCAAAACTATTACTCCCAGATCATAGCAGGAATACAATTCTTTTGCTTGTTCGAATTTACAAGTGCTTCTCACATAAGCTCAAAATTTATGGCAAGAATTAGGTGATATGAAACTTTGTTCTTCTCTCTTGACAATACTTTCCAGAATGCCTTGCCTGAGCTGCTATTCATGACTGTGTGGTTTCAACCTACCTGAAAAGTTCAGTAAACTTGTCATTGACAGAAACAATAGACAGCTTAGTCTTCCCAGGGAGATACATACACTGCAGCTATCTGTTCTCACTGTACTTTTAAAAGACCATTGGAGGCCATTCCTTCAGGACAGGACACCATGAGCACAAACTGAAACATTCCATCTGAACAGAAGAAAATGCCCTTTTACTGTGAGAGTGACTGAGCACTGTCAGAGAGGTTGTGGAATCTTCTTGGAGACATTCCAAACCCTACTGGAAATGGTTCTGCACAGCCTGCCCTGGGTGACCCTGCTTGAGCAGGAGGATTGGACTGGATGGTTTCCACAGGTGCCTTCCAACCTCAGCTGTTCTGTAACTCTGTGAAAACCTTCAGAGATCCACTACTGATGATATAGTATTGATATGTAGCTGGAGAAATAACAACTTCTGCAGAAACAACAACCTAGCAGAATCCTTATCAAAGATTTAACTCTTTAAGGCAAGGTCCTTGTCCTCTACTCTTGAGAGGATGTGACGCGCTTGCCGGCTTCCCGGCTAGCTGGTGATCCACGTGGAAAGTCACAGACACGCAGGGAGCGTGCCGTGTGTGGGGACTGACNCAGGTGCCTTCCAACCTCAGCTGTTCTGTAACTCTGTGAAAACCTTCAGAGATCCACTACTGATGATATAGTATTGATATGTAGCTGGAGAAATAACAACTTCTGCAGAAACAACAACCTAGCAGAATCCTTATCAAAGATTTAACTCTTTAAGGCAAGGTCCTTGTCCTCTACTCTTGAGAGGATGTGACGCGCTTGCCGGCTTCCCGGCTAGCTGGTGATCCACGTGGAAAGTCACAGACACGCAGGGAGCGTGCCGTGTGTGGGGACTGACAGTGGGTAGAGACACCCACTGCCAGTCCTTCCGTGGGTCTGAGGGAATCACAGGAACAAATGCAGTCCAGAAGAGGGCGAAGCATGCGAGGAGGCTGTAGGTATGAGGTTCCAGACAGGCTTATTGAAGGGCCTAGGGTAAAAGGGAGTTCCCACCTAGAAGGTTCAAGGAGCAAAGCAGCCCCAAATGCCTCTGTGCAGGGGTTTAAAAAAGGAGAAATCAGGGGGTGGGTACAATTCAGGGACCAATGAGATTGCTCCAGGGGAGGAGAGAGAGGAGGGGTTCACAACATGTGGTCCAATAGGGGATAAAAGGGATGAGGAAGGGGACAAACACTCCAATGGGGAACCAAAGAACAAAGAACCTTCTAGAAAAAGGGGAGGGATTACATTTGATGGGCAGGTTGGGGAGGGAAGGGCCACAATGATTGAAGGAGAACATTCTGGAACAAAGGGCGGGGTTACAATGATAGACAGGGGAGAGGGGGTGGGTACATTTAACAAGGAACAAACCATTTCAAACTTGGGGGGAAGAAACAGGGTACAACACAACAAAGATGTGATGGATGCCACTCCCTACAAATTATCTCAATCCTTCTTTGGATGTAACATTAGCAGGCTCCTTGGGCTCACTCAAAATATTTGTCAAGATTTAGTACAATTTCTGTATCTCCCTCATCTGGACAATGTGGATGAGTGTACTCAGCTGCCTATTTAAAAGTGCTTGAACATCTGTGGATGAAAAGCACATGAAAAAAGGAGATACCTTTCTTGCTGGAATTCTAAAACTAAGGGAAGCTTTTCATTCTTTATTTGCAAATTCAGTTCTAAAACTTCCTGCATTTATATTGCAGAAATCAAATCACACCTATCAGAATCCTCAAAGTTACATATATTTTATTTTAGCCATTAGCCTGGTAAGCAATATTCTGCAGAGTTAGCTCTGATTCCATTCGAAATTGCAAACCTCGTTAGCTACAATGTTTTGATGTGCTTTTATCCTTCATTAGTATTTTGGAGCTTTTTTCCCTCTTCACTTTACCTCTTTATTGCAAAGCATCTCACTCTCTTCTAATTTATGTATAGTTGTGCCCAGCCTCAAAATGTCATTAAGTTGATAGGTCACACTTTAAATTAAGTTTGTCATATAAAAGTGTAATTTAGATCCAATAAAACAGTTATTACCACTTTTAATTAGGAAAAGTAGGAGTCGGGTCTGTCTGAGAGACATTCTTAGACATAACCATGCAGAAAGCCAGGCTGCAGGTTTTTTTATTCGAGTGGAATCACTGATTATTGCAGCAGCCCTATTCAAATTCAGCTGAGGGTGCATTCGTCTGTCAGCAGAACAAAACTCAATTAAGAAAAGAAAGATATTTGGAAATTACAGTTTCAAGTGTTCATTGGATCTTGGGTTTTTGTTGATAGCAATGATGCTGTCTCCGATTTAATAAATGTGCAGTGTTCCCCTTGCAAGTGTTTACAGATGCATTCTTGCAACATCCAAGATCATGCAATTGGGATGAAGGATAATATTGATTCACCTAAAAGCAATGGATTTTTTTTCCTCTGGTTGGTTAGTAATACTTGTCACACCCTGAGCAACAACTTATTATCTGTTCATATCTGTCAGTTTAAAAAGTGCGGGTAAACCCAGCAATAATTTACAGTCATTTTCGAAGGGAGATACATCTGGAACAGCAAACTTAAGTTCCGTGTGGTATAAAGCTGGATATGCGGAATATAACACAGGATATAGATGTGCAATTTGCAAAATGTCTGCACTTGACAAGTCTGCTTCTGCCGAATTTTACTGCTCCTTTCCATTTTATCAACAGTGAATACACTGCCTGTTTATCAAGTATTTTAATAAAATACTTTTGAAAGTACAATAATCATAAAGTGACACTGTTTTTATTTGAGGGACTAGTTCTAGTAACAAGTGCACAGATTTTAGGTAAGTGGAGCTGTACTGAGTTTAAGGGTGTTACAGCAGTGACAAAGAGGAATCAGGCCTGTGGCACGGACTCATCTGCAGTTTTAATCCCGCACTGAGTTTTTTTATATGCAGTATCTTTTACACAAAAATACAGATGTGCTTGTGCCTGCAAAACAAGGATACTTTCTTTCATCAGAAAACTGAATGCTAAATGTAGAAAAGAATATCAGTAAAAAAATAAACAGTCCTCTATCTAAAAGCAAATACATATCTAACATGAAAAACTGTGATGTTTACCTTAAAATATAGAGGTTAATGGTCTTATTTAATAATCCTATCTGCAGCTGTCCTCACAATTCCAAGGGAGGCACAATATCCCACCTTTTCACAACACATTTTTACTATATCAATTAACTTTTTAGGGTTTTGTCTGCAAATTTTATATCAAGGGAGACAGATAGGTAGCTATATACATACATATAAATACATGTAGATAGATAGATATATATATATATCTATCTACACATACATATACATGTGAGTACACAGTCAGAGGGACTTTCCAAGAGTGCACTTTCCAAAGTTCTTACATTTTCAGAGGACTGAGTGTTAAATGTCAGTATTTTGAAAAACTAGGTATATTTTGTATATCTTTAGTCACCAGATATTCTTGTTATCTCATATTTTCCATACAGCTGCTTCTTAAAGTATTAGAGTGGCAAGGTTATGTGCTGTAGTAGTTCATCTGTAAGGGGATGTGATCAGCTCACCTCTATAATTGCTTTTCTAGAGCTCCAGGCATAGATTTGCCATGAACCTTTAATTCCCTCTCATACACCACCTACTACATCTTGTCTCCTGCTCTGTTCCTATGGCATAGGTACAATTCATTTTCCCAGCATTTTGTTGCAACATCAGCCTGGCTCCACAATCTTTCATGCTGGATGCAATAAATCAAGCACAAGCAGAATTTCCCAAGAGTCTAGGATAGATTGCTTTTTTCAAAGTTAAACTTCATGTTGTCCTCTTGCCTAATATATGCCCTGATATTGAGAAAGTCCCCTTTCATGGAACTACCTTCAGTTCAACTGCTGTCCACTATTTGCATTTGCCACTGCATTTATTGAACAAAATGACAAAGATTTGCCTGTTCTAATGCACCTTTGGATTCTGGTCTTGAGAATAGCCAAGAAATGATCCCAGGGACAAAAGTAAAAATAAAGTATGCATTTAGTGAGATCCTTCTAGTCTTCATTTCTTTGTGGCTTAAAAAGAATTCCTTCTTGGATTTGTAGATAATATGTACTCCTTACTTTATTTATATCTCTGTATTTTTTTACTATTTGTTGAATAACCTTTTTTAACTATTTATGTTTTCAACATCTGTAGACTATGTCAGTGGTTTGAAACTAAACAGAGCCAGGAAATATTCCCAATCTGGAACTATGTCATCTGCTAAGCTGTTATAACAGTTGCTAGCACAGTTTTGGCTTGTACCAATTAGAGCTCTTTCAAATAATTCCCAGGCACAATTTGGGAGTTAGGCACAAGCTAACCATTCCAAAGCTAGACCATTTCCAATAGGTAGTTTGGATGCAGTTACTCTGTCTTGGAGGCTACAAGAGTTTAGTGCAAGTACTAGCTGCTCCTTGCCAGTTGGCCTCAGTGCCAGAAAATTATGATCTAAGTTATCTATATCTAGCATATCTAGTCTGGACTTCTAAATATAGCAAGAAATTATCCAGTTTACTCCTGATTTGTACTAAAACCAATGTTTTCAGACCATTTCTATCTACTACCGTATCATTTTTTCATTTCACATTGCCTAATTCTTGTTTATTTACCTTGTTCATGTAATTGCTAAACCACATAACCAGAAGCATAAAATAGCTGCAGTATTAAGAAATAATCTAAGGGCCAGATCTGAGGCTAATGTAGCAGAAAACTAAAGCCAGATGAGGTGTCTTTACTTAAATGTGGTGATTTACTAAATTATTATTTTTAGCAAAAATGTATTGAGAAAGTGTTCAGATGTGTAGCATTTATATAAATAATATATCAGGATAAACAATTAAATGTATTAAAAGACAATATAATTGCCTGAGAAGTGGAGTGCATGTGTCTTTAAAGGCATGCTAGCATACTGCTCTATCTGGTAACTCAGTTAGGAAATATTTGGGATATTTTATTTAAAATATACTCTCTGAAATTCAGCCATCTGATATATTAATTTGAAGGACAGCCAGGCTCTGTGATCCTATTAACCACATTTGAATACCCTCATATGGCTGGAAAAATATAAGATCCATCCCACGTTTCAGAATAGTAAAAAGGAACTCAGTGAGTAATTCACAATCGAAGACTTGCAAAGTCTGGCATGTGCCGGGGGACAAGGGTAACCTGGTAACTTTGGCCTGATAATTCTGAGGACCCCACGCTCTCCCTCAGCTGGGACTTTGATTCACTCAGAAGCTTTGAGCCAAGACCTCTCTGTTGATAGCTGTGTGATGAATCCCCAGCATGGGAATTCTACTTGAACTGCTGAGGAGTCACCGGTTGCCCACCATGCTCTAAATTCACACTTCACATTATAATAAAAAAAAAAATAAAGAAGCCTCTCTATGGTCTGGATGAGAATGTTAACAAACCCACACTCTTATCACAGGGCTACATTCATCACAAGGTCTTTCTTTCTGCTGTTCTGGTCTGTATGGAGAAAAGGGATGTTTTTTTTTTATTAGACACAAATTATAGAATGAAATAATGATGAATGTTTCTAAGTCTAATAATTTTTAATGTATTTCTCATCACTTTTCAGTTCCACTATGGTGAGGTCGAAGTTTATACCAGACTGTTCTAATGCCAGAAATGGCCAATAGATAATTAGCTAACTGTACATTAAAAATAATCACCTCTCTGCTGAGTCCAATAGCATGTATGTAGCTTGAGTTAATATAGTGACATCTACAAAGCATCCAGTCTTTATATGGAGGCAAACAAAGACAGAAAGGATTCACTTATTCTCAGAGCACAAGAGATCACAGCAGCCACTCCCCATCCCTCTGCACCACTGAGGGGAGGAAGTAGACAATTTGTGAGTGAAGCTGAGCCTTGGAAGAAGGGAGGGGTGGGAGAAGGTGCTTTAATATTTGGGTTTATTTTTCATTACCCTACTCTGATTTGATTGATAACAAAATAAATTAATTTTCTCCAAGCCAAGTCTGTTTTTACCATAGTTAACAGTTACTAGTGAGTGATTTCTCCCTGTCCTTATCTTATCCATAAGCCTTTCATTATATTATCTCTTCCCTGTACAGCTGAGGAGGGGAAGGATAGAGTGGATTTGGTGGGCAACTGATGTCCAGACAAGGTCACCCCACCACGCTGACACTGATAAACCAAAACATGAAAGAAAGACTCTGATCCTGTGATTTCAGCAGGATGGAGTGAAAGTAGAAACAGAGTTGCTCAAAATTAGAAAAAAAAAGAAAAAAAAGAAGTTCACACATTCAAGCACAAATATCTTCAATAATTAGCAATAACAGCAAGGGGAACACAATTACAGGCAGACTAAATTGCTTTTTATTTAAATGTTCTCTTTTTACAATGTATCCCAGTGTGAAAGTCCCTCTTTAAATTAGTGAGAGCATGCATAATCTCAATGTCTCCACTGGGGGTTGTAAGAATGTATGTCCTCTCACTTGCTTAGTTGCGCATTTAGGGGATTAAAAGAAAATTATACAGCCTTGGGTACTTTATAATGACAGATATCAATAGTAATTTAGCTAATTGAGTGTATTCCAGCTTTATTTTAATTTACTGGTGTTTTTCACTTTATTCTTTGTTATTTAGTTCTGCCTGAATATTCCACTATAACTATAAGCCTTGACCCTGCAAACTCTTGCTCATAGAAATAGAGTTTTCTTCCCATATCAGGAAGGAGTTTTACAAGTAGATCTGTAACCATTAAAGGACACTTAAAAAACTAGAGCAAAGAAATGCCTATCTCAGTCTCTAAAACTTTTTTAATCTACCAAGAAAATAAATCCAAGAAATGCTTCTGTAAAAAAAAGAAAGTTTTTTAAAACATAAGCAGTTTCAATTTTGCTCATATCATTCAACTTTGTGCTCTATTTTCCATAAAATACAAAATTAAACAACATGAGTGAAAATATTGTTGAACTTTTAAATTTGTAAGTACTTGATGGAATGTACTGAAATTTACTGTTTTTACCAAGTTCTGATAAAAACAAAGAAATCACCCTGCTTGAAGAAGATTTGTCATGTGTTCCTGAATATTCTGAACATACTATGAATTCACCTGAAGGTAATAATAAAATCTGAGCAAAACTACTACCAGTTTGTAGGATAAGAAGAAGCTTAAAAAAAGGAAGCATGATCTTTTTAGAGTATTTTCTGGAAGGATTAACTCCTGTAATTCTCATAGAGTATGAGAAAGACTGTTTCTTGCTATATCTGCTCTTACTGTAACATCACTGCACTTCAAAACTGTTACAGTATTTAAGACAGTGATGTACTATTTTAACTTGGATAGAGTTAATTTTCTTCATGGAAGCTTATATCATGCTATTTTTTTGATTTGTGTTGAAAACAGTGTTGTTAACTTAGGGATGTTTTAATTATCATTGAGCATATGACATCAAGCTCAACAAGAAGAGCTGCAAGAAGGAAGGAGAAAGGGGGAAAAGTTTGGAGTGATAACATTTCTCTTCCCACTTTGTAGTATGTGAACGTGGAGGAGCCCTGCTTTCCTGGAGATGGACAAGCACTTATATGCCCATGTCATATGCTAGAAAGCAACCCATTGTCCATTTTTTGGTAATCTGTTACTTCCATTTGCAATGTACACCCAGAGAAAACAGCCCATACCAAAATGATATAATTTTCTTTAATAACTGAGAAGGATGTAGGTCAATCTCCTCACATATAATACTATACCAAAGAACTAAATTGCATTGGGGGTTTTAGATGTACCCTCTGCAATCAATATTTTTAGCTATTTCTTTTACAAGGTGGAAGACATACTTCTTATTGTGATTAAACTGATTCCCAAAAGTATTCCAAAACTAGAATTGCAAATATGCTTTTGTGGTGCTTCAGTTTGCTTGTTTTATTTGCAAGGCCTGACCTCCCAGTCATAGCAGTCGTCCTTCCCTGAGTCTACATAAAATCATATCTTTTTAGCCTGGGATTGCTCCAGCAGAAGACTGAACTCAACCTTGATCCTCAGTGGTCATGTTAGTCTAGAAAATGCAGAACCCTGTGACAGGACAAAAAATCCTTCTACTCTAACATTGCAATATTTGTTTTACTGAAACCCTTTACTTGAAATTCAGATACACTGCACTTTTAGTTCTACTAAAAGACTGACTAGGACTGTATTTTAGAAGTGTGTTTATAGTTTAAATTAGACCATGTCCAAACACATCTTTGCTAATAGACATTAGCAATTAAAATAACTTTATAGATACATACTGCTATAGAAAACAATGGGTGGAAACCACACTGATTCAAAATCTTTTGAGTACAATGATAAATAGAAATCCCATGGGACAAAAACATGCAAAATGGAAATTTTCATAACAGAACCATAGAGCTGGCAATATTAAAAATATAGATAATTTTGCCCTGGAAAGTCCAAGACATAACCTGGAACTTTACCAAAGCTTTTTAAAAGTCCTGTAAGTACTGTTTTTACTGAATTTTACTGAGTTTTGGAGGATCAGTTTTTTTGAGTTGGTGTAAAACTGTTAAAATATTAACAACATGAATAACCTGACACCACAATACGTTTTACCAATCTAACATTGTAGGCATCAAGAGAGGAAAAATTAAAAAAAAAGGCAGTAACTTTGAGGATAAGATTTCTCCTTCTGTGGACTATGCTGGAAGGGAAAACAACAGGTGAGTGCATGTTGAAACCCAGAGAGTCTTTTGTTGCAGGTTGGAAAGCTCATGTAGCCTCTTAGACCATAGTCCTGTTACACACTGAGCAGCTTGGCCCTCAAATCCATGAGAATTCCATGCAATGTAGGCATATAGTTCATCCATCAGTACATGATTGTTTCCTACAGTATGTTCTTGAGTGCTTTATCCAGTAGAGTATTAAATTATTCACATGGTGGGCTCCCAATACCTCCTCAGGGAGATTACTATGGACTAATAGACCTCACAGGAGGTTTCATTGATGTAAAGCCTGCATTTTTCTTGGTTCATTTTCATTCAGTTGTTTGTAGTTGTGTTCCCTTGGACCTCTCTAAGCAAATCCTGTGCATCCTAGGTATTTACATAATTCATTGGTTGCAGACAGATATTGCATCCTCTAGTAACCAGCGTCTGGCCAGTAGTACCCACTCTCTTATTTTTTACTCTTTCTTCATAATCTGTCTTCTTCAGTGTATTTTTCTGTTGGATTTCTTGACAGGATAATTAGTTGTAAATTGGTGGATTAACAGCTATCTTGAAATCACCTGCTTTAATGGGTAAAAAATATGGGCTAAGGACTAACTTAAAAATTTACTTCCTTGAATACTTATTTTATCATCCAGCATCAAGGATGTTTTGAAAAATTTATGTTCTTAGTGAAAACATACCAAAAGTTGAAAACAGAAGTCCCAGTTGGGAGTACATGATCTAATGACTCTCTCTCTTAGCATCAATCTTCTGCCATTTATTTTCTGAAACATACCATATTGACAAGCATGTCCACAAGTTATTTAGCTGTGACCTGCCACTAGTTTTCAGTTGTTCATGCCAAATGGGAGCGTACAATGTGACTAGAAGTCCCCTGAAATATTGCTGAAGGTTGTTCTCTGAGGCAGATGCTTGTACTTGACTGTCTTACATATTTCAGTCTTGTGTACTATGGAATTCCATTGATTCCTTCCTTCTTTTTAAGAGATTTATGTGATTAAAATTCAAACCAAAATTCAAATTCTTCCTGAGTAATGCAAAACAAAAATCCAACAACTCTGAATACATAGCTTGCACGTGTAATGCAATTAATAGGAATTTTAGGAATAATTGTATGTGATTTTCATTTTCTTTTAGTTTAGCTTTTATAAGCTATGCAATTAAGTCTCTAACAGCACCTTCCAGCTTAGTGACTTAGGTGAACATAAGAGGGACATTTTTATTATTTAGATTATTATAAAGATAAATTATTCCTTTTATTAGTAAACAATATAGAATTTTTAAGGAAATAATGCAATGAGTTTTCACTTGTCTTTTTAGAGTTCTCAATTTTTCACCATGTTTCACTTTACAGCATTTAGTTATAATCTTTACTAATGTTTTGTCCCAATGATTAAAAATGCACTGAAAATAAATCACGTGGATAGTTAAAATCAGCCTAGATTTTCTGTATTTCTAATTTGGATGCAAAATTTTAATGAAAAAAATGTTTTAATGAAAAAAATGAAAAAAAATGGAGGACACTTAAATCACCTATTTTTAGACCTTCAGAACAGATATTTAAGTTAGTATAAGTGTGCAGGTTGCCTGCAGAGTGAATGGAGACTTTCAGCTATCAAAGACCTCAATTACTCTTTGGTGGCATGCAATAAAGAAAACTGATCTAACTTAGGTACTTCTGCTAAATCATTTATAAATAACTAATAATGCTAAGCTTCATATTTAGGACTATTTAATCAGTCTAAAACCAGTGCACATGACCTCCAGGTGATAATCTGAAGTCAGTTTGAACAATGCATTTAGACACCATTAAGGCCAGTGCATCAGAAGTCAGGAAACTTTAGGATTCTATTACCTTAGTTGGGACACTCCTGAAGTACACCCTAAGTTTTCAAAATTTAGTGGGTCAAGGTCTATGGCAGCATGAGCTACCTTTTAAATCCACTTGCTGAATTCCTTTAAAGGTAGTAAGAGTAGAAAAAGTGGATGGGAAGACTTCAACACTGAGCCACAGAGAAAGAGGTATGAGACAAGAAACCTCTGATGCCCATCTCTACTGTGGCAGTACTTTCTGATGGAATCATTTGCTGTTCTCTTTCTTCCTTGAAACATTTACTTTTCTTTCTTTAGGGAAGTCCACACTGTAATTATAGCAATGCTTAAACTAAACATTCTTTTGATTTTTTGGAGAAATATGCCAGCCACAGTACTAACTGCATGTAGCCAAAATTAAAACACCAAGTGCTATTTAACTGTGCACAAGAAATAAATTATTTGTGTCTAATCCCAATAAGAAAAAAATATTATTTATATTGTACTTTGGAAATTATGTGGTGTAAGACTCATCATGTCTGTGGGCGCCATCTAACTAAATATCATTTAGCATGCTTAAAAGAAGGGAAAAATGTCAAGTCAAAGCATCATTTTATGAAAACTTTAACAGCTTGTATTCCCTCCAATTAATGGAAAGGAGTATCAGCACCACACAGTGTTTTGTGCACCCACATCCTTCAGGGAGCACCTGCTGGGGGCTTTTCCCACTTAGGTTTGACTGTCAAGGAGAAAGCAAGCAATGTTGAAAGGTTTTATGGGAACTACTGTCTTGTGTTATTATTTGTCACTATTGTTACAACAGTTGAAAATGAAATAAAGTAGTTGCTCGAAAAACCTTCCATAAAAGGTGAGAATGACTCTTTATTTAAACCAGTCAATCTTTGCCAGTCTCTAGCAGCAGTTGCTTCAGAGGTGAGTGCCAAAAGGTTGCCTGTAGATTATGGGACAGATTTCATGAAGTTGTTTCTAACTCACAAAAATATCAGTGATTTATATGATTGAAATGTAGGGTTTGTATGCCCCTCATGTGCATAACTCTTTAATAATCTATACTAATATTCCACTAAATATTCCACCTCTTTCTTTCTTTCTTTCTTTCTCTCTTTCCTTCTCTCTTTCTTTCTTTCTTTCTCTCTTTCCTTCTCTCTTTCTTTCTTTCTTTCTCTCTTTCCTTCTCTCTTTCTTTCTTTCTTTCTCTCTTTCCTTCTCTCTTTCTTTCTTTCTTTCTCTCTTTCCTTCTCTCTTTCTTTCTTTCTTTCTCTCTTTCCTTCTCTCTTTCTTTCTTTCTTTCTCTCTTTCCTTCTCTCTTTCTTTCTTTCTTTCTCTCTTTCCTTCTCTCTTTCTTTCTTTCTTTCTCTCTTTCCTTCTCTCTTTCTTTCTTTCTTTCTCTCTTTCCTTCTCTCCTTCTCTCTTTCCTTCTTCTTTCAGCTATAGCTATTTGATAAATTGTGCTATCATATCAAGGACACAGGACTACAGGACTACTGTATGTAGTGTCAAAAATTCAGCATATGACAGTAACTAGTGGCACCTAAGGACTTTGCTCTCTCAGATGCTTATGACCACATGTCACTCTCCTTACCTCAGCCTCACTTTGGAAGCCATATAACCTTCTTATAATAAGTCCTTTGGAGAGGCAAGATTTACTGATTCAGCCAGAAGACCAGAGTTCAAAGGTTTTTTTTACTTGTAACTCAGGGCATGAACAAAGGTTCTTGCACTTACCTGAACCCAGGAGTGTAAACATACCCTAAGTGACACAATTTGTTCCTACATGTATGATGAATGTTGACCTCTGATGACTTTTGCAGTAAATAGCAGAATAAAATATATAACTTTCTCTGCTCTTACCTACTAGAGCACCTACATTTTCTCCCAGGATGACAGTTTTTAAAAGTATACCTCAAACCTTGCACTCATTTTTAAAAAAAAAAAAGAAAAAAAAAGCAGAATTGATAGAAGAAGATAAAAAGGCCTTTCTCAATACCTATTCAGACCTCCTGCATTTTGGAGTATAGACTGTTCTCAAATAATAAATAAATAAATAAATAAATAAATCTCAACCAATATTACTTCCATATTTGACTTGATATTTAAAACAAATAAGCAAGACAAAAAACAAACAAACAAACAAACAAACAAACAAAAAAACACCTCCACACCTTCCTGAGCAGCACCCTGTGAACAAAATATGCCAAGAGGAAGCCCCTGTGATAGCCAGAATTCTGCCTGTCTAGATTACAGATTTTAAGTAGATGTTGAATGTATCTAATATTGAATTGAGCTAGCTGTAGAAGATATGGAGAAGGCAAATCAACAAGAGGAAAGACCTAAGACCTAAAACCACTAAAGATCATGATAAAGTGCTGCAAGTGAGAATTTCAACCACATATTTGGGGGGGGGGGGGTATATATAGTGACTTCATGAGATGAAACAGTTTTGCTCTAGGAATTAGAAAAAAAAATGTACCATGAGAAGGTATAAACAGCTGTTGGAACTGTTCACTCATGGCTAGCTACTGTCACATTATGATGCATTATCTCCATTAGGGCAATGTGGGATGCTCCACCTGCAGTCAACATTGTTGACTGATGGACAATGCACATCTGTTCCCAAAATATGTAACTGATGGACATCATACATCTGTTCCCAACATCTGTAACTACACAGCATCTGGGGTTTTAAAAGGGTCCGAGCATGAGCTCCACTGACTTATTAACTATGCAGCTCTTGTGGCATCCATGTAAAGCTGAAGCAGGTATTTCATCATCACCCTAACCTTAATTTCTATTATATAAAGAGAACAGGCCATGCCAGAGTCTGATTTAGTACACCTAAGGTCTGGATTGTCTTCTAGAAGTGCCTGCCTCTGTTGCCCACAGACAGAGCAAAAGACAACACACTTCTGACTAAATTGTCTTGGTTATGTATGTGAAGTACACAGGACAAATGTGGCCTCTGTACTGTGCTCAATCAAGTCCAGCAACACAAAGTCTTTAAAGTGCAATGAGGTATGAGGCTGCAGAGGAGTGTTGAAGAGGAGATATGATTTAATGGTACTATTCTGGTCTGCTGATTTAAGAGGAATTTTTCTGCCAAACATTCACCTAAGTTCATCTGGAGTGGTGCTTTAGTGCTCTGAATGCTTTTATGTACACCAATAAATGAAACGTCCCCATGAGTCACAAGTTCTGTAGATTCTCACACTCATTAATTAGAAAAGAGGTCAATTTGATGATGAGAAGGCAAAATCCTATTTGCTCTCACCACCCACCATCAGAAAAAATGAGAACTGAAGATTCAAAGTTCAGATTTAAGTATTAAGATTCAAAATACATCTTAATTTAATTGCATTTCACATCTAAATAACAAAAAATTTTGGCTAGCAACAGTTCCTCTTAAACCACTTATAATTTTGTGTGCTACAACCTAGATCTTGCACAGGTAAAGACACTGTGGATATGAATAAAGATTTATAGATTAGGCCAAAAGAGCACAAAGAAAGACAAAGCTCATGAACCCTCTCCCAGACAGAATCTGAATTATTCAGCTTCAAACCATAGGTTATATTCATCTGATATTCTTGTTTCTATTCATTTGCAGAATAATGGTACTCAGTAGCACCAAACACTGACATTGTCCAAGGTCAGGAAAAAAGTCAGTCAAGGAGTCAGGATCTAATTTGTGAAACAATGCAAGTAGTCGGACATCATACAGAGGGAAGGTGAGGGTCATAGGGCCAGAGACATTAAATCACAGGCACACAGTATGTATAGATCCAATTTAAAAGTGACCCTGCACCTAAGCATATATTTTCTTTTGCTCATGATTAATTAAACATGAAATCTGTGATGAGAGATGTGAATGATTTTGCAACAGACTGTGTGGATTAGTCCAGAAAGGACGTTTTTCATTATTGTGTCTATAGCCGTACTACAAGTAAAATAGGGTGGGAGATAATAAATTCAAGATTATTAACAAAATCCAGTCCTTAGGTGTGATCCTAGGTGTTTACATAGCAATCAGTGAGAAAATAAAAAAACTCCTGTGCCACAGCTGAGAATCATAGAATCACAGAATAACCTGAATTAAAAGGGACCCAAAAGGACCATTAAGCTCCTGGCTTTGCACAGGACAACCCCAAAAATCACACCATGTGCCTGAGGGTATTGTTCAAGTGCTTCTTGAACTCTCTCAGGCTTGGAGCTGTGACGACTTCCCTGGGGATCCTCTTCCAGTGCCCAACCACCCTCAGAGTGAAGAACCTTTCTCTAGCATCCAGCCTAAACCCCCTGACACAGTTTCAGGTCATTCTCTTGGGTTCTGTTACTGGTCACCAGAGAGAAGAAATCAGAGCTTCTTCTTCCTTCCTCACTTCAATCCTTGTGAGGAAGCATCCATCTTTGTAAGGAATCTGTAAGTTTCTTCTCTCTGTTCTCTTTCCTAGGCTGTGTATGTTAACAGTAGCAGCCATGCATTTGTATATGCCATGATGCCAACTTTTGTGTTCCAATCTTATAAATAAAAAGCAAACTCAGTAAAATGTGCAATTCTGCTTCACTAGAAACAAAATTGACAGAATTTTGTCCAGACTATCACTTACGTCTCTCCACAGTAACAGGTTCTGAATAAGACATGCACAGCTCAAAAGATCTATTTCCACATCATTAATAACAGCTATAAATCACATATGTCCATTTCTCTTTTAGCAGGAAAGATATGAGCCTCAATTCAAAAAAAGCATGTGCATCAATAACTATGTTGATATATCAAGCATCAGAAAATTAAAATAACACAAGTATTCAAAGCGGTCTTGGACAAACCATCCTGCACAAACCATTTGTGACACTTTCTCTAACACTGCCACTTCAGGACATTTGTAATTATCTGAATTGCAACAAAAATTAAATGTCCAAATACCATTAATATATGATAATTTATGGCCTATTCCTTCATGGCAACTGAGGTATTGCAGGTATTATACTTAATAAATCCTATTCCAATTTTGCAGAACGACAGAATGGTTGAGGTTGACACAGACCACTGCAGATCATCTAATCCAATCCCCAGCATATTCAAAGAAAAGGTTGCCCAGGACCATGACAAAAAAAGGTTTTCAACATCTTTAAAGATGGAAAGTATACAAGCTCTCTAGGCTTGAGCACTGTCACAGTAAAAACAAGTTTTTTCTTGTGTTCAGAAGGAATTTCATGTGTTTTGATTTATGATCCTTGCCTCTTGCCCCGTCACTGTGTACTACTGACTAAAGTCTAGCTATGTCTCCTTCTTTCCCTCAAGTTATGTGTTTATACACATTGATAAGATCCCCTGAGCCTTCTTATCTCCAGGCTGCTCAGACTTAGCACTCTCAGCCTCCCCTCATATGACAGAGGCTTCAGTCCCCTAATCACCTCAGTAGCCCTTCCCTAGATTCTCCACAGTATGTCCTTATCTCTCTTGTACGGGGAAGCCCCAAACTGGACCAGTCACTCCACATGTGTCTCACCTGCACGGAGTGGAGGGGAAGACTTACCACCTTTGGTCTGCTGGCAGCACTCCTCCTACTGTACTTGTTTGCCTTGGACATTTTTGGCTCATGGGCAGCCTGTTGCCCCCCACGACCCCCAGGCCTTATTCTGCAAAGCTGCTCTCCATTCCGTGGGCCCACAGCATTATTGGTGCATGGAGTTTTTCCTATCCCCATGCAGAACTGCTGAACTGCATAAGATTCCCCTCTGCCCATTCCTTCAGCGTGAGTGGGTCCCTCTGGATGACAGTACAAGCATATTGTCTACCAACCTCTCCTCCCAGCTTTGTGTCCTCTGCAAACTTGCTGGCAGCATACTCGATCCCATCATCATCCAGGTCATTAATGAAGGTGTTAAACAGAATCCATATTGGGCCCTGGGACACAAGGGTGGTGACTGCCTTCCAGATGAACTTTGTGCCAATGATCTTTGAACCAGGTAGCTCAGCCAGTTTTCTCTCCACATCCCTGGCCACCCAACTACTCAGAACAGCCTAAAATTTTATCAGGTTATTTTAATATTAATATGCATTATATCTTGTTTTAGTTTGTCAGTGCTAAATGGCAAAACAATTTGCCTGTTGTCAACCACACAGAGTCTGCTGTGATAAATCATAGCTGCTCAGATATCAAAGGTCCAGAGAAACCTCAGGGGATGAGAGATATTATTGACTGGTCATGTCTTCCACCTATCTAAACTCATGTCATCACCCCAGCCACGGCAACACATAACTCTGGCTCATCCATGGTCAAGGAGCCAAAATCAGAGGGCGCATTGTAGAAAGAAATCTAACAGCAAAAAGATCCTCCCACGGTTACAGAAAAGGGATTGTTGTGCTGAGGTGGGACAGCAATATTGCTAATCCAGAACAAATATATTCACCATAACTTGTAGAAGTATAGCCGTGGCTTAAATTGGACAGCTACTGACTGAGCAAAATTGAAACAGGAGGAGAAGTCTTATGCTCTAAATCTAGAAATTTGATATTTCCAAGTCTGAAAAGATTACCTAATACCCCCTGTAAGTGCTATTTGTGGTTAATTAATCTAAACCTAAACTAGACATTTAAGATAGAGATGAGTCAATTTCTGCATACGCCTTTCTATCTCACTGATTATAAAAAGTCCTTAGGGTGACTAGGACTAGCTTAGAGGCCCAGTTCCTAAAAGTAGACATAATGAAATCCACAGTCTGAAAATGCTTTGAATGAGGAAAACAGAGAAATTGGAAGTAGAGCACCTGTACAAATCCACAGAGAAAGAAGTCTTAAAGAGAATAAATGGGTTATTTATGGAGCTTAGTGATCAAGAGTGTGATGATGGAGGTGACAGTGACAGAAGAAAAAGAGGAGGGGTGAAAGCAGTCACAGGGCAGGACAGTAGATCACATATGGACTTGTAAAGTTGAAACTGGCAGCAATCTAACAAGGAGATGTCACATTTCTGCATCACCTTGCTAAAACAAGCAGAGGGAGGCAAACCCAGAGTGAGAATTTGGGTCAAAATCTAGGAATCACAATCATTAAGCATGTGAGTGGGTAAAACCAGTTTAAAAGGTACATATAAAATGTGATTATGAAATATGTATTAACTTAATTAGCATTACCAGAGACAAATCATTCTCTTTTTATGTATTTAACTAATCCATGTGAATGGAAAATGGTTGAAAAAAATTAAAAATGTAGACTAAGGACAGCAAAAAGACATTAATGTTCCAGACAGTTGTGAAATTAACCAGTCAACCTTTGATGACAGTGTTTAAGAAACCTAAAAAAGTAACAGTATGAAGGTTACAATGGGTAACTCCAAGGTAGGAAGTATTTGTTCCTGGCAAACGTGCCCCATGTGTATTTGAGAGAGTTACAGACACTTTCCAGGAATTAATATTTAGAACTGAAAAGAAGAATCTATTTTTTTCACATTCTCTGTGATTTGTAAGGTATTTGGTTTACTCTGCTAGATTAATAGCTCCTCTCCTCACCCCCAATATCAACATTCCCATGATAATATAAGCATCCCCAAAATGCTGATATTCATGTCTTTTAGACAGTGAGTTCTCTGCAAATTTGCTCAAGTCTACTATCTTCTAAGGATTATGTCTATCCATGTGGAAACATTGAACTCTGAGTGGTTCCAGTCTTGCTGCTCCTGGATATTTGACTGGTTTCTGTGTTATTTTAGTCTGCCTATGAGTCTTAATATTTTGCCTTCTATTTCTTTTCCGCCCAAAGCAAATAAAGCATTGTCTTGACCTTAACTTGTTCTGGGAACGTTACCCCAGAGTCTGGAAAAGATTCTTGGTTTAGGAAAATATTTTATGTTTTTTCAATTCTTTGGACTGAGAATCAAAGGAGCTGCTTTATCTGAGAGATAATTACTTTGAGGAAGGCAAGAAAATAAGTTATAAGAAAGTCATGTGTAAACTGCTTTGCATGGAAGTAGGAAAAGCACAGAGGCTAGTACTGGTATATTTTGCTTCATACTGTCCGTTTTAAAAGTCTTCACTGTAAGCTTTTATCAATATAACCATTTATTAATATAACCATTTATCAATATAAGCAATTGTTTATATTGATAAAAAGACTACTCCTGTTTAAGGTAACACAGTATTTATCACTGTGTTAATAAAGACACATTAATTAAATCCAATACTCTGTATCTAACAGTAGCCAACACTGTAGACTCCAGGGTAAATGACCAGTGCACTTATTTGTAACACTCTGCACCTCAAGCAGAGATTTATGTTGCATGTTTCAAGTGTAATTTTATTATAACCGAAAATTTAAAGCACTGCATGCATATCCTACTTATCTGCTGAATTCACTAAGAAGTGTTTGTTATTCTTTGACAATTTTTTTTCATCATGGGAAGGAAGATGCCCTGAAGGGTTGAGGAGAATGAGTATACATATGTAGAACTCAGAAACATTCGATCTCATTAAGCAATGAAAATTGTCAGTGTAGCACAGGAATGAAAGAATATGACATTGCTAGTCTTATTTACACAGATGATTAGAAAGAGATAAAGTAGCTGACCCAGACAGCTAATAAATACAGCATTAAAAACGCAGCATTTTCTGACTTATTTTTTCTGACCTACTTTTCTTTCCCATAATTGTCTTACACTTATATCTGAAGTTCACATATTGGTTGCATCCATTATTCTGGCTTCCTAGTTATTTGTTAAATTTAGTGAGAATTTGTTTGATTAGCTTTGATTTAGTTCCTCTTGGGAGCCCTGAAGGACTGAGAAAGATAAGCATATCCTACAAATAGGTCCTACACATGTACTCTATCTCATTAAGGAATGAAAAGTGCTGGGTTAAAGGAAGAAAGGAGAAGAAGGGTTATTCCTATTTACACTGATCTTTTCAAAAGCCAAGGCATTCTCTATGTTGTTAAATTGGTTTTATTCTGGTTTAACTGTTTAAAGGTAACTACATTCAACAAACTTTGGAGTTCATTCAAAACAAATGGAGTTGGATACTTCTCAGTATATGAGTTTTGCATCCTTAATGAAATTTTTTTAAATGACTGTACAAAATGTTATTTTTCCCTATAATTCTTTTCATATCACTTTGTCATAATAAGAGTGCCTCACTAATGTGCATCTCCAATCTGGATCTTAAAAATTTTATGTGCTGGCCTTAAAAACCCCTGTACATTTATTTAAGAAACAGAGAGACTATTTCAACTATTAACAAAAAAGGTAGTATTTGGTCCTCAGCCTGCTTACTATAGTTAGCTAGGCCTCTTGCAAGAAGTAAAGAAAGAAAATAATTCAAAATATTAAGCCTTTATTTTTTGTTACCATTGTCAAACTGGAGTGTGTGATTTATTAGATTTTCTGTGAAATCTTTGTCCAAAGCTGACTATTTTCACACTGTGTCAGGCCATCCCTTCCAAACTGACTGGTGAATTCTCCTACAAGTTTATTAACATTTCTGTTGCATTTTTTTAAAAGGAGCTTTAGTTATATTTGCAATTACAGTATTTACCCTTGAGAAAGGCAAATTAAAATGTATTCTTTTCAACATTATCAACGTTATGATTATTTTCTTCTTTATTTTTTTCCAAACCTTTTTCTACTTTCCCATACTTACATAATTAGCTAGATAAACACATAGAGAGGTACAGCAGGAACATATTGCCTTTAACATTTTTTTCCTCTTTAGACTGTATTTTATCTTCATTGAGAATTTAAAATAAAATTCCTGCAGTACATTAACTTTGAAAAGTAATAAGTCACCTAGATGCATATTCAGATATAGGATTAGTTCCTAATAGGCCGGTACCTCACTGAACATATGACCTCCCTTAAGGCCATAAGGACTGTCAAAATTACAACTCCAGTATGCTGGAGATCATGGAATCATAGAATGGGGTTTGGGTTGGAAGGGATCCTAAAGATCATCCAGTTCCAGTGCCCCTGCCATGGGCAGGGACACTTTCCACTAGACCAGGCTGCTCAGAGCCCCACTCAACCTGCCCTTAAACACTTCCAGGGATGGGGCATCCACAACTTCTTTGGGCAACCTGTACCAGTGCCTCATCACACTCACAGCAAAGTTCAGTTCCAATCTGAACCTACCCTCTGTCAATTTAAAGCCATTCCCCCTTGTCCTATCACTACATGCCCATCACAGTAACTTTTCCTTTCGTGCACAGGGGCAAAGCTACAGATGATCATTCTGGGTCTTCTTTCTTATGAAAACATAAAGGCCAGAGATAGCTCTTTAAAAATTAATTTTTATTTATGATGAAAAATTAGGTTCTCATGTAACCTCTTGACAAAAACAGCTTTACCCATCTGGAAAGTAATCATCATTTGTTGTGAAAGTGGATATAAGAACCCAAAAGTTGATAATGCTTGGTTTTTTTATCCTACGTCATCCTTCCCCAGTGCCCCAGCAGCACTTACTGGTTATAATGTTATCAGTTTATGAATTCCCTACGAAGGTGTTGGAAAAGCTATAAAGCCTCATCAGAGCTAGTGTTTTGAAGTTTGGCTCCGTGTCCTTTCCCAAAAATGCCTCACATCTCAGACCCTTGATGATCACCTACACTGTGAGCCCACAGAGGGCTGGGATCAGCACAGAGCAGCTGCCCAGCAGCCAGGTGTTCTTCATGCCTGGTGGCCAGGGACAGGATTTTTCCCTTAGTTACAGCTTGACACTTGTCCAGGTGTTGTTTTCTGCTGAGACATGCTGAAATATTCTAACTTGTGCCTTTTACAGTTACTGTGAGGCAGCTTGTTTGTTAAGACAAACAAGCAAAAGCTAAATAGAGGCACATTATTCAAAACTAACCCTGTGTCTGTGCTGTATGATTAGTACAGTGTTTGAGACCTAATTTAGTGAAGGCTGTGCTTGACTAAGAAATGAAAACATTAAATTGATTTTGTTCTGAAAAAGGCACTGAATCCTTTATTTTTTAATTTTTATCTAAAGGAATTTGCATTCCCTTGTCCTTACTACTGCCTGGCATGTACCATAATATCATCCTACCCCCTTAGTTTTGTTCCCTTTCCTTTCATACTATCACTTAATTATCCCTTTTGTACCTCTAGTCTGTGGTCCCTGAGCCTCTAATACGTGGCTGCACCAATTCCACCACCCCCAAGGCTAGTCAGGTTAAGGATTAATGAGTAGACCTCACCCAGAGGCTTTACAAAGGTTACACATAATTACAAATGGGCCTTTTATGCAGTGTTGAATATGTGAAAGCTAAAAAAAAAAAAAAAAAAAAAAAAAAAAAAAAAAAAAAAAAAAAAANAAAAAAAAAGTAAGAGAAAAAAAAACAGAACTTATAGGACTTATCTCAGCCATTTAAATCTTCTCAAAAAAAACCCAATCAAGTTAGGAAGTTCTACCCTTTGTTCCAAAGATGGTGGTAACAAAAACACCATATGGTGGAAATTAGACTACATCTCAATCTTGCAACATCGCTGCCTACTAATTCTCCTTTCAAGTTAAGTAAAATGTTTTGCACTAAGAAGATATAAAGACAAAAATGTCTAAAATTGTTGGTAACTCTTCAGTTAACTAAATTCTCGTATTTGACTATTTGTTAAAGAAAAAAAAAAAAAAACAAAACATTTTTCCTGTAGGAAAAACCTTAAAAGATTGCTTAGCCTAGCTGCTTGGTGAGAAAGACATATGCTGGCTAATTATCTCTGATCTTGTGTCTTCTCAGCTTACAGAAATACCTTAAAATGCAAACTTAGTATCTGAGACAACACTTTCATAAGTGCAAGTTTAAATTTAGGTTCACAGAACCATGGTATAATACTAATGAAATAGTCTGACTTTAAGAAGTTCTAAATTCCACCAAGTCCTATTTAAGTTAATGGAAACTACTTTGGAATCTGTCTTCAGGCACTACTTGTTTGCTCCCTTATTTTAAATCTTTCAGTATAGCAGATAAATGGAGATTAATAATAAAAAAAAAAAATAAAAAGACAAAAATACAAAACCAACAACGAAACCCCCCTCTACCTTTCACATTGTGTTATTAGCATTTAAACAATGGGCTAAACCTGTCAGAAATGTCCAAGAAATTTGATACTTTAGTATTTGCTTCCAATTCTGGGTTGTGAGACTGTGCTTTCAGAGGTGCTTTGTCTCTCAGTTTTCAGTTAAGCTTAGTGGTGACTGAAGCTCTATAGAAACATTGCAAATTTTAGTATCATTACATTTTTCAGATCCTTACTGGTGAAAGGATAAAACCTGATTACTCAAGAATACTTTCATGCAAAAAGTGGCACCATTCAGTACTGATACCACTCTTCAAGAGTAAGAGAGTAACAGGGAACCCATAAAACCACTGAAGTCCCACAATTGTCTCTGAAAGTGATCTAAGCCCAGGTGCTTTCTATGTTTATTTGGATTTCTCATTTAAATATTTGCAATACAGGTGTTCTGTTTTCTTCTGCTATTTTCTGTCTCTTTTGCCTGGGAGCAGTATCTGTCTAGCCTTTATTCTAGTCATATATGAGTTTAATTCTTTCAGCAAGAGGCTGTTGAAAAGATAAAATCTAAAACTTTGCATTTGACCACTAAGTAACTGGAGTTCTTATTTGAAACACAAGATAAATTGTTAGATTTCACTGTAATTCTGATTATTAAATATAACACTTTGGCATTGCATGGTCAGGGACCAGGTCCCTAAGAGATTAGATATACATTATGCAAACAGCTAAACAATCTTTGGATTACTTAAAAAATGATAATTTATAATTATTAACTCATAGCTTTTATGTGGTTTATGATTAGTTTAATAAATGTGAATGTCAGAATTTGATGTAGAGCTCCGATTTTTTTTCCCCACATGTGAATTACTGCAACTCAAAGCAAACATTACCACTTACAGTTTAAAATTTTCATTTCCAGAATTGTTCTTTCTATTCAATAATAACACACTTTTATAGCTGATTACAAAGTAAATTTAACATCACAATATTTTTGAGAAAGAAGCAAACATTGAGAACCAAAGGGAAAGAAAACTACCCAAGCACTTACATAGGAGAGCAGCATTTTTCACTGCAAAACTTGTCTTAAAAGTGAGACAGGTTTATTTAAGCCTTTTTATTGAAGAGTGTTGAAACTCTCCATGATATGTAAGGTACTTCTACATAAATATAACTAGTTTCTATCTCTTTTGTAGACAAAGTTAAGCTACTCTGTAAGCAAGGAAGCAATGCTCCAAAGGCAAAAAAACCCAAAAGACGTGAAGAAAAGAATCTTAGAGTGCTTAAGCTGGAGGAGGGTTAATTCTTAAATTTTTGATTAATTTTAGGTGTTTTACTATAAAATTATTATTTAGTGTAAAAGAAGCCATGCTTTGGAGAGCAACACACACTGCCCTTCAAGTAAGAGGGAGCCAAGTTCCCTTTTGCAGCATGACCAGAATCTCTTGATATTTTTTTTTTTTACTTTGAAGAAAAATTTTAATAAAAATTTGACAATTTTTTTCTTTCTTTGTCGAGCCATGAATAAGAATTTCTTCTTTCAGGAAGATCATTGCCAGCAGACTGAGGGAGGGAATTCTGTCCCCTACTTAGCCCTCGTGAGGCACATCTGGAGTGCTGCATCCGGTTCTGGGCTCCTCAGTACAAGAGATGCATGGAGCTCCTGGAGCAGGTCCAGTGGAGAGCTACAGAGATGATGAAGGGACTGGAGCATCTCTCCTGTGAGGAAAGGCTGAGGGACCTGGGCCTGTTCAGCCTCGAGAAGAGATGACTCAGAGGGGACCTCATCAATATCTATCAGTATCTGAAGGCAGTGTGCCAAGACGATGAAGCCAGGTTTCTTTTGGTGGTGCCAAGCAATAGGACAAGAAGGCAATGGGCAGAAACTGATGCACAGGAAGTTCCATCTGAGTAGGAGGAAGAACTTCTTCACTGTGCAGGTGACCATGCACTGAAAAAAATTTCCCAGAGGTTGAGGAGTCTCTCTCACTGAAGATATTCAGGAACCATCTGGATGCAATCCCATGCCATGTGCTCTGGGATGGTCCTGCTTGAGCAGGGAGATTGGACCAGATGACCTCCTGTGGGCCCTTCCAACCTGATCTGTTCTGCAGTTGGTACAGAAGCAGGAAATAACCTCTGTGTCCAGATTCCAAGTACTCTTTTTTGTGATGCACCAAATTAAGACTTCTCCTGCTGCCTTGGAGATCAGGTAAAGACTGAAAGAAAAGATGAAAAGAAGGTAGAAAAGAAATTTGGTATTAGCTAGTGATAGATTCTGGTTTTCTTCCAAAGGCTATTTTAAAATTACAAAGATGTCTCATAGTTCCCATCAATAAAAGATACAGCACAATTCTTTCTCCCTGGACCTGCAGAGCTGAACCTTAGTCACACAAAGAGATCCACACTGGCTTCAGTGAAGCAGCTTCTAGGTTTGACACAAACACAGACATATATTCATATACAATTCTGTAATTATCGATGTGCATAACAATTTGCAGGACAGCCACCTCATGTTTATGTCTGACTGGCTTTAATTACATTAAGCACAGCTTAGAATTCTTGTCCTCCTGCCAGGCTGCCACACTTTTAACTCTGTATGAGGCTTCTAGGAAGGAAAATAAACCTGTGTGCAATCTTTCATATTCATGGACTTCTTCTATTGTTTATTTTACTTCCTTCTAAGCTTGAAGTAACAGGTACCTCAGTTATCAATATGAAAACAGAGAATTTTGTATGGATCACAGTTTGCACGAAAGCAAAGGACAGCACAGCATGCTTGCTGGTGCAAAGTAGGAGAGCAGAGGCATAAATCACATCCTTATATTATGAAGAAATCATTCTGCTGGAACTTTCAGTGTGCATGAGAGTCAGGTTTGAACGTCCAGCTGCATTTTCCACTCTGGCTTTTGAAGGCAGAGTGTAGAAACTGGAAATGTTTTGATTCCTAAGCAGCATACTGAAAAATAGTTTGAGAAAATGTGGAAAGAATGAATATGACATATTCATTCTTTCTCTAAAGGGAACAGTCAAAATTACTGACAAAGCAATTTCACTGATGACTGTGGCTTCTACTGCTGTGTTAAGACTTCTCTTTTTGTCAGTGCCCACACCTGGGTACCTACAGATCCATGGCAATGTACATACACTCTTACATCAGGATGCCTGAGTACTAAAGGTATTATTTTAAGCCAATAGTATGGGCTGCAAAGGACTATGAGATAGTGACTGTTCTACATTTCCTTTAAAGTGTACTCTATTGATTTGGTGGTTTTTCTTGCTGAGTGTGTTTGTATCTTGATGGCTTGCATATCTCAAATCAAGTGATGTCAAAAATAGAATTTAGATTCTTTGTTTTATTCAATTATAGATCCATTTAACTTTTACTAAATTTGCTTCAGTTTTCAGATGGCTATAGCACAAGAACAGTGAACTGTACCAGATGGGTTTACTGCTACTGAAAAAAAAAAATTAAACCACGAAATTGAAGCCTTTCTTCATCTGAATTTTCTTAAAGTCTGTGTTTTGGTGACTTGAATTTCATGACAATTGTCTCACTAGGTGACACATGGAAGTGTCTTCAAACCATGGGCCTAGGGTTATCGCTGGACTCATATATACATCCACCAGCAAGTAATTTAAACTGAACAAAATCATAGATTTTTGAAGGATGGTAAAAGCAGTATAATAAGTACTACTGCTTTTAACTCAATAGCATGTGCTTTATTCAGGTTGCGTTCTAAGAAACTTGGCAGCTAATGATACCCTCTATTAATATAAAATAATAACTTCCATAATTTCCTTCTACATTTTAATATTGTTCTTTTTTATCCCAAAATCACTTTGTTGTTCTCTGAAAATATACGTACGGAAAAAATGACAGCCATTCTGCGCGATGGAAATATGAAGAGAATTTGAGTATATTTGAGGTTAGATGGATTTCTGAAACATGCAATATAACTAGGGTGTCTCCATATTTAATGAACACTGCATTTGTAGCAACAGAAAAAGGGAACACGTGCAACATGCAGCCATTTACCTTAGTGCTGCAGTGCCATGCTTATCCTGAATGGTCAAGGTTTAAAAACTTATGCAGTCAAGTTGAAGTTAATATGCTAGTACCCCTAAATAATACGTATTAATTATTGGAGAAATGGAGAACACTAGGACAATAGATTGGGTTAAACCAAATACCCAGCAGTTCATCTCCAAAAAATGGCCAGCAACAGATGCCAATAGAAAGGAGTAAAGTAGGTCAAGCATACAATGATGCTTTCTCAGCCTCCAGCAATATGTGGCTCTTGTCTTTCCTAAGCCAGAAATGTCATTTTGAGGTGGTGTTTGGGGCCAGATTATTAAGAGTTGGGGGGCTGGGGGGAAGAAGAAGTCTTTAAAATTGAATGTTTGTACCGTAAAGCATCTATAATAAATTCCTAAAATACTATTCTAATTTAGTTTTCTTGTAGATTGTTTACTACAGAAAACCTACTGGAGCCTGTAATATTTATTGCTGATTAGGAGTGGGGAGGTGTTAAAATTATGCAGAAGCACTGAATGTTTTCATTAAGCTATGAAATCTCTATGATATAGCTCACAGTACCTCAAAAAAATTACTCCCTTGCAAGTTGGTTACTATTCACATATACTGATGTACCTACTCTTGTGGGCTATTGAGAATTAGAAAAATTATTGAAAAAAATCCTGAAATGCCACAGATGTCCCATTTCAGAGCACCAGAGTCACAAAGCATTTAACAGGGGGAAAAAATTCCAATCAACCAAAGAAACCCACAACAAAGCAAACAAACAAAACAACTCTCCAAGGAGCAAAATGAAAATAAGGCAGAGTGCTGGATACACTGTCATGTAACCCTTCCTACCCAGTTCTTACTTCCCCTCATGCTCTACTTCTCCCCTGAAATTTTGTTCCGTGTTACAACTCAATCACTGAAAACTCACCTAAGGGGAAGTGATTCCAATCTAGAATCAGCTTCTTGGAGACATAACCCCATGAAGGATACTGGGGAACATTAAGAGATGGGTGGATATACGGTACATGCAGGATGAAAAAGAAATCATAGTACCTTTAATGCTAATCAGTAGGGTCTAATTGGAAACAGATCTCACTGACAGGATCTATGTTCTGTTGAGATCACAAATGACAAAGCCATCTAAAAGTACATAATTTGACCCAGAAGTTCATCACATTTTGAATAAAAAATTTTATATATTACCAAAAAATTAATTGTAGTATATATACAAGGAATTAAAACTGGCTGATAATCATCACCTAACAGGAATATTTTTAGTCACATCTCACCATGATCTCTTCTTGCCTGCACACTAGTCAATATTGTTATCAATGATCTGGAAGAAAATATCATTAATGGTAAGGTCTATAGATTAGCCAAAACCAGTAAAGTGGTAAATTAGGATAAGGACAGGTCAGTTTGACAGAGCAATCAAGTCCACTTAGCAAGATGAGACCATCTGAGCTTCATGCTTTCTAAAACAATTGAATTTAAGGACAAGCATCTGTGAAAATGGAATTTAGGTCAGAGTTGAAGGAAAGAATGGTTTTGAAAAGGTGCTATTTTTGAAGCGATAAATAGACAGTGTTTCCAACATGACCTTCTGGTAAAAAAAAAAAAAAAAAGCCAAGCTTTTGAACAGAAATGTTCAACCAAGCATATTCAGAAATGAAAAAATAATATTGAGAGGAAGTACAAACTGTTTATTCCACTGTATACAACCAATAATATAATTAATAAAATAGAAAAAAAAAAAAAAGATAAAAAATCTGTTGGTTGCAAAAGAGGATGTTTATAAATTGAAAATGTTTAGTGAAGATGTAAAAGAGCTACCTAAGACCTGAAAAATCTCACTTTTCCGAGGAGCCTAGAGCTGAGTCCTGTTAATATACATGAGAAATATTATGAGTTGGTTTGATCACTGTGCATATCAGGGAAAAATTTCTGGCTAGCAAACAATGATAAAAAAAATCTTCCACTGGTTTAGAAATTAATCTAGACAAATTTGGAGTACTAATAAGTGATTTTTTAACAATAAAGCTATCAATTGGTAGAATTTATTTTGCAACATGGTGGAATCTCTGTTACTTGAAGGCCCTATCTCCTGTAAAATATATTTGTCACTCCACCCAAACTTGTAGATCCAGGAAAAAGTGTTTACAGAAAAGATGTTCACAAAATTCTGTACATGAGCAATCTAAGATGTTTTTAGAGATGAAAAAATAAAAAGAGAGAAAAAAGATGCCTACAATGAACCAAGAGGAAAGTGTCTTCCTTGAAATATAAAATAAGATTACCTCCCTAATGCTGATGAAGTACACTAGGATCACCATTCAAGCATTTCTCAACTTTTTAGACCTCAGTATTCATCTCTGCAGTTCTAAACAAGGCTAGTAGCAGAGGGAATAGCTTTAAGCACAACCTGGCCACAGAAGGAGAGAAGGGGACGCATTTGTTGGAAAATGGATTGCTGTATAATTTTGGACAAGTTTGCTGCTGTTGAGGCACTGAGAAAATGAATGCACCTGTGGTTGATGACCCTCAGCCAGCAGTGCAAGTGAAAAGCAAGTGACACAGGTCAGAGCACAAGGGGAAAGCATCACGTGCAGGACTGAGTCTACACATGTTTATCCAAAATGTTGGATTTGTAAACATGTAAACATTTTGCACAGTATATACAGTATTGTCACTTCTGTGCACTTCATCCAAAACACACTGAGCTCAGCCAAGCAAGAGAAAATATGCACAGGTATTGAAGTGGTCCCCACAAGAGGTGGCCCCCTACAAGATGTGTAGCAATGCCCACCTGTGGCACCATCACAGAGACAAGTCAGAGGCTTGTGTAACTCACATATCCCTCAACTTCCACATTGTTGCCATGTTTCTGGTTATGATTTGTGAAAACATGTAAATACCTTCATATTCATATTCCACAGACAGATTAAATAATCATTTTATTGTTAGAATGTTACCTTGTTTCCTTTTATTTTCTAAATCAGAGTATCATGCCCAAATATAGGCAACCTCATGATCTCTAGGGTTTTATTTTTCGGTTATTACCAAATCAAGAAGATTTGGGCTGTTCACATAGTAGCTTACAAGAGTATTACAACTGGATTATCTTTGACGATATTTACTTAATGTGCCCAATACAGGTCGAAAGCTCATAATAAGAAAGCAACCTGACTCCACATCATACTCCAGACAGCAGAACCTTGCATACTTCAGGCTGCACTGTGGGTTTGTGTACACTTTCCCTGTATCAGCCAATCAATGTTTCCAGCAGCTGCTAATTAGCACCATTCTGGACTGGACTGCATTATGTGTCAATGCCACAGAACAGCACAGGACAGCCCAGCCTGTTTGTGTGACAGAAATGTGTTCTCAACAGAAGTGCAGATTCTGCCTGATGAAAGTTTTCTAGGTATTTGAGCGTCAGTGTACCCATGGCAAATAAAGCCAGGTGAAGCTCTGTCCTGTTTATAGCTGCAATATATAAAGGTCAAGGAGGACAAGTCTTAGAGAAGCCAGTTTGCTCATAACTGGACAAATACTTCTCAAAGCAGATGTTTTAGACAGACAATAAAACTCCCTGAGCATGACCCCATCTCTAAATGCAATAATACTTTTGAGAATACTACTCCAACTCCTGACCTGGTATATACTGAGGCAGCTACCTTGCTGCCTCCTACCTTGCTAGAGTAGGTAAAGCTTTTTAAACCTGCTAATGACTATTAGTGTCACAACACGGAGGGAAGGAAATTTATGCCAGACACTCAGACAAATATGTCCATATTTTTAGGACCAAGAAAAAGCACTTTGACCAACAGCATCCGCCAGGAGGTTTTCAGCCTAGTCAGAGTACATGCTCAGCACCCAGAAAGGGAGTATCTTCCATGACTGTGAGCTTGCAGCTCAACTTCACAGGTCTCCCAGCAGAGCAATTGCTAATACATGTTGTCTCTTTGTGCCGTGTAAATGTACACTCACCTTTTCACTCCATTTTGCTGGGTTCAGCTTTTATTTCAGAGACACACAAAGGCCATCATCACTGGTAAGAGTGTTTATAATGGAGTAAGAGAAAATATCCTTGATCTATCACATAATTTCTATATGCGACTACTGAGACTTTCCAGGCAGTCTCTCTTTTTAGCAAAAGCCTGCCTTGAGAATTTCACTGGTATCTCTGGTAACACAATGTGAAAAACAGTGTCTGCTCTATAACACAATAAAATTGACCTATAGCTCAGTTTGTTTCTGCTAGCTGAAGGTTATTTTGCTTTGACATATCCTTGCAGTGTCCTCTGCTTTAATTAATAATGTTGCTGCCATGTATTATGAAAGTCACTCTTCTGCACATACTGGTATCTTTCCAAATTAGGCATTTTAAAGTTTAAGCCTTAAGAAATGCACAGAGTATTTTCAATCAAAAGTCCAATCTATTTACATGCACAAGAGCTGAAAGATTTTTCATGCAAGTGGTTGTACTCTTAGGCTTTTATTATTTCTGCTTGAGCAGAAAGCAATAAATATGTCTTGAGACAAGGGAGAAAGTTAATAAAAAACTGTCCTTTCCTCTTTGTGCTAGACCCTGTTTTAAAACCAGCTTGTCTTTCATGAACAAATTAATTGGATTAGCTCTGCTTCAGCCACAAAGGACAACACTCTGTGTCACAAGCATATTTGTATAATGAACCATCACTGCACTGGTATAGTAAGGGACTGATCCTAAAATTGTATTCAGACAAGTATTATTACTAGCAATAACATTACAATTCAGTTTGTGGGATACAAATAAGAAGAGACACAAATTTTAAAAAGTCCCTGAACGAATGAACTGATGATTGAAATGAAAAAAAAACCAAAACTGTATGATGAATGAGTGTATAGAAGGGAGGCTTATCCTACATAAGCCAGCTAGTCAGAGGGAAGGTACTCACTTGTCAAAATATATTAAAATGGTGTCCCTAGAGATATTGTCAATAAAAATTTCACTCTGGTTTGAGAAGATGTCAACAAAAGGAATAAGACTTTATAAAGAAACAAATATTTTTTATTAAAAAGAACAAAATAGCCATCTACTTATCCTGCTCCCCTTTATCAAGTTAATAAAATTTTAAGCTGAAACTATTACACAGTTAGTTTTACCCAACATTGCTCATTTTTGTTCACGTAAATGGTTTTACCCATCTCACAATAGTATGCACTCCAACCTCTATACTTCACAGCTTTCATTGATTCTCATTCATGTTTTACAAAATTAATTTTGGGGGTTTCTGAGAGTTTGTGAAATAGCTGAGAATGGGTCTTTGTCTGCTACTATAACTAATAAATGAATAAGAAATAAAATAGTCATGAAGGAACCTAACCTATGAAATTGAAATGGCTGCAGTTTATACAAGAAAAAAGTTCTCCTTTAAAAATTAAAATGACCTTTTGTTTCTGTTGCTGGGTATTCCAGGGCTGGCTATTGATGCTGGAAGTCCTATAAATTACTGCTTTCCAGGGTATTATTATGCTATGTCCTGTATGGACCATTTATCACAGAACCTTATTTGATGTTTTGCTTAAATGTTCACTAATCATAACACTTAATAAGAAACAATTGGAATTTGTTCTTAACTGAGTTCCCAGTAAATTTTTTTTAAAGAGGAGTGACTTGTCCCTTCACATTGCCAGTGAATAAGACCATAAGGACAAATATCCTCTCCAAAACATATAGAATGTCTAGTCACGGCAGACTTTCTGTTGTTTGAGAAGTTGATTTCACAGTGTTATTACTATAGATTACTGCTATTTTACCTTTTTCCATTACACAAGGGCAGCAGCTTAAAAAAAAAAAAAAAATAGCTTCTCATTCTGGATGTTATACAAGCATCCACCAAGAAGTAATGAGGGCCCCAAGAAACTTCCAGTTGCAGATTAAGGAGGAGCATTTATCACTAGTCAGGACATCCTGAAGGTATAGATTTGCAGCTGCTGCTAGGTGGGAGGGAGTTATTACACCTACACCTGGCCTGAATAACTATTCACACAGGGTACCACGCATGATGGAGGGTACTACATCGTGGGCTTCTGCATCCAAAGGAACAGCTCCACAGATGTCTGGAGCTGGGCCTGGAAGACTGGGCATTCCCTAAAGAATCTTTCTATGTAGTCACAAGCTGTGGCTTGCAAAGACTCTTTCTTTCTTCTTCTTTCTTCCTATGTTGTTTATGAATAAAGTATGGGTGATGAATTTCTAGCATCTGTATATATCCACTTGTAGAATCTAGATACACCTTTCAGTTATGAGAGGCATAAATCCTTATTAACTATTAACTACTGTTATAGATAGCATAGAATTATTCAAGCAATAAAAGAGTTTATTTTTTCCCTTGGTTAGTTGTAAATGAGCCTAGAGGGAACCCAGGAGTTCTAAGTTAAGCTCATTTCATACCTGTAGCAATAGCTCTAAAACCTAATCCTGGATATGTTTATACATTTTTAATAGGACCCCAATTTTACATACAGTATCCTCCAGTGGCTTCAGCTGCTGCAGAATTCTCCTGAACAGTTTTTTACTGTTAGGCTCAGCAGGTTCAGTGCTTGATTATCTTTCCTCTAGTTCAATATCTTCTCTTTTCCCTTTGTTATACACCGACAAGGGGACTACATGCAGGTTCTCTGTGGAGGATGCCTTGTACGTGAACATGCAAGCAATGTGGAATCGATCTGGTTGAATCCAGTATTCAAGGAATTTAATTGAATTATTGAAATTCAGGGTTGAACCCCTGGGACATTGATCCTGTATTGTCAGCCTCAAAACCAAGGTGCACTGGCTGCTTGATAATGTGTTCATAGGATTTGCAGTAGAAGGGGTGGTGAATCAAAGCAGTGACAGTATCGCTAACTGACAGAAAGCAGAGGAACTGATGCTGAACACATTTAAAAATAAATCAATATAGACTGGCCAGATTGAACAATTCTGGCAATGTGTTGTGCTGGCATGGCTGCTGACTTACCAGTTTAAGAGTAGGCTCAGGATTCATGGTAGCTGGAAAGCTGGAGAGGCCTGTTGCTGCAGCAATGCATTTAACTTCAAGACAGAGAATATTTGCTCATCTGTTTTCCTTGCCAGAAGCTAGAAACTATTGCTGCAGCTTCCAAGTGAAACAAAGCAGGATTAAAAGAGAAAATAAATGATAAAATAATACCTACAAAAAGGTAACAAATAAAAATCCAAAGAAACAGCTTTCATTTACACTGATATAAGTGTAAGTGCTTTGCTTATTTTCCTCAGATATTAAAAAGATGATTGAGAATTTGCGGCTCGTGTCAACTAAAAGAAAAAAAGAGAGAAGGAGAAAGGAGTTTAAAAACATTAATGCAAATAATGCTCAGCTTTTACCATCTCTACTGAGACCTAAGTCACATCCTTCCTCAAGTCCAGCTGCTGGAAAAAGGAGACAAAGCAGAGACAGCTGCAGAACTATTCTGCCCCATTGCATGTTGTTTCTTCCATTATTCCCTCTCACCAATTCACCTGATTCATTCAATTCATCATTGTCTGCTTCCCTTGAAATGAGTCCTAAGAACATTTGTCTGAGCAGGATTGCACGGCTGTTGCTTTAGCTGCTGCAAGAGGAGGGCAGCTTTATGGCCTTTCTGCAGCCTTATTCCCTTTGGGGGAAATAGGCAATAGACAGTCCTTTCTTCTATCACCCTGATGTTCTGAAGCCCTAAGCCAGCCTGCCTTCCTTCCTTCCTTCCTTCCTTCCTTCCTTCCTTCCTTCCTTCCTTCCTTCCTTCCTTCCTTCCTTCCTTCCTTCCTGTCCTCAGCACAGCCTATGTATGTCAGTAGCAATATCAACAGCTCCAGGCCTTCAGGGCTGATCCCTCCAAGGGACCTAATGCCCTCTGTCCCCATGAAGTCAAGGGGCTCTATGGGGATGATCCCATTGTACAGGTATTTCTCTGTAATCAGACTCATGAGCATTAGTGCCGTGCTGGATATACGGGACCCCTGACTCCAGTGGAAGCCAAGGTCATCCAGCAGTGCAGTGGATCATTGCCTTACAAAACTTCAGAGTGCATATGCATCTACCTAAGGCCAAGGTTTTGAGGAATAGGGTGAAGTCAAGAAAGCAAAAGTAGGTGCTTGGCAACTTTCACCCTCAGAATATTTTTGAATGGGAGCAGACTGCTGAAATGTGGACTTAGTGAGCACCATTCAGAATGCCTACAAAACTTACTTATTAGTTGGCTATGATATTAAGGTACCCATTCCTTATAGCTTAATTCTAAAATACAGAGCATACAACACACACTGGAATTAGTCTCATTACCTCTGGGAGACCCTAAAAAATATAGACTTCTTTTTCAACAACATTAATGTAAAAGAAACAATATTCATTATTTCTGATTTTCTGAATCAGGTATCACCTATCTAGCAACCTACCTGTGCCTCTTTTTCTTATTCCACCTAGAAACACCTTGTCTTGACATCTGTACTTAAAATTACAGTTAACAGCCAACATCAGACCAATGTGGACCCGCACTCTTAAAGCAGGATGGTTGCTGGAGTTAGCATTGCAGAGGTTCTTGTAAGGAGAATCTCAACCTAGCTCCGAAAGCTGTATGGTAAGGCTTCTTTCTTCTCCCCACTTGATGGTCACTTCTCACGTAATCAAAGGTGTATGTGGATGCTGTAAGCAAAGACAAAGGGAAAATTCCCCTAAAGCCAGAAGAAATCCTTGTCTGTGAGGTCTTTGTGTTGAAAACCTCAAGTCCAAAGCCAAGTTGTTACACTCTCTCCATTAGGATGACTCACCATGTAATATGAAACATTATATCAGGTCAGAGTCCCTCTCTCCACACCCTGAAACTCTCCATCATGCAGATCCCCCTTTCCACCCATGAATCTAGAATATATAAAAACTCCACTGTTATTTTACAGCATGGGTTGCTCTGTATTTGTTAAGATACTGGGGTTGTCATTGCTTTTCAAACAAGCAAGAGGGTATTCTAAAATCCATTTATTTCAAAATGTATTCCCAAACAATTTTCAGTTTTCATCCTTTCTTGTTTGTTTGTCTGCTTCATTCTACACTATTCATATTTTACTTCTGTAAATTCAAAATTATAAATTAATTTATTAGAAAAATGACACACTGTAAGGGCTGACATAACAGAAGACAGAAGAAGCGATGTTGAAAATGATTCAAAATAAATAATCAGTGCTGTGTCAGGAGACACTACCTTCAGTCCTGGCAAAGCATTTGCTATCTGGAAATTATTCATGTTATGCCAATTTAAAAACAAGCAGGAGTTTTGGCAGCAAGAATACAGAAAAGTCTTCTAAATGGTAAAACACTTAGTTTTCAGAACTCACGGGGCATGTCTATGTCAGTGTATGAAGTGAGTCAAACTGTCTGTTCTCTCGTCATGAGGGCAAGTGACAATGCAAAGTCAGCATCCCCACAGCTAGGAAGATCTCTTCCTGCAAACGGAATGGCTCCTCTGTCCTTTGCACCCAGGGCCACCCCAGATCATACCCACACCCATGTTCCTAATCAAGTAATGTGTCAGGGACCATATTAACTATGAAATCAGGTCCAGGAGCTAGAAACACAACTTGTGTCCTTCCTTCAGCTCATGGGAACTTCATAGCCTCTTATTCTGACCCAGGTAAAAAAACTGAGTGACCCTCTGCAACACAGGCATTTCTGCAATTCTGAGCAAAAAGAGCTTTGGTTTCAAAGTATTTGAATTAAAACAAATAAAAACAAAACAGACATGCAAACAGGCAACCAAAGAAATAATAATAATAAAAAAAAAAACACAAAAACTCACTCAACAAACAAAATCCCAAACAAAACCTTCCTAACAACCTTTAAGTAATTCCTGTTTTCTCTTTCCACATAGCTCTTTGGAAGGTGGGATTGTACTTTTTATGGTAATAAGTTTTATTTAATAAAAGTCACTAATGAACCTCAATATCTCTTTTTCCACTAAGGACAAGAGCTAAAACTCAGTGAAATCAGTGGAAACACTCCTGAGGAGCTTAACAGGAAATGGATCCAACCCTCTTGATCTTTTGCTTCCCCTGCAGTGTTTTTCTTTTTATGTTGGCTCCCCTTTCTCTTTTTCACTATCATCCAATTACCATTCTCATTAACATAAATCAAATACTAACATATGATCAGTGCATTCAAGTAAGTACAGAAAAATACACTCAGATCCTAACAAATGTGAAATCAGAAAATTTAAATACATTGATTTGTAAAAGTTACTTTGCTGACACCTCAGTAACTTTCTATTTAGAAGAGACTTTGCTTTGGGAGAATGCACTAAAACATTTCCTGCATGCTTAAAATTTCTTTGGTCTACGTGGAACCCATTATTGTAGTCCACATATAGGAATTCTGGGGGGCCTCACACCAGAATAATCATGTAGATCTTCACTCGGGGGGGAAAAAAAAAAGGCACTCTGAGAAAAAGCTTTGGACTGGGAAAGTGCTATAGCAATACACTTTATTTGCACAAATACAACTTCTTTTATTACACTCCAGGAGGGAAAAGAGAAAGAGAAAGAGAAAGAGAAAGAGAAAGAGAAAGAGAAAGAGAAAGAGAAAGAGAAAGAGAAAGAGAAAGAGAAAGAGAAAGAGAAAGAGAAAGAGAAAGAGAAAGAGAAAGAGAAAGAGAAAGAGAAAGAGAAAGAGAAAGAGAAAGAGAAAGAGAAAGAGAAAGAGAAAGAGAAAGAGAAAGAGAAAGAGAAAGAGAAAGAGAAAGAGAAAGAGAAAGAGAAAGAGAAAGAGAAAGAGAAAGAGAAAGAGAAAGAGAAAGAGAAAGAGAAAGAGAAAGAGAAAGAGAAAGAGAAAGAGAAAGAGAAAGAGAAAGAGAAAGAGAAAGAGAAAGAGAAAGAGAAAGAGAAAGAGAAAGAGAAAGAGAAAGAGAAAGAGAAAGAGAAAGAGAAAGAGAAAGAGAAAGAGAAAGAGAAAGAGAAAGAGAAAGAGAAAGAGAAAGAGAAAGAGAAAGAGAAAGAGAAAGAGAAAGAGAAAGAGAAAGAGAAAGAGAAAGAGAAAGAGAAAGAGAAAGAGAAAGAGAAAGAGAAAGAGAAAGAGAAAGAGAAAGAGAAAGAGAAAGAGAAAGAGAAAGAGAAAGAGAAAGAGAAAGAGAAAGAGAAAGAGAAAGAGAAAGAGAAAGAGAAAGAGAAAGAGAAAGAGAAAGAGAAAGAGAAAGAGAAAGAGAAAGAGAAAGAGAAAGAGAAAGAGAAAGAGAAAGAGAAAGAGAAAGAGAAAGAGAAAGAGAAGAAGCAAAAAAATATCTTTGTTTTAAGTTCATTGGTCTCAAGCATTGGTTAGTGCAAAGGAAAATGAATTCCTTTCCCCTCTTTTGTGCAACAGCACAGAGGGAAATTACCTAGGAATGTGAATCATTTCTCTACTGCTTTTGCTGAAATAAGAGTGCTACTGCAGGGCAGCCTGGACCAAATAGAGCTATGTGGAATATTCAAAGCAAAATTTAAAACACACAGGACACACACCATCGCTGCTCCTGGGACTGTAGAGGAATTGCAGTGCTCTCTGCTAACCCTGATATATCCACCAGCACTTTATCAGCACTCAGATTGTTTTCAGCACTACTGCATGACAGGGAGAGCTTCAGTATAGTGTGTTGTGAAGTGCTTGTGTCTCCAGTGATCCTAACTGGTTCAGATTGCATACTCAGAAGAAACCATCTGGATTTCATGTACTTAGATATTTTATGGGTTGGTATGGACAGAAGGCATCAAGTATTGACCTGGCAGGCAGCTGCCAAAGAGAGTTCCAGAGTGCTTCCAACCTCTTGGGCTTCTCTGCATGTCCTAGCCAGATCCAGACTCCTTGCTCAACCACCCTCCTGATGCCCCTCAACACTGAGCAAAACTGGATTTACAGACTAAAAAAGAACCGCAAAGTCTTCCTAGGTTCCCAGACAGGAAAATATGTTTCCCCTCAAAGAAGTAATACCAGATTATGAATGTAGTTTAGTGTCAGGGTTGCTAACGTCAAGGCCATTTGCAGGGGAAGGGGATCCAGGATGTTGGGTGGTGGCAAGGCAGGCATGGGGCAGTGTGCCTCAGCCAGGTCAGCAAAGTGGGAGCATGGACAGACAGATACTGTGAGCTGGCCCTCAGACCAGGCTGACAGCCCCCTGGAAAGGGAGTGATGCCCACAGGGCCCTGAGAATTAGCTTAGGTTAGTGAAACAGCATAGAGGGAGATCTACATACAGGTATACAATCATACATGTCACTGATGTGCACATAGCAAACCATAGTCAAATTTCCCATTGGATAATTTCTTTAGCAATTTTATCCTTTCTGTTACTTAGTCTTCTGCAAGTTTCAGTCTCATTGCTCATTGTTTACTGCTTTGTCCAGATAAATATTACTTTGATTTCAAAAGATGAGGTCTAAATGCATAAGGACAAGGTAGGTCTTAGTAAAACCAGATCTTTTTTGGCTTCGTTTTCCCAACTTCAACATGAATTTTCTTGCTCTGGGACATTTTTCCATCTCCAGCTTTCTTTCATCATAATCAATCTCATTATCAAATTATTTTCACTGATAACATTAAGCATTTAAACTAATTCAGATTTTCTCCCACCACTACTTCTCTTATAAGATTTTTGTAGAACATCTTTTTTTCCAATTTTGAGACCAAGTTTATGATGTCCTATTTGGGCCAAAATTGTAGCTTTAATGGGCATTCTTTTACTTTTATCTGCTTTTATCATATCTTCATACAAATAGACCAAAAGTACTCCTGGTTTTTATTTTGTTACATTAAAAATTTTGATAAGATTTGGCCACAAAACAGGCTTTCTGTTCCTACAGCATTGCTATTAACTCTTTTCCTCTCTCCACCTGCTCCATTAGGAGTTTAACTTGTTGAGTTTTTATGACTAGAATTCTAAACTCTATACCAGATAATGTCTCAACAGTGCAACTTATAATTAATACTTAATGCTTTCGTTTTGCAAAAGCCTCACTGTATACATCTGAGAATTGTATTTCCATTTTTTACTGCTACATGCACCTGGGTGGTGCATAATAATTCTTTGACTGACTAATACCCCTAAGTCTTCCTGTTTCAACCAGTGGGCCTTCTGATTGAAGCAATTCTCATTGCTCCCTATGTTCATTACCTCGCATTCCGAACTAATTAAATCACATACCTTGTCCCAGTTCTAAAGCCTATCCATTTCTTCCCATGTGATATTTTGATCATCTTCCATATTGTCAATGTCTGCTACATTTGTATTTCTTGAAAAAAATATTAACAATTTCCTATATCTTGTATTCAAGATATAGCTGATACTCTCCATAACATTAGGTCTGATTCTGATTCTTGAGGAATTACAGCCAACTATTTATTTTTACTTTAGAATAATTTTTTGTAGTTCACACACTATGATCTTGTGCTAATCTACTTTTTATTGTCAATATGCAATTATTTTCCATGCACATTGAGTCCAAGTATATTAAGTGCTAAAACAATCTCTTTAGACCAGCTCAGTCATAAAAGTTCAGTTAGATGCAATCCACTTGCTAATTCAAAGGCCATTCTACCTTTTTCATTCATCTCCATATATTTAAATATAATACAAAAGGTGTCTTTAATCTTCATATATAACTAATGTAAGGTTTTATTGGGGCATTTCTAATACCTGTCTCAGACAGACCAAGTATGGCTTGGCTCTAACTGTATCTTTACCACAAGCTAGAACCACCGCTTCCAGCTTCTTCTGGAATTTGTCTGCTATTCTCTCTCCTGAGTAGTCCCTGGTCCATTCCTGAGGAGTTTAGTTGTCTCAGCAGGATACACTGAGCACCAAGGCATCCCCTAAAGACAGCCCCAGCAGTGCCAGGCTTTCTAAGGGGGAGCCATGTGTGAGCAGGTCTTGGTTCAGTCAAGGATCAGGATTTCCAAAGAGGATCAGCAGCCCTTATTACTCTAGACTGAATCTCCTAGGAAACAGCAAACTGAAGCTGTATTATCTTTTCCCTGAAGCCTGCCAATCTCCAGTCTTACAAATAGGCACAAACAGGCAAGTATAAAAATATAGACCCTTGTGTGGACCACCCTGCCTGGAGAGATGCTGGGAGCACTGTGCAGGGTGACCCCAGCTAGACATTCATCCCATAGATGTTGGGTTTGCCTCTGGAGGGGGTGATCCAGCTCTGTGTTGTCAGTACAGAAAGGAAAGATAAATGCAGAGAGGAGAACAACTGATGAAAGGCAGGTGCTGAGAGCAAAGCTCTGTAGGAGGTAACACAGCTTTGTGAAAATGGTGTGCCCTGAGTGGAGACTGCAAACTCCAAAGATGACTATCCAATATGCAGAGAAAGGAAATTCTATTGAAGCTTTTGCTTCAGTGTTTGGATAAAACCCATCTTTTTCAAAGCAGTTACTGAAAATACTGTACTATTTATTAATGAATATGGCTTTTCAGTTCAGGGATGTCATCTTGTCATGGATGATAGAATGAAATAAAACAGAAAAAAATTTAATCATATTTTTGTAGATTATATCAAATCCAAAAGATAATTTACATATACCATAAAAACAAGATAGAATTTATATTATTTTATGAACAGGAAATGCCATTTTTTAATCTTTGTTTTAAAAACACTTGCCTTGCTGATAAGCTCCAATGCAATTGTCACAGACACATATCTTTTCTCTCTGCACATGAATAATAACAACAGGACCAAACAAGAATTTTCGAACTCTTTCATTTTCCTTGTGTCCACCCATAGCTTCGGGATTTGTTCCAATTGCACCTGGGCTCATTAGGTGGTCCATAATCCAAAGACTCCTGGTGCCACATTCACTTGGCTCCTGAGTGAGTTGTATCCACCACTGTGCCAGGTGAACACCTATAAACCGGGGCAAGTAGGATGTTACGTAAAATGGAGGGCATGTGCAGAGAACCATAAAAAAGCATCCATTTTACACAGTCCCTGCCAGAAAATCTTAAAAGCTTCTTGCTGCAAACAGCTTGGCATTTACGTAGCTTAACTGTCAGTGTGTCTCTACCCATTCAAGGATATAGCCCAGTCCATAAAATTATCCATGTGCATAACAGCTGATGGGTTTAGAACAGCAGAGGTAAATTACTTATAAACAGATCTCACAGATGGCAAAACTGTTCGAAGAAGGTTCTTTTTCTCCACTGGTGTGAAGTTGACTCTGAGGTACATGACTGCTGAAGCCCGAGAGAGGGCCAGAGAGCAGGTAGGAAAAAAAAGAGGAGGTGGGAATTTTTTTGCCTTGCAGCCTGAGCCCTTCTGGTGGCATACAGCACACCATCCAGCCAGAGTTTATGTAGTAGGTGTAGGCTCCCAAACTGAAAGTATACAGAATATGGAGGTGTTCAAAGTTGGAATAGTGGCTTTTATAGCAAGGTGGTCCATATTCTGCATTTAATTTCAGGAGATGAACGTGACTTTCAGAGTGAGTTCTGCTGAAGAAAGGCCATTATGGGATCCTACAAAATAAGTTAAAAAATCAATGTTGTTCAGAAAGTGAGAACAGGAAGGAGAGAGAGACAGAAAAGGAGTAGATATACATATGTAGTATACTCTGCTAGGGAAAAAAGAATGACTGTTCTTAGTTTTGCAATGCAGTACCACAAACATTTTCCTGAAAATATGGTTACCACAAAGAAAAATAACATGAAGATGCACTGAGATTTACAAATGCTTCTTTTACCTGATTAGATTTACTATTAATTCCCCAAGGCCTCTCTCTGCTTTCAGGTCTCTTTACTTTCAATGATAAACCAATTGCATTGATAATTTAACAATCCACATGATTTCCTTTTTAGAAGAAGTAATGTCATATTTAACAAATTGAGGTTTCATGACATTTCAAAATTATTAATAAATAAAATCAGGTTTGGAAATCAGAGGAAGCAATGTCCATGAACTCCCCTCATCACCATAAAACTTTATGTTAAAAAATAAAAAATAAATTGCAGTGTGCAACACTGGAAATATTTCTGCACTTTCAGTTCAAGTCACAAAATATATATTTCCTCATTTATCCTCTCTATCTTAACAAACAAAAGCTCAGTAATATGGGGAGAGCATTCATGCATGAGCTTACAAACACAGCACAAAATAGGAAGATTTGCAATGTTCCAGGCAAGTATTTTGTCAGCTTCTTCAGTTTGCAAGTTTTTTAGAGTGTTAGGTGTTTAGATTCCATGATAATAGGCTCTACATTGGAAAAAAACCTAAAACACTAAAAAAAACTATCTAGCTAACTTTCTGGGAGATAGATAGATAGATAGATAGATAGATAGATAGATAGATAGATAGATAGATATCGGTTTATTGAGGTTTTCAAACACTTTTTTACTTTTGAGGCCTTTGCTGACTGTTCAGCTACAAGTAGAACTTATCAGCTTTCCCTGTTTCCAGCATGTGTTATGTTATAGACTTCTTTATTTGATAACTTGTAGATATTTTAAAGACAGATCATATCCCTAGGCCCTGGCACAACAGCCAAGAGTTAAGAGTACTGAATATGACTTCTAGAATAATTTTGGCTTGAAATTATTCAAGGGGAGAAACTGGATGTTTTTAAGTCAGGAAATTGTTTTTTCTGCAAATGTTGGCAACAATCTAGTATCCATGGGAAAAAAATATTAAAAATAACCAGAAACCTCAGTGGTATGGTTTCTCATACATCTCTAAATATACCTAAATTTTGTTTTGTTTCTAGACTAAATCTTAAAGTCTGGTTATTAATCAATAATAACTATCCTATAAAAATTAGACCCCTTCCTCTTGCTGCGATTACAAAAATGCAACAGCCTGTTATGAATAGGTGCTGCTGCACATCATCACTTTTGGACTGTATCTTTGTTCAAAAATGATGGCTGTTTCTGTCAGCAGGATATCTGCTAACAAGAGTAGCCACCCTACTCTCAAACCTAACAGGCGAGCCTCTTGCATTTTTATACTATTCTTAGTGTGAGATAGCTAAATGAGGCCACCCCCTGGCCAAGGTTCACCTTTTGATAAAAACATCAGTGATTTTTGTGCTTGACTTATATTTTACTGGGACATAACTAAGATAGGACAATCTATGCCTTTGGTCAGTCTGCTTAAGGCAGCCATTGGGGTGGCATACATAGTAACCACAGTGTCCTAAGGACACAAACAAAGCAATTTTTTTATGGACTGATATATTTTATTACTAACTAACACACTTTGAAAAAAAAATCCAAACCCCCAAGCAAGACATAGACTCATGAGCCCCAAACAATCTAAAGAAAGACTATTTTGCCTGGAAAGCTGCCTCTTTTGTTCTTCTGATAAAAGATATTTTCTCGTGCTAATATCTTTGCATTACCTAGAAAGAGTCCTTTTAGTTCAGGAGTCTTCCCAATCTTTCCAATAGCTAGAAAATGGTACCAGGTTTCATTTGTACCAAATGTTCTACCCCATCTTTTTTCTAATACACACTGCATCTTTCCGCCAGCCTAGGCAAGATGTTTTTGTATCTCTTCTGGAAATTGCTCATATCCAAAAACATGGATCTAACATCCTTCTTGTGATATAAGCTTATGCTAAGCAATGTCTCCACACTTCCCAAAATTACATGTGCCTGAATCTTTATGTATTCTTTGATCATGTTGAAAGGATGAATCCATTGTGCTTGTTTATTAGCCCCAACAACTGTGTTCAGTACATGGGTGGAAACATTCCCTTCAGCATGTTAATTACAAATTCACACTAGGGGTTCCTTTGTGTTCTGAGAGAATACAGTTCTTTGATTACACAAGACCTAAGTGGCATTTCAGAATATCAGCATTAATAACTCATTCCTACAGATCTACCAGGTAGAATTAAAATTAGGAAGAAGGGTTATAACTTGTCAAACTATGTTTCTAATTAATGGAGTTGTGTAACAACAACTACTTGCTCCATTATAGATTGCACTGTTTTCCTGAATACTATTGTTCTGATGTCACATGATGAAAATCTGCAGTTTTGAAAATCTACCATTATGAATCTGTAGGTGAACATAAGTAAATATATTAAAAATATATAAAATCTGGTAAAATAGGGTTCATTGCACAAAAATTTTGAATAACTTTCTGCAGAATATTTATAGCCATGAATGATTTCAGATTATTTAACTGGTATAATTTAGCAGAAATAATACTCTTCTTATATGGAATTAATAATAATTTCCCTAAAAACTTTTTTAAAAAAAAAAAAAACAAAAAAAAAAGTGATTCTTATGGAGTAGAAAAATATTCTCATGGAGACATAACAGTGAGCTGAATCTTTATGTGCTCCAGTAGTATGGTTGTGTTTTGCTCGGAAGCTATTAAAAAACCCACTCCCTTTCATTGTTTTTTACCCCATTTTATTAGTGAAAGTGGGTAATTTAAACCCTAAATGGGTGGGATTTATCCCTTGTAAATTAGGCATCTAAACTCTGATTGTCTAAGTACAGTCTAATATCGCTTTCCTTGGAGCTAATGACATGGAGTAAATACCTCCCAGGAAGTACTCAGCCTCAAACAGAAATTTAGCAAAGACTAGATGAATTCCTCTTTACAGATGTTTGTGTCTTTCTATTAACTACAAAAAGACCTTCGGGTGATAAGCTCAGGTTTTAACTTGCCACCTTCAATATGCATGGCAAACATTCCTTCACAAATCCACATAATTACTGTCAAATCACTATTTACAACATGACTCCCTGGTGAAACCTACAGGGCTTACAGACAATGGACAAGCTGTTAGCAAGCTCAGACTTCTTCTGTGATAATTTGTTGATTTTGTGGTTATCTTATCCACCCTTTTCTCCCTGGTGGATGTTCTACACATCTATGTGTATCTTACCAATCCAAAAGCAAATCCTGGCTCTGTGGAAAATGGTAGGAGCAGGATCTCTTATTCTCCCTCAAATATCATAAGATGTATGGAACAGTCAGGTCTCAGTCCTTAAAATGGTTCACTAGCCTCTACATATTATTGCTCAAACCAGAAATCTACAAAGCACATATAAATAGACAGATCAAATAAAATAACTGTGACAGTAAGATCAGCTTGTTCTGCTTCTGGGGAAAAAAAAAAAAGAAAAAAAGAAGAAACAAAAAACCCACAAACCAACACAGAAACCATACAGTGTAAAATGATCCTTTCAAAGAAAATTGAGTTTTTATGGTTCCTTATTAGAGACTTCCCTTACAACTAATTATATTAAACTTCTACATTCTCTGCTTTTTCTCATCAGTAATCTCACAATCTCCAAATCTGTGAAAGTAAATGCTTAGTCAGTGTGTAAATTGAGGACAATTATCATTATGACCACACAGTAATACAAAAATAATTAGACCATTGCTAGCAGCAAAAATATAAATCAAATCAGTTTGTAATAGGAACATTAATAATTTGTTAAAGATACAATCTATTGCACATGAAGATGGGAAAGCAGCTGAGCTGAGCTGCTGAGCTGCTGAGCTGAAGACAGTTCTTGTTTTGAAATAAAGAGCACAAAGTTCAGTGTATGTGCATCAGTGATAATCTAGGGGTGATTGTGTTCAAGAGAATTTACAACCTATTCCAAATGCATGAACTCAGTGGAACTGGGAAATCAAATGACTGAATAGTATTTATTATGCTACCCTTATCTTTGCCAAGGTGGAGAGAAAGACTGGAACAGTTCACTTTGCCTCCAGGCATCCAGTAATGAGCCAACCAGTGGTGCATTAGGAAGTAGTGGGCAAGTGGCATTATCATCAGGTGCATTTTTAGTAGCAGAGTCAAGTAGCACTGGGAGCATTATAAGTAGTGCAGTCGAGTGCTAGAGCATTGGTTATTATAGCACAGAATGCACAATGGCTGGAAAGCTTTGGGAAATATAACAAGGAGAGTTAGGCCTGAAACATCCACTTTAAATACTGTCAAACTTTGAACAGCAGCAGCTCTAAACTCAGACTTTCCCTTTGTCACCTAGGGATCAGTCTAACAGGCAAAACCTGAGTCTCAAATTTGAACTCTCCCAAATCCTAGAAAATCCTGGATGCATTTCGGATGACGAGTAACATGGTCCAGATTCTTTCAGACCACAATAGAGAGTACAGCTGAATGCCACAGTGAACATTTCAAAAAAGGAGCTATTTGGCATGGTAAGCATTAGTAGTCAGAGAGCCAAGGAATTACCAAGTGTGCAATCTAAAAATTATGAAAGAATTACTTAATTACTAAAGTCTTTCCAGATAACAATACCCAAAAAAAAACCTCTTCACAATATCAGGGATAAAAGTGAACGTTTAGGCAAAGGGGTCTGTAGGATAAGACTTTCAATGGGAGGAGGCTCGACTGCATCACAGTAGCTCTGTATTATCAGTTCTGAGGGAAATATATGCCAGGTCGAAGTCACAGCACAAGGACTACCTCCCAGTCCATGTTTTTCTGCTACCTTTGCCCAGAATCTTCCCTTCCCCATATGTTCTCCTCCAGGGACCAATTGACCTAAAATACACAGTGGGTCTGCTCCAGCATTTCACTGGCAAGGCATAAATCTTGTGAATCTGGAAGGGATGAAGAGCTGTGTCCAATGCTAATCTATCTTTCTCTTCAGAGTGGTTATGAGAGGTGCTGGGATGAGGGGATAAACACATGGTGAGGTAGCATACAGCAAAGCTGGTGTAATAATCACAGAATAGAGCAAAACAGGAAATAAATGTGGTATCATGGACGTTGTTACAATATTGATATATATTTAGAGCAGGTAGCTACCTCACAGAGAATCAGAGAATCATTAAAGTTGGAAGAGACCTCTAAGATCATCGCAGCCAACCTTTAACCTAACACCGTGAAGTGCACCATTCAACCGTATCTCAAAGTGCCACATCTACACATCACATCACCCTCCAGGGATGGTGACTCATCCAAATTGCATCAGCTTGAACAGCACATATTTGGACTCAGGATATTTGTGCACTGGGCGTGTATCATCAACAGAAGCGACAGCTGATTGATGTGAGATCTGGACTCTGGTCTTCCAGCTCTGTACCACCAGTGAGATCATAGTAATGCTGTAAATTGTTTATATGTTCTGAATGGGACAAACAGCAAAGTCTCCATATCTTTTGCTGTCCTCATTTCTAAGTCCACCAAAGTTGTAAACCTTCAGAATGTTTCTGGTTCTGCAGCCCTAACCTGCCTAGGTCGGCTGGCAGTTTAAGGTCAGAGGGCAGGGTAGGTGAAACATTTGCCTGAAGCTGAAGTCCTCCACAGGAAAGACTGTAAAGACTGTGAGCAGTGCTCCTCACTTTCTGAGGTGAGACAGCAGGGAGCAGCAGGAAGGCTAACCAGGAGTAAGGTCTCAGGAAACACTACTTAAGGGTACGTGGGAACTGTTTTTCTCTGTGTCTTCTGACAATTGTAGATATCTTAGACTGAGTGCAGGTTATATCTGCATTAAACCCTGCAAACAGGAATGAAAGCTGTGCACAGTGATAAATTCAGAGCAAGTAATTGAGAGTCCACTTTCCCCTGTGTTTGGTGACAAGAAAAGGCTTTGGTGATGGTATCAATTATGATAGGCAATGAAGATGTGGCTGGCATCTTCAGTTGGCCTCATGGGGAGATTTGTTTTATCTGATGCACAAAAGTATATGCTAGCCACACTATCTGTGCTCACAGAGCATGGGAATATTTTTCTGCAGATAGCCAAGAGGTGACTCCCACATAAGAAAACCAAAGACAATGAAAAGCTATACACTGAAATCTTAGCCATTTAAGTGGGAACTAGAGACTGAAATCTGAAAATGCTAGCAAATTGGTGCAATTATGTTGGATCAAATCAGAAAAGCAGCTCATAACACATTAATAGAATTACTGTAATTGCTTCAGGAATACAAGGAGTCCAAAGGACATTTTCTTCTTTTTTTCCTAATACAATAATATTTGAAATCTGTCAAAAATAGTTTCTGTTTTAAAGAAAAATAAAACCTTCACTGTTGCGGTAGTTACTGCATTTCCCACTTTTCTTAATGTTCTGTTACTTTCAGCTAAAAAAAGAAGGTAGAGGAAAACAAGCATGTCATTGGAGATTGTCTTGGTATTAATGAAAATTTATGTATTAGTATGTATTACATTACAAGCAAACAGCTCTTTTGCTGTCTGTGCTCTCTTTTAAAGAAAACGCATAAGAAAAGAATTCATAAGAAAGTTGCAGTTTAGCATAATGCTCTTCTGTTTCACTTTAGTACTGGCTTATATAAACACATTTGCTCTTGAAAGAGGATTTCTGCAAGGCTGCTTCAGGGAGCGACTGGTGCTTTTGCAGTGCCTGGACTGATACTAAAATCCAGACTGTCTGGATCTGTAACTGGTAACAAATTGAGCTGGTCCAGCAATAAATGTAGACATAAATGCCAAGATAACTTGTAAAAGAGGTACACAGAAGCAGTGTCTGTGCAGATTCATGTCTGAGCTTGGTGGGTGCATCTCCTCATATATCTTACATTAATTTTTATGAGATATTTTCTCTCCTGCAATTCTGGATGTTGTTGTCATTATTCAGCTATTTTCCACATTTGTGATGCCTTCCTACCTGTTTCTGCTGACAGCCATTGATTGGGACTAGTCCTTTGCTATGCAAAATGGAGACCTTTCTCCTCTGAACTTTAAAGGGTGTCACTCAGAATATTTTCTCCTTACAGTACCTTTAACTGTCTGCAGAGTTTTGTCCCTATTTATGGTGTGTTTTGACTGATGGATTTGGTGATGGGAATCCCCTTGTTAAAATCAAGGCGATAACTGACTTTCAGCCATGTTCTCTCCCTGTTACTTGGTCCCCTTTTCTCTACATAGCTATCTATGTTCATGAAATATAAAATGATTTAATTTTTACTCTCTCTTTTTTTTTTTTTTTTTCCACGCTAGGGTCAATATTTCCAAAAAAAGAAAAAAAAAAGNGATAACTGACTTTCAGCCATGTTCTCTCCCTGTTACTTGGTCCCCTTTTCTCTACATAGCTATCTATGTTCATGAAATATAAAATGATTTAATTTTTACTCTTTTTTTTTTTTTTTTTTTTTT